>OU343162.1:22304603-22904603 GCA_910595825.1 Philhelius pedissequus | reverse complement strand
CATACATTCAAGAGATCGTCACACATTTTGTCCCCCATAAACTACTTTTAAAATTACAACCTTAAGCAAACAACAATCATCCTAATCTCTGATCTATTTGGGTTTTCACAAAAGCCAGTACTTAAAATACAAATTTTTCTACACTAAGCCATCAAGCCCTGGTCTTCAAGCTCCACTAACAACAACTATTACACCAAACGACGACGATCATTACAATGGCGTTCGCTACGTAATAACAGTCATTACATATGAAAGATTTCCCCAAACGTCGCATTTCATAAACACATCCAAGACCAGTCCCCTGAAATCTGTGTTGGTATCATAGTATATCTACTACTCTCATCATGAATGACGTCGCAGAAAAATAGGCCATCTCTAGCTACGGCAGATAATTCTGGTGTGGAGTAAGTTGATCCTAGATTGACAGCAATTCATTGATCTTGTACTATGATTGGAGTCTTTTGTGGAGAGAGCTGCATTCAATGTTTATCTAATCGGAGTGGTTCCGATCTTCTTTTGCGTGCGAAGAATGAAGATAAACAATGGAGTGGCTGTAGAGAAAACATTCTTTAAAATTATCCATTGCTTATAGTAAAAATGGGTGCAGCATGTCCTCAGCGATCAACAAAATGAAATTCATTGAATATTGATTTCCTCATCATCGTATTTGCAAGCCCAAGCGACCGACCGACGAAAGGTCTTCTTCATAACGGTACAGATGGCCACTTAAGCAATATTCATCGCGTTTGATGCTATGTTCTATCACAGTATTGCCAGATGCAGTATTTTGTTTATGTTATTTTTATTTCGAAATGTAATTTGTACTTGCGGTTATAGGTACTATAAGGCAACCAAAAATTCAGTCTGTTTGTCTGTTGGTCTGTCTGTTTGTCTGTTTGTCTGTCTATCTGTATATATGTATGCCTAATGCCCAAACGTGTGCACTGAATTGCTTCAAACTTGGTATTTAGAGTTTTCAGGTATTTAGAGGGGAAATTGAATTTTGTTTAGCCCAAAAAATAACGGTACCTGCCATAAGACCGTTTTTTTCGACTATTTCATAAATTGCTTAACCGATCCTTTCGAAATTTCTCAAATATATAGGTACATATGGCAGAATTTATAGTGCATACCAATATTTTTAATTAATATTGTTTTGTGTTTTTAAAAATATTAACAAAATGTATATACTATTTTATTTAACTGCTCATTAATTTTTGTTTAAAAATTGTAGTTAAATGTATTTGCTGAATACCTATGAATTGGCGTTTTTTGAAAAATGTTTTCAAAAAGTTAAAAAAAAACTTTATTTCTCAAAAACCGACCCACAGATTTTGAAAAGATTTTCTCATAAATTAAAATTTATCCAAGAAATAAAATGGCGCACTTTTTTTTAGCTCAAATTAGTTATAGTATTTATTTCAGAATTTTGAAATATTTTTTCTTTGATTAGCGGATTTTGTCTTTGTTTTTTAAGTTTATATTATTAAATATTTAACATTGTGATGCCAATTTTTTTTAGAAAAAATTTTTAAAAAATGTGTATACATAAAAAATTAAGTAAATAACGACTTTAAAAATGTATTTAGATTATTCGATAGAAATCTTTTGCATTACGATGTGATCGAACATAAGAACAAGTTCGTGCGATCCAATTGTGCATTTTATATTTATTGGAACAGTGGAAGAAATAACGACAAATATACCTAAAATCTTTAATAGATCACGGTTCAATCTTCACGAATGTAATAAAAATATAGTAACCATAATTACATGCCTAACTTGGTGGATTCAAATCTTGACCAGGGATTTAACCACATTTGCATATTTGAAAACTAGTGTATCTATGCTTGAGTTGTTTCAGTTGATAAAGTGTGATGCTCAAAGATTTAGTTTTACCGATGGAATTTAAATAAAATACTTTTTAATAAAGTAAATAATTGTGTGATGCAACAGTTCCTTGAGAACCAGGCGATAGTCAGTACAAAATCTCAACTTAATCATTCCTGAACCCTGAACGAGAATTGTTATTAAAAGGATTAAATGGAAGATACCCCGAATTTATTAAAAATGAATTTTGTAATAAATATATGACATTTTGTAGTAATTCAACAAAACGATACCCATGTACTAATCTATGACAAAATTTACGTTCCTCCAAAATCACTGACGAATTAGAAAAATCATCATGACTCACGACTGTGATTATTATCGATTTTGGGGATAAACTGTTTATGCATTTTTGGACTTGGGTTCTGAATCTATTGATATTTCGCAATTTACAATTTAATTCGGAATAGCCGGCAACCCTTTAAGCGTTTGGTAGTCCATCTGGTGCCTGCTCAACCAGTTTTTAAGAAAATTGCAAGACTGCATCGCACGTCTTTGCTCTTATGTTCAATCACATAATAAGCACAGGATTTTTATTGTTAGTAGATATAGCTGAATATATTTGTTTACTTAATTTTTATTAAAAAGAATTCTTCAACAAAATATTATTTGAGGTATTAGAAATATTGAATTTGCAAAAAAAAGAAAAGAATTTCCAGTTTTTTTTTTGTTATCAAAAATGTTAATATGCAGTATTATTTAAGGTTCAATCTCATGCATAAAAATTTTGATCAAAATCGTTCTGTTAAATTATGTTTAAGCAAAGTGTAGACTATTCCTGCAACAATAGTTCACACAATTTTGTTTTATCAAGATCGTTGGAGCCGTTTCATACACAATGAAGTTTTTCTTATCGGTTGTATCATACATCAATTTTTTTAGACTAAAAGAAAATTACAATTTTTCCTTGCTAACCTACCTTAGTTTCAAGTTTAAATAAGATGGTGTCAGCGGCTTTGGCTGTATTTTGTGGTTCAGGCAGCTTTCCAGAACACACTTTTTTGGTGTTTTTTTTTAAGGCGATGGCAATGGTTGCTACAGAAAATCAGCTCCAAAATTCTAATAATCAATTCACCGAATCAGTGAAAACTTCTGCTCCATTATTTATGCATTCTGAAGAAGTAAATTTTTCAGCGATAATAATTAAAATTATTTTTCAATTATGGCAATGCTGTAATATGACTTCGATTGGCAGCTATAGAGATGCGCAATAGTGGAAGCTCTAATAACACAACAAGTGCATGTCTCGCACACGCAATCCGTGTTCTATGTGTTATCTCTGCGTGCACTTAATTCTGTTTCCATGCACAACTCTTCGTGTCAGGTAGTAGGTAGAGGTTGCTTGGCAAAGGTTTAGGCAGAGGGCGATATCAATACCAGAGATACCAGAATTGGAAGTGGCTCAGTCAGTTACTGGGTGATGTAGTGTTTTCTTACATCAGTAAATACCTGCCCGGCATTTGGTATACCTACCTAAGTGTGTATCTGGTTTCTGGTCTATCTCATAACCAAATTGCTAAACAAACCAAATTCCAGTTAGTTAGTGTTCGTTTGGTTAATATATTTTTTTTGATTTTTTTGCACGTGGGAAGGTGTCTTGTTTGGCCCGTAAAAAAGTAGCAAAACTTGACTGAAAAGTTGCATCCACAATATTCATCCCAAGATATTATAACTATGAGAGCATTTTGGTCATAATTCGTACACACACCGGCTGCAATGTCGCACAGAACATGGTGCAGCACTTAGAAATGACACAAACCTGAATAGGTCGTGTGTATAGTGTTGACAGTGTTGTTTATGACTGCATAACGAAGTGACGACAGGCATTTATGTACGTCAAGTTTTCATTGAGCGATTATTGTGGTTTCGGGGAGGTAAGTCACTTCTAGTTGAGGTGGTTTGTGATTAGCAAACTAGTATTGGTGATGTTGGCCAAGGCATGATAAAATGAGAATATTAAAAATAGCACTGAACAGTATAAAAACTAGGACATAAAATTTTAAACGATATAGTAATATGTTAAATCATTTTTAGTATGATACTAGGTTAAAAAGAGGTTTTTTTTAATTCTAAACGAGTTTAGTATCGTATTCTATTCTTAACATTTTACTAAAGTTAAAACCACCGAATGGCTACTTTAATTTTTAGTTTCGTACTGTATCCACATGTCATTCTGATAGTATATAGGCTTTGCACGCGGGAGGCACAGGTTCGAGTCCTGCTGGTGTTAATTTTTTTTTATTTTTGTAAATAATGAAGTTAAAATGATGAAAATATAAACATCGAGTACTTATTTAGAGCACACGTTGGGTTTCCATCAACATATAATTAATTTACAAAGCGTAAACACAATAATTGTGTTCATCAAAATTCAAACCCTACAAATGCTTTGCTATCTCCTTAATTAGCATTTTACTTATTCACAAAAGGTTTATAATTTATGAAAAGTTAGCAGGCTACTTGTATATAGTAAATTGCTAACTAGTATCGTGGTAAGGCCTTAATAATAGGTTGTTTAAAATTTTGCGCCTTGGTGCTTATATTTTATTTAGACGAGACTAGAGAAATGCTAATTTCCTTAAAACATTTAAATATTCCCACCGCGTTGCGCGCGTGGGGGGGGGGGCTCCTGAATCAGACAAATGATTTCCCGAAGTCGAATGCCATTTTAATCCTACCCTACAGGGATGCATAATCTCTATTTACTGTCGAACTATCATAGCATGTCCATAAACTCACTTCCATTTTATTTACTCGACCATTACAAAGTTTAACACACGATTTTTTTAATCTAAAGTAAACTTGGTAGGTATACATCACAAGAATTGTGATCAAGTCGCCGCCCTTAATAAATACAAATAAACTTCAAATAAAGTCAAATTGCCGAACCTAGGCAAATCTAAGACTATCCTCAGGATTTACCTTTCAAACAGTTGAAGCTCCTTCATCGCTCCTTTGGTGATGGTAGACCTGGCTTAGTCGAATTTGAAAAGCTCGGATATTGTCGCAAACTTTTCACGCAGGATCGTTTTTTTCCTCCCTCGACCAAATGTCAAGTTTCTCAAAATTGAAAAAAAGAGCAGAAGTGTATTTGAAAAATAAGACAGAAATATTGGAAATTATGCCAAATAGCTGTAAAAAAAGAGCCTGAAAGCAAAATGGAAGTTAAGCCAGAAAAATTTCAAAAATACCTAAGCAAATTTTAAATAGCTCGGCGCATCCCCCTGCTTAACCCAATATAGGATTTGGGTTGGGAACAAGCTTAAGTATAGGCAATTTTTTTTTGGGACTTTTTAAATCCAAAAAATATGCGTCTACCCAAATTTGTACCACCCCAAAACCAATATTGTGCCAAGCAAGGGGTTTGCAGGGGGGCATAATTCCCCTCCTTACCCACCGAGGTTTTTGTGCCCAGTGAACCTAATTGCAAAAAACACTTCACGCAAGCCCGAATTTTTTTTCTGGCTTTTATCCAATTTTTTTTTCTGAAGTTTTTTTTATATCCTAATGGCTTTTTTTTTAAACGGCCAGGAAATTTGGGAATGATTATCATTTTTTTTTTTTTTTTTTTTTTTTTATAACTTTGCACGCGCACAAGTTGTTATGAATACCCTTTATATGTTTTTCTTAACACAGCGCGGGCATCTGGTGAAGAAGCGAAAGAAGAATAGGAAAGATGTGTGGCGCGATGTTCTGAGACTAGAGCTGGTTGTTGCCTCAGATTTATCTCCAGGGATGGCGGCAGAACTAATGCGGAGAGAATTACCGTGTCTTATTTATTTATGTCCCTTATAATTCGCATTATTTTATTTATTTCGTTGTCATACTTTATGGGTATGCTAGTTTACTCAATCACATGTTGTTAGTGTTATGCCTAAACAGCATGTAATGAGCAAAGCAGCAACTTATTTTATGACAATTTTGAGAATTGGTTTTTAATGGAATATAAGAAGACATAGACAACGGCAGGAATCGAACCGGCAACCACGAGGTTGACAGGCGAGCACACAACTATCGCGCCACGGCCACCCAATAGCAATCAAATTAAACTTTTTGAAAATAGAATACAATTTTTTTTTGCAAATCAAATTCACGTTTTTGATAGTTGATTTCATTTCCAAAAACGTGAATTTGATCTGCAAAAAAATTGAATTCTATTTGCAAAATTTGAATTTGATTTGCCAAAAGTTTAATTTAATTTGTGACAAGGTGAATTGAATTTTCAAACATAGTATGATAATAATTAGTACCTGGTATCCGTCTTCCTAACCATTGTAGCGTGTTCCAGGCGGAATTGATGGCAATTAAGGAGGCTCTATCTATATCCTTTCTTAAATAAAATGTGATATCTGGAAAAGATATCATAATTTTCTCCAACAGGCAGCAGCGCTGAAATCTCTCCAAAATAGCCCTCGACTGTCGATCATCTCTCAAAGAGATGGGGAATAGTTAAAAAACATAAATTATCGCTACCTACCAGACACCTGCATCAATGTGCACCTCTACTTAGTTTTTCATTTAAATTCTTTTCTAGGCATTCGGTAAATTTTAAAACCTGTTCCAAAATTAATATAAAGTATTCACTATATTTCACAATCGTTTGCGAGTGAAATTTCTCGTTTTTCTTTTTATTAACCCTAAAAAAGTAAAAATTTTCATTTTTTTTTTGTTTACCTTTATACTATTTATTAATTTTGGTTGAGTGGTTTCTTCGCTTTTTACATAACCATCTTGCTTTTGCATACATCTAAGCTATTGAAAAGTGCTTTGTCTCTTCCCCGGTGAGTGATAATATTTGTTTGGTATATGTTCTGCCAAATCGGCCAAATCGAAGCAATCTAAGAAACTACACATTTAACATAATTTCTTTATATATATGATTCGTGTACATCTGTGGTACTGGAGGAATATATAACCCAAGGACGTAAAATCTAAAAATAAACTCGCTGAGTGTTGTGGACCATACATTTTATCGTTTTGATCTAACCGTCTATCATCTGCGGAAGAAGCTTTGTTTACATTTTATTCGTCTCATCTGCCCTGGTTAATTCACGGTAATCATATCAGATACATACACTGATCCTAGTTCATTCCTGAACCGTCACTTATCATATATCACAACCAAACTGTGATTAATACATTATTCAACCAAATTTACCTACACCGTGAAAAATAAAATTTTAATTTTAAAATCTAAGAACAAATAATCGCATCATAATTGAAATTGATAATTCACCAACATGTCCAAATAGCAATTGTACAATAAATAAAAAAACACATGTTTGGGTTATCTATAAGTTGTCCACCCAATTTGTGCTGGCATTAGCAGATCTGCCAAGGTTCATCTGGCTGAATACATTGAGTACTTCAGTTTTTATTGCGAAGAATGTAGGAACATAACCATTTCTCACATAATGCTTGCGATAAAATGTAGCAATGAGAGCTTAAATCAAATATCCAATCATATTCCTGCTTTAAAGGCTTAAGAAAAACGGATGAACTTATGAGTGAAAATAATGACTCAATTACCAAAAACCTTGAAAATTATCGAGTTATCTATGAAAAAAACTTCTGTACATTCTCCGAAAACGTCGACAACTTATGTTCCATCTCCAGTAATTTAAATTCTCAACTAGTTACGATCACCAACTCTATTGCTGCCATCAAATCTTTACATGAATCTGCAATTGGTTCAATTAACTCCATAGAAGACAGTTGCATAAGGATCGCTGAGTCTATAAAACAGCAATCAATTGGTCTCACAACCATCGATACAGATCTTACGGCCACTAAAAACAGAATTGCAAATTACTTCATAATGCTTGCCGACGTGTTAGTCACAGAATCTGCTGCTATTCGTTCCGCTATCTCTGGGATGTCAGAAGAGATGAGACTTTTCTCTAGTAAAAACAATTTTGTTTCATCTGCCCTAGACACCCTTAATAATAAGTCTTTACAAATTGAACTTCAATACCTCGACAACTCTATCTGTTTCGAAACTATCAATGTCAACCCTATTGCTGCAGAGCAACAAACGCCGCCATCATCTGATCTCCCTACACCCGTTTCTAACAACATCGCCAGCAAGGATTTGTTACCTGTTGAGAAACTTCAAAGTGTATTCAATAAACCCAACATCTCATTCAATATTAACGACGACATTAATTCGGCTAATATCCCTTCAGCTTCGAACAACTTAATCAATAACTGTACTGTATCTTCCTCATCAAATATTAACAAATTCGGAACTCTTTGGGCTCAACAGGAATGGCAAAACCGTCTGACCCGACTTAGCCAATGTAACTCTTAATCTTCGAGTCTTATTCTGAAGGGCGTTCCACGGTTAGCTGACTTATCTTAGATAAAAAAGATTCTTCCAAACTAAATACGGAATAGCCGATATTGAAGGTGAATTACTATCAAAAAAATCTCGTTGGTAACATATGTCTAGCGACAAAAACGATTTGGCCAAAACTGGATCTGAAGCGCTCTAAGCCTTTGATCTCTCTTTTCATCATTATGGGTGTCATTACAGGACTCTGCCTCATAGGTAGATATGCTGCTGTAGCTGTTTAGATGCGCAGGAGGAGGAAACTATTCTCCTCATCTCCTCTGTACATGCCCTGCACTGTCTAACAGGCGAAGACTTCTTTTTAACTGGCACACTCAGACATTAATATTCTCTTTCGCTTCATAAGAAGCTCAAATTAGTTCTAAGTTCTTTTTGGTTAAAAAAAAAACCAACTCCTGTGGCATCACAATGGTCCTTTGTTTTGGACTAAGTGTGTTGGTCAGTTATTTTTGTTTTTAACATCTACCAGCCACTGTAACCTAACCTAAGTACCTAGTAACATCAACTCAACCTAGAGCATTGATAAGAATTTTAGAGAACGACTTATGAAGAACGATGAAGAAACGTGATATCTCACAAATTTGTCTCAGTCAAAAATTGAGCAGGTGAATCTTAAATTTTATTTCCCCAGCAGTTTTCGCCAACGAAACTAAGAAATTTTGCTGATGAATCCTTTAAATCCTCGTTCATATGAACGAGATAGCTGAATTTACAAATTTCAACTATTACTATCTTTTTTTTTTATTTTTTTTTTAAATTTAATTATATGCCTGTAAGACCTAAGGTCTTTTATATGCAACCTATATTGCATGGCACTAGTTTTGCACAGTGGATTTGAGAACCAGGTGATTGTCTCATTTTTACCCATGGGCGGCATCCAATTAAAATTGGAGGTATAAAAAATAATGCACCTAGCGTGGGGATCGAACCCACACGTCTAAGTTAGCAATCAAGCACTTTATCCACTGCGCCATTGCCGCCATCTATTTACAAAAATTGTCATGAATTTTGTATAAAATTCGTACCTACATAGTATAATCCCTCAAAATTTATTCTGATGCCTTCTTAGAGACTGAGACAGGGCAAAGATTTTGACAATTTGTCAGATCAGAATTGGCATCGTTCTTTCGAAGGCGTGGGCTCGTAAAATCCTCTGGCGAATTGCCTACCTTCTTACCAATTTCAATCTTCAATAAACTTTATTAGTCGATTAATGTCCTTCCTATTTCTTATTTATGTCTGCATTTACATTTTAATCCTTAATGGAAATTAAGACTTTCCTCTTAAAATGAAATTGTTTCTGTTTTGGAAGAGGTCAATAAACGACAAGCATTCAGTGACGAAAGTCTGTCTCTGAAGGCTGAAGGTATCTCCAATAATATTTTCGACATCAAATCCCTTGTGCAGCCTCTTGTTCTTGACGTAGATACATCAGCAAACGTTAATATAATTTTTTTGTTGATATCCTCATAAACCACAGATATTATTTCAGCAGCCACAACTTCGGTTATATACATCAGACGACAGACAATCCTCAAATTGATGGAATTCAAAACCTGGTGCTGTTTTCGACCTAATTCATTCCCGACGCGCACGCACATACAGGACGGAAAATATATAAATTTGATCGCATCCCTGAGCTATAAAAATTGTCACCCTATGAATGCCAACCAAAAGGGTTGCGGCCATAAAGACGGCGACAGTAACTCGAGAAACCGTTCATTTCGGCTGGTTTAACGATGTTCCGTACAAGTACCCTATGCTGTCTTCTCTCTAGGGAGAATTTAGGATTATTAAATAAATATAATAAGCAGTCCTTGATTCCTTGATGGTTGATGGAAGAAGTTAAGTTCATCCAAGTGGTGGGTGGGGTATCCTATTTTATAGCGTTGGGCGCCATAAAAAATAAGTGTTCTCGCATGACATACTTTCCAGTCCCTATAATGTTAGAGGGTCGCTGTCTTTGTTCTTAATTAAGGAAACAAAACTTGCCTCAGACTCAGGTTTCATTGCTTTATGTATCAGTTGTGGAATTGATTGGCATAACGCAATCCACCAGATTACACCCGGAAAAAACAGATGACAAAGTCGCTGCAAATTGTCCGTCGACCGCTACTACTTCGTCTCCAATCGCAAATCTACATAAACACCATCCAAGTTCTGATGAATTATTAATTTAGCTGTTGAAGTCGATTATATCGATGGAAGCGACATGTGGCTATAAATTATCCGCATGTCCATCAACATCCAGCAGGACATAAGGATGCTCACTTGTGACAAAAGCATGTCAATTGCTCTACGCGACGCTCAATGATCCATGAGGACAATAGAATGCGGCAACAGAAGCGACCAATACGGCAGCGCGGCGGCGCCGCTTGATCGAATGCAAATCTGCACACGAAGGCCCTCTGAATAAATGAATTTTCAATCATCTTCCCGGTCCGTTCGTTCCAACGGGCATCCCCATATTGAAGGTATGTGTTGTAGTACGACAAGCACTGAGGAGAAAGATCACACCAACTCGGACGATGATGCGGCACGGCGGGCGTCGGAAAAGAAGAATGACAATTGGTCACCTGACAAATGACGTGTGGGGCCGGGTGCGCCGGGGCCATAGTCAGTGGGCAGCAAAAAATAAAAGTGGGCAACATAGGACATTTGACTCTGCGAAATGATCTCATGTCCATCAGTGTATCACGGGTTAGTAGCTCATCTCTGGGGAAGATGAACTTGTCGAGAGTTCGGAGCGCGCAAACGCGCATGCATTTATTCAACGCACTCACTCCATTCCGTATGGCTGATGCGACGAGAGCATTTCTGCATATGATGACTGTTTGGTTTGCACAATCTGGGATTGCATATCACTTCGGACTTGAACATATTCAGGAGGTGGACAGGACAGGAGACAGAGACCACTTGAAACTGAAAATTTATGGTCTTATTCTGGAATTGTGACAAGTTTAAAGTAGCACTTGTATATTTGACTGATGATGGATCAGTCCGAAAGACGCGATGATATGTTTGCTTGCTGCAAACGAAGAAGGCTCTTCTTCGCTTGGTACTAGAGTTATGGGCCTTAAAGTAGGTATGTCGGATGGGTAATGAATTGTTGAATGGAAGTGTGTTGTTTTTGCTGGGAGACATGGGTCATTTATTTAAATTTTTCCTAAAGACTTTTCTGACTTGTGGGACTGACTCGAGAGTATATAGTGGACTGGGAAGAAGAAGAACTGAAGGTTAGGTTAACGTTTGTTTTTTTTTTTGAGAAAGCTGTTCAGTATTTTCATTTTGGTTTTCGTACGAGTATGATTACTTTTCTCACGCTGCGCTGTGCAGAATATTTCAAATATCCATGAGGTCTATTGGGGTCATAACTTGTATGCCTTGGATAAGAAATCAGCACACAGAGACTTAAAATAATATATGCACAACCAGTGATCTTACCTATCAGTGTTTTTAAAAGCTTTAATAGACATAATGCAACTCGAAGATGATTCTATAACAAATGATTACAAAATTCTGCAAAAGATAGTTGATGAACCCTCATTTAGAGAAAAGTTTGTCTTTGAGAAATCTTAAAATGGAAGGGACTCAGACTTACGAGGAATTTACGAATGTAAGGTGTTGCCTAAAATAAACGGATCGATACAAATAAGAATTTAAAAAATTAGTTTTTTCTGTTTCATTTGAAAGGCCTGTCAATAATCACTTCGTTCGACTGCCCCTATTGTAGCCTTGCTCCCTGTCGGAACCACATGTTTTTCACATACATTATAATCGCTCAGTAACGTTTATGGTTAAATATATTCACAATGACGTCATCGGTTTTGAAGAGGTAGTGACTCCAGACATGCCCATTTAAAATAGTACATAAAAATTTCTATTTACGCTAACCGCGCGAGGTCTGAAGGACATTCGATTTTCGAAACTTACTCTTTTTCTATTTGCCCCACAATCACACTAAGCGCGTTGAATAATTCACATTTTTAATGACGAACAACTGTTATACATTGGCATTTCTTTAGTCTCATTCAATCGGAATGGAAGCAATGCTGCTAGCTAACAATCCCCACACCAAACAGTGACTTTATTCAGATGTATTAGCACTTTTAGTGAACCTCTTATGGACTGGCAATATTAAAAGCCCATTTTTGATTTTTGATGAAATCGGAGCACCCTCTAATCGCTCCAGAACCCAGGCAACATACTTTGTTAATGTTAATTTTGTTTTTGTCAGTGTTTTGACGTGATTTCTATTTGATGTCTTCAGGAATCACATGTAGTATCAGAATATAAAACAGAAAATAATTAAGCAACATGGACACCATGAGCTGTCAAAATCGGTGCGCCAATATTGGCCTCACTAAACTGATTTATTTCGACGCACATGAGAATTGTGTATCGCTTTCTTTATAGTTAAAGCGAGATGGCACATTGAGGCAGTGTATTTTAGAAAACGCAAGAAACGAGTAATTAGCTTACTTGCCTACTTACTATTTACAGTACTCCCAGCTTAACTGTACCTTCGTTGATTGACCTATTCGTTTAATCGACCAACAAAATTGCTTTCAAAAACTTCCTGTGATACAACTATAAACAATATAGGACATACCCGCATAAGGCATACCCGTTTTTTATTTACGTTTCATTCTGCACACTACGTCATCGACGCACAATTTTCCCAATATATTACCACTTTTTTATAATTAGAACTGTTAAATTTAAGTCGGAAAATCTTTGATTTATGCCAATGCAATTCATATGTGTCGATGAAGTCATTATATGCCCATGATGTGTAATGTAAAGCTTTAATTTCAAGTTTGTTTATGCTATAAATTTTATTAGCTATTCGGTAATCATTATATTGCGTTTTAAAAGAGACGAAAGAGTTTAACGTCTTACTGCTGAGCCCTACTGTCTTGTCGTGCATCATAGGCAAAACGCTGATAAAATTGGCAACACTTTTCACTGCATAACTACTGACAGCCAAAAAACCACTATTAAGGATCTAAGGAAATGGAACATCGGCTCTGTCATATATTTATTTAGCTACAAATTCAAAACACAAAAAGGCGATTAAATTTTCCTTTCGTCGTCCACTATTTTCGCGAACCAATATTAAAAGTTTGCGACTGGGATAAGTGTCCCGGGAGTAGTGCAAATCGGAAGCAGTTCTAACGTGTTGAAGGAAGTAGCTGTGCAGTATTACTAGTATTACTAGTTCCACCAAAATTAAAATCACGAACGACATTTGAGAGAGTTCACAATCATTGACGTGCCAAATAAAAAAATAAATTTTCTATCTAAGCACTTGTTGTCGAATTTTTCTTTGTTGTGGGAATTAAGCTCAAACACAGCTCTGGCAATGTGGAACAAATTAAACAACACGGTCGCCATTAATGGTCAAAATCTATACCATCCAGACACAAAGAAATTTATTTAATTTTTTTTTCTTAATTTTCTATACAAGAAATTACTTAAATTTTTTCTAATGAAAAATTCGGATGCCAATTATAAATAAATAATAATATAAACCTAAAAACCAAATTTCGGAAAAAATTGGCCACCCGTTTACGAAAAATGTATTGAATTTTCAAAAAAAAAATATGTTTTTTTTTTAAAAATCCATAAAAAAAAACTATTTTTTAAAAAATTTTAAATGCAGTGTTATTTGAATAGCAGGCACCGTTAATAACAATAGCCGTGTGTTTTTATATTTCATAACGTATTAGCCCCCCGTTAAAATAAAACTATCTGGGTTATGTAATTAAATGAACCCTCTGTTCGCCAAACTTAATACTAATATTTGCAAACCCAGATATATCCTGGTTTCGTGTTGTTTTTGTAATACGTGTTATTATATAACCCAGATCCACAACGGTACGTAATAAAATGCAGCTAATACATATATGTAAAAAAAATGTTTGGCCAAAATGTAGGTCATACCTAAAGTAGTATATACATAAATTTGTTAATAAAATCGTTAGAGCCGTTTTCGAGATAATTAAGATGGTAGAAACTTTTGTATGGCAAGTGCCGTTAGTCTTAAGGCTAAAAAGACTATTCAAAAATGTATTTCAGAAAATCACCCAAAAGGCTTAAGTACCAAGTTTAAAGAAAATCGCTTGAGCCGTTTAGGCTGAAGCTCGTTGCGGAATTGTGTGACCCACTTTTTTGGTGTTGTCTATCATCGTAATGTCAAGTTTGACTAAAATCTCGAGTTCGATTTTTTTTTCAAGTAAAAAGCGAAGAGTAGGCAGAATTATTTTCGTATCAAATACAACAACAACTGCAATTGCCACAAACATTATCCAACCCCAGATCATTTTACGGCCTTAATTTTTGATTTGGAGCAGAGTATCAAACAAACAACATAACTTTTATAAAAAGAGCCAATTTTCTTATATACAAGACCATCTATGTCACAAGTCACCTGTGAGAAGTGTTGAGATCTTAAAGTACCCCAAATTCTTACTTCATGAAGTTTTAATATTAAATATTTAAAAAAGAATAATATTGAAACAATTTTAAGGTTTTACACTTTATTATTTTTTATTTAACGAATATACTGACTTAATTTTGATGGCTTCACTAGTCAAGTTTATAAAACCTTTCGAATTGGGCATAGTTAAGAAAATATAATCCGAAGCTTTCCATATAATTTGTAACAATTCTGATGAAGTGGGCGGATACCACGCCCCATGAATGAAAACTCGCAAATTTTCGATCACATGACCAACATTTATGGAAAATTACAAGATTCTACGAAGTCGGGAAGTGCTTCATAATTTCGATGCTCTGTCAGTTGGCTACCGGCTTTTGTGATTTTTGAGGCCTTGTATCTCAGGAACCACTTATGCTTAAAATTTGAAATTGGTGAGGTGCGTGAGCCCGTGCTTGCCTAGCTTATCAAATATTCGGAATATCAAGCTGCTGAAAAGGGGGGTCGAAAAATGCCACAGTTTGTTCCTATAAAAGGGTGTAGTGTCAGAACTTGGCTGGGCACTACCGTAACCTCTTTAATGTTACTGGCGTCTAAAGGGCTCAGGAATTACTCATTTATTGTGCAAGTGTCCAATTCGCTTCGGACTTAAAAAAAAACACGCTTGGTCATGTGAGCTAATTATTAAATCATTTTAGAATCTATAGTTGACAAGGCCCTATAGGGAGCTACCAATTTGAACATAATTTAAGCTTCATATAAATACAAACGAGTCTTCCTTAAAATAAAAAAAAAAGTTTACATCCTTTTGTTGAATTTCTCTAAAGAAAAAAAAATTCTTTCGTTCGTCAAAAAAAGTATACTCTTATCAATTTCCTTTTATGATGTCATCAAGTTATTCCCAAAAGACCCCCACTTGTTCACAAGAAATGCCGAACATCTTTTCATAAGTTGCTAATTCTCCAGAACCCATATAACAATAGTGGTGTTTGTGGGGAGAAACTTTTTTTTAAATGCTATCACGTGCGCACAAACCAGATAAACTGTCAAATTAACCTGTCAAATTAGTCGCTTCAACCAAACAAAACTGAATTGCAAACTTCCACTGAAAAATATTTAAGCAAACCCAGACCAGACATAAATGAAATTGAAAAATTCCCTCCTCCGAAACAAGGCGCAACCACTTAAAACGGTCATCCTTTTGCATGTTGGTACAATACCACTCTGCCCTCTATGTATACATACACTCGTACATAAGCTCGACAAATGGCTTCTTCTGCACATCAGAGCAATCTAAATTCCATGAGTGTCCCTTTAAAAACCATCAGCTTGGTCACAACCTTTCCTTTCCATTCCATCATACCTTCTCTGAATATAACTGTTCGTTGATGACGGAGACGAAGATGTGCCATTTGGCCAAAAATTTAGTTCATTTCATTTGGGCCAGTATATATACCAAGCCAGAGCGACTAATGAACTTGCCCCATTCTTGCGAGTTGCGACATGGACGTAGTAGATACTTGATCACGAATGACAAATGGCCCTTCTCTAATTCAAAATTGATATGTCGAATGTCGATATGTGTAGGTACAGTACAGGCACGCAGAGAGACTGTCTCACTGCTAAGTATCCTGCTCCAGTATCATATCAGCAATTAGGCTTCGTCTTTAAGCGACTGAAATTCTTTCAATTTTCAAAATTCTATCATGCCGTAGAGTGGCGCACAGTGGCTGAATGTTAGTTCCAGGTATACTCATTCACGGCCGGCGACGATACGGACCCAGGATACAGGACTCTTTAAAAGCACTACCAACCACACTACTGCGATGACCGATGAACGGACGTCTCAATTATTTATCTTAATTACAGCTGAGCGGAGTTCTTTCTGGTGAAAACCAATCTCATGGAGAATGTTGTCCAATAGGTTGCACGTAGCAGTAGCATTGCACGGTACTTTTGAAGTTGAATCTAACCAGAGCCTTGCCATCGAGATAAGAAACACTAGGGTGAGGATACAGGCTAAAGGCATTTCACTCTGGACCGGGCCACAGAAGTGAAGGGGCAACCATCCAAACTGCTTTATGGTTCAGATTTCAGGGAGTAGTAGGGTGGCAGTGGGAAACTGTGTGCAATTTATAGCAGCTCCAGCTTTCACAAGAGAAATAGACAAGGTCATAGCCTGATCATTATGGTTGGTGGCCATGGCGAAATAAAATGCAGTGACACGTTTTCCAAATAATAAAAACAGCAACGTTTTTGTTATGTGAGCAATGACATGAAAATTGGTTCGATGCAGGCAGGGCCGTAGTTGGGTAGGTAAATATATTTTTCCCATTGGGTACCGTCATTAGTACAAATATTTATAATACAGAGTGTGGCCAATTCTTTCCGGATTTGTATAGATGGGTAGTTTAAGTTTACACAGGCTTAAACAATGTATCGGCGAAATATCCTCTGCAGACCTAAGCATTATTGTAAAGTTTTTGGTAACTCTTTCAAGCATTGATCCAGGAATCTGGAGGATGTGGGTGCGATAGTCTTATGTGAGGAGTCCAAGGGTAGTGGGATGAGCGCGTTGAGCACAGTTCAAAGCGGATCCTAGGAAAATATGGTAGTCGGGGAATCTGTAACAGAAAAAAGTCCATGTCAACTTTTGCTGTTGTAGCTGCCGGCGAGCGGATATATCGAAATGTCAAGCAACAAGGAATAAATGACTGTATTGATGGCAGCTGGTATACTGGCCTAATCTGTTTCAAACACAAGGCTTCATCTGTCCACCTAATTTCTGAAGTTAGTGGGAAAACCCTTATGATGTATATTGGATATTGAGCTATATGTATAGGCGATTGATCCGCCATTTAGAATTGCAATAAACTCTGGAGAAAGCGATTTAAGGTAAAAATAATTTTCTGATGATTTTTACTAGCGATTTTAGGTACTTTAAGGCAAGTAATGGATTCGTGGAAAAAAAATTCTAACAATCAAACATGACATTACGATCACAGAGAACACCAAAAAAGTGGGTCCCCCAATTCCGACTGTCTGTCTATCCCCGAGTCTGCAGCCTAAGCGGTTGATGGATTTGCTTCAAACTTGGAAGAATTTTTTTTTTCGGTAATATGCCCACACGTTTTTTTCACTTTTTTTTTAAGGCGACAAACAACAGTAGCTCCCATACATTTTTGTTGGTAAAAAAAAAAATCCTATATTTATCAAAACAGGCTCCAACGATTCTTATAAAAAAAAAGTCAGGTCACTGAAGAGAAAGGTAACATTTTAGTATTTTTTTTTTGGTAAAAAACTTGTTATTTTTGGTAGGCTCTAGTAGTACCATTTTTTTGGTTTTCGATTTTCTGAAAAATAGTTGATTTGATTTTCTTCACATTTTTTATGCAGACGCCCCTGAAATGTCTAAACACTAATGTAAAACAAAATTTTTCAAAAAACAAAAATTAACTAAAAATAAACAAAAAAAACTAAAAAAACAAAAAACAATTTCGAAAACGACATGATGGAACTGAATACTTAGGAATTTTTTTACATTATTAGTTAAAAAAAAAATATATTGCTAAAATAAAAAACATACAAATAAATGTTAAAAAAAAGCCGTTAAAAAAATGTTTTTCTCAAAAACGGCTACAATTTTTTTTTATAAAATAGTGTGTGTGTTCTTAATTTAGTGCAATCCAATTTCATGTATAAAAATTTATTTTTATTTATTTATTTATTTACTTCCCATAGATTTCGACTTTCCCATTAGTGGATAAACCTATTACAATTTTTGTTTGTGCATATGCTTCCTAAAAGTGTTAATACAATTACATACTCAAATTTTCAAATCAAAAGTTTTTCGATTTTTAAAAAATAAATATATTTTTTTTTTGAATAAGTCGATTTAGCAAAAACCAGTCACTTATTTTTTTTTTGAAATTTGAAGTTTATATTATTAATAGCTTCATACTGGCGTTTCAAATTGTTTTTTCTAAAAAGGTTTTTAAAATTTTATACATAAAAAATAATTTTTTTTTCTTAATACTGCTCCAACGATTTTTGAATTTTTTTTTTTGAATTATATTCTTATTTATCCAGGAACTCAAATGGCAACTTTGTTTTCCTCAAACTATAACAACTAAGCAATATAAAAACATTTAATTATGTGTATTATCCGGAAACGGGTCGAAATACTGTATTTTAAAATACTGTATGGTTAATATTCTGTATTTCAAAATACTGTATCTCAAAATGCGTAGATACATCATAGGTACATGTTATTGTTCAAGGGAAGTATGTATATCAGAATAATTTTTTTCAAAATTCTATATTTCGAAATGTTGTAAATAGGCTGAAAAATAAAAATCAGGATCTTAAAATACACAATTTTGACATACCAAAATTTTGACTTAGAGTTTTTTGATGGCTCTGCGCCGCCAGTCTAACTGAATGGAATACAGAAATTTCAAGTAGAAATTTTTAATCCCATAATTCATAAGCTGAGTTCGTATTAGAGCATTAGTCAACTTTTTGATTTCTTTTTTTGCTTGAAAGTCTAAATTCTGAAGAGCTGAGACAAAATTGAAAAGAATTTGCTGAATTTTATGATAAATATGTTACAGAGAAAGAGTTAGAAATATAATGCCTGCTTTTAACAGAATACTTTAAAATTGTTCACAGTGAAAATGAGGGACCTAATGGTATATTGAAAATATATCAACTTTCGAAGGAAAATAAAATTGAAGACACATTTCCAAATGTAGAAATCGCATTTTTAAATACTAACCTTTGAACACGGTGAAAAAGTTAGGTTAGGTTAGGTTAGAAGGGGTGGTGACACAGCAGACCAACTCACCTCACTCGGATCTCAATGGACCCTTTGCGGTTCCCAGGGTAGGAACAGGGGAATTTAAGGAAGGGAGTAAATTGGAAGATTAGGTTTGAAGGGCCTCCTTGAGCCATCCTGACTTTTGAATAAATTTCACGATAAGTTTAAGTGGCTTATTCGAGACATCGCCCAGTTCGTCGAAGAAGTAATCTCTTTAAGTCAGATGTGCTGATGCCCATTCTGGTCAAATGAGTTGTGAACCGTTAGAATGCCCATAAGGAAGGACACATTTGAGGTCTGTTAAGTCCTAGTAAATATTCTGTTTTTTTTTTAGATATTTCTGTCCAAAGATTTCTCGAAACCCGAAAACTGTCAATACCTGACCTTCTGTCTGTAAAAAAGTTACTTTTGTGGATTATATATTATTGTCATCTATTCAATAAGTGTGACTGTCAATAAAAATAAATGTAGAAGCTTGCTTATCTACTTCCTTTGTTTTTTCTAACAAGATAGTGTTTTGTCAAAGTCATAGGGGCCCCATAATCCTAATATGCCCAGGGTCTCCAATATGTTAAAAACGGCCCTGCTTACATAATAATGAAAACCTAGATTTAAATATAGATTTGTTATTAGGTATTACCTCTGTACTATTCCTTGAAACATCCATTCGACAATTCATTATACTAAGAATCAACTATATAACTAAACTACATACCTTCTAAAAAGCGTCAAAGTTTAGCTACAAAAGTCGTTAGCTACAAGAGCAAGTTCGTAGGATCCAGTCAGGCATTTTATTTTTTTGTCTCTATGCCTGATATACCTAATTCAGCAAACTTAGGATTTGAACGCAAGAAAATTTGATTATTTTTTTAAAAGCTGTGAATTCTTGACACTATGTTAGCCGAGGTACGGTAGGAGATAAAGTCTGAGACCTATAAAGTTGCTCTCGAATATTAGTTTTCATGTTAGCTGACTGGTTTGAGCCCCATTTTTTAATTTTTAGAGAACATCAAGGGAGAAGCAACGTGCTAGCGGTGCCAGTTCTATAGGATCTTTCCCTGCATTCGCACTTGAACATCGAATGGTACTTGGCGTAAAGGAATAATGAACTTCGAGTAAAATGGTTTCATGGTCCCATTCGTACTATTTTAACTGGTACGATGTTCGAGCCGCTCCATTGGCCTTAAGCACAAGCTAAAGCCTTGGAATATGGGCAGTTTCCTCCAGAAAGTACAATAAGATTAGAAGAGAACTCACTATTTATGGCTGGTTAAAGCATTCCCCATTCGTGTAGTACGTTAGAATACGGGATCTATGAATAACTAATGTGAATTCCTAGAACCGCGCGAGTGGCAAAAATGTTGGACAGAAAAGCAACTTGGACTGTCTATATAAAAATGACGATGATCACCATGAAATATTGGGTGACTGTTAAAAAAAATACAATTCACCTATCAGTGTTAAAGCTCCATTTTTAATATTATCAAATCCTATCCATTTAGCTACGGCCCTTGCCCATCAGAAGAGTAAAAGATATTTTACAATATAAAATAAAAGTGTCAAAATGTCATCGAGAATTTTCTGAACTTGAATTTATTGATTCAATTTTGTTTGTTTCTTTCCTTGTTTGTATGCAAGCAAATATTTTTTTTGTGTGTGTGCCTTCGTTATAAAGGGGCAGTTTAATAAATCAAAAAAATGTTGATGATGTTTGGAGCGAGGATGAAAAAAAAAATATCAATGTGCAATGGAGTGATGTGTGTGCTTAATTGGGTTCGACCTTGATCAAAAATGTTAAATTTCAATACAACGAGGCAGAACTAGGTCTAGGTACCAATGATGTATACCTTATGCCCATATTATGTTGAACCTGTGTGTGTTTTATCGATTGACATACATAAAGAGCAATATTGGCTTACATACCATAAACAATAGTCAGATGAAAATCAATTTAATGAAAGGTGTAATAAATGAATAGGTACCATTGTTAAATCCGTTCAGTAGATTTGGCTGACAAAATCCAATTTTTAGTTTTGCTTTAAATGATTCTCCGGATTCCATTGTTTAACAGAAGGAGGTATACGCTAAAACTTTAGTACAAAGGTCTTTCCTTATTCGGCTCCAAAAATTTAATTAATTCACAAAATGTGATTTCTGTTTTATGGTAATTATAGGTGTAGTATGATGAGCTTTAAAGGTGGCCAGCGAGCTGGTTAGCAAATTTGATCATCGAGACAACTATTTTTGTCAGCTCCCGTGAAAAAAGCCAATTTGCTTTCAGTATAGTTTGCTGTTAATTCGACGTTGCAGGAAAGTGTTATTGCTTATTGCTCTTCCAGTGCTTGAGAGCATAAACGATTTCATGGGACGAATCTTCCTTTGCACTAGTGTCGTTAAATACATTGATAAACACAAATCCGCTGGCCCTATTTTTCTGAAGAGGTGTTCTTCAACGCTGGCAAAACAACTGCGTAAGCTTTTTCATCTTTTTTTCTACTGGTCTCTTCCCGAGTGGGTGGAAAACCGCATTTGTCTAGCCCGTCCCTATAAAAGGCGAGTCTCATTCAGCCTCTAAATACCGTCCAATGGCAATTACTTCCCTTCTTTCCAAGGTCATAGAAAACGTTGATTAATATATCAGCAAAAGAAATATCTTGAAGAATGAAAACTCCTTATGCCTGATTTACAAGATTGTCATTCAATCTTCTGAAATGCCATTTTATCTGTCAAATTACAGCCATTTTCCTTTTTATCGCGTAAATGCTCTAAAAACTGGAAACATTTTCGCCAAAAAAAATGACATAAAGAATTTGACATAAAATGCTTCCATTAATATGGCTATGTATATAAATACTGCACTGACGCAATTTTTCAAATATTGCCAATCTAAAAAAATTGAACTTGCTCATCCTTTATTGGAAATTTGCTTTTTTTAAATTTCAGAAAAAAAAATAGTTTGTCTTTTTCCAACATACTGCTCAATATTATCTCATATTTCAAATTTTACAAAAATAAAATTTATACCACTTTTAACTGTTACTTTTGTGCAAAAGTGGAATAAAAGTTTTAGTTATTGATTTCATTTTTATTTCTAATCTTGTACACATAAAACTTGTTTTTTTTTCTTGATAATTTCAAAAAATCCCGTTATTTTGGTTCGCTTACCAGTCGTGTTAATTCAAAAATTCTACCCTTGCCAACAAATGTTGGCAAAATAATGCCAACATTAAAATCTGCCATTTATTGAAGTCGTGTAAATGCATGTCATTAAAAAATTATGTCTGTCATTATTTTGCCATTCTTTTGGCAGAAATATTGGCAACTTTGTCATTCGTGTAAATCCGGCATTATTGACCGGCAGTATGCCTTTCGTAGTACTACGTCCACTGGTGGTCTGATGGTATATATTACCCCGAACAGTGACACAAATTTTTAAATCGTTTTTTAGAAAGAAAGATTATTGCGCTTGATATTTCAAAAGCATTTGATAGAGACTTGCATCTAGCTCTCTTATCGAAAAAAAAGTTGGTGTCCATGAATCTCTTTTTGTTGGAAGAGAAATTACCTTTCCGAAGCGGATCTCTTAACACAGTCGTATTGGACGCTTTTAAGTCTGATATCTATAAAATAAACGATGGTATGCCCCAGGGTTCCGTTTTGTCTCCTACTTTTTTCTTATTTTTATTAATGATCTCTTATCTGGAACTTCTAGTTCACTTAATTTTCTTGCTGACGATAGTACTCTCAGCTTTTAATATTCAATTTCAGATTCACCTCCTTATTCTTTGTGTCAGATTCTGCAACTGCAGCGTATGATGAGCTCATAAAATTCTGATCTTTACAGCATAGCCCAATGGGCAAAAAAACCCGTAGAATCAAATGCGCCCAAAACTCACTCTATCCATGAGAGCCACTTGCATTAAAGAAACCGATCAGTTTTTGTGCTGACCCAAAAATGCTGCGAAGTTTTTGGGCTTTCTTGGAAGATGCAAGAAATTTTTCTCCCCTTCTGATCTGGCTGTAATCTATAAAACCTTCATTCGCCCAAAGCTGGAGTCTTATTCTCACATTAGGGCAGGAGCTCACAAAATGCAATTGAATCTTTTCATCAGTTAACCTTTGAATCCAACTTCGGACGTACTGTCAAGTACAGAGAATCTTTCTTTAGCCGTACAAGGCGAATGCGAAATGCTTTACCCGCTTCTATTAGCACCTTCCATTGTCATTGACGGAAGTTGAACATTTTAATCTATTGAATGTTCTATTTTATTTAACGAAGGCCCCATTTGGAAAGGAAAAAACAAAAAGAAGAGGACTTAAGTGGACATCTTTGTGATGCCGGAGGTAGCTAGAAATTAACTGCAGAAGTAAAATCTAAAGTGAACACTGCGCAGTCAGGCTTTCCAGTTAAGAAGATATCCAGTTTAATAAGATAATGTGCCTATGCCCATGACTATCCAGGCTTTTAAGACTGCGAAGATTGTCAGTAAATATACAAATCGAGAAAATATGGCTGATCTCATTTAACATGCTTCGGTTCGGAAGCCGACATCCAAGCCAATTTTGTATAATAAAAACATTGAAATGCCTTGCTGAAAAGATTTTGCTAAATGCATTTTACGACATTGCATAAAACTGCTCATAATAATTAGGTACTAAAAAAAAATTTGTTTTTATAAAAAAGAGTTCTCAATTAATGATCTTCCTGAATCATAAAATTATTGCGTATTCCACTCGGCAGCAGCAGCATCGTTTGGACGTTGAACATTTTTGCATCATAAATCACTGCAAGCGCATTTATATTATACATGTGTATGGTGTATATCAACGTTTGCCCTACCCCGCTCCCAAATTTCAAATTAATATACCTCCGAAGTCCACCCGGGTCCCGGTTACATTGGCATCGTTTGCTTTGTCAAGTGAGATTTAATAAACGATGTGCGAGCGAAACGCTTGCATCTTTTAATTTATTCAATTTAATTTGTCTCATTGTCGACGAGGAGAACAAACATAAACGGAAAAATGTCATCTGACATAAAATAATGAACGTGCCTCGTATAAATAGTATCCTGACAACAACAACAACAAATTAACAAAAAAAAAAATAGCAAGAGTCCTAAAAATTCTGAAATGATGCTGCAGGCTGCTTCGGCTCGAAAAGTCTTTGTTCATTATTTTTCGTTTGCCAAGTACATACACATACGAGTATGTAAGTATTTATAGTTGATTCAAATTTAGACTGAAATGATGCTCTCTCTGCCTCCGCATCGGCATTCCTCACACTATTCCAAGCTCCAAACAAATTGGCTACAATTGAAGAACTAAGGAGCACCAAGAATTGTTTTTCATTCATTAAAATGTCTTAATCCCACGTTAAGATTGAGTTTTTGTTAAATTCTGATTAGTGGCGGACTTAAGATGGTGGCAACATGGTAAAGGGCCCATCACTATAAAATTAATTGTCGACTTGATAATTCAAAAACTCAACTTAATCTCACTCATCGACTTAGAAGATCTTTAAGAACAGATCAAACAGATTAGCATTGCCGTGTCATCATAATCGAAAAATCTGAACCTTATTTCTCAAAAAGTTTCACTAGGAGTGCACAATATGATCTTCTTTCATTCATCCCTTTGATTTATAAAAAAAAATGAATCACGAAAGTAAAAACTTCTACATATAAAATAGACACACATAAAACACAATATGCTTATGTATGTACCAGGGGCGGACTGGAGACCAAATGCCCCCAGGGCTTTAGATGAAATAAGTTCAATTATTTTAATATGTTATGGTGCCCTAGATGTCCCTTAGGGCCCTGAACATCTTTATAATTGGTTTGAGTCACTAGAGTCCTAGTTATAGCATAACTAAACTAAAACATGATATAAGAGTTCGCATACCTCAATTGCTTGGGTTCCACTCAATTTGAGTCCAAATACTTTTATATTTGTCATCTTAGAGGTCAGAGCAGATCAATGTAGGGAACTTTTGGAAGTCCACTCTTATGATAAAGTTTTGCTTATAAAAACTTAAAAACATTTTCAAAATTTTGCGCCGGGGCGCCTCCGGCTGAGGTCACCCATGATGTGGAGTTCTGTTTTATGGACATCGAAAAATCATCACCAGTAAGCTAAAATTTACAGAAAACCTTTAATATTAGCCCGAGAATGTTTCTCTTATATGGGCGAAATCGGTCGAGCAGTTAGCAAAAAAAGTGTGTTCTTACAGGCTTCCACATTGGATGGTTTATTTTTTTATATTCACATCTTTTTTGGTCCGAAAACTTATAAACATCTCGGCGTAGAAATGAATTATGTCTCCAAAAAAAATTACTACAGTAGAATCTCAGAAAGATGAACAGATATTAAACAGGCCCCGTTCATCTTTTAGAATTGTTAATCTTTCTAAGCATAACATTTTAGTTAGAGAAGAAGAATATTATATCCGCACATTAAAAAGTTAAAACACCTCCGAAAATACTAAATACGTACCGTTACTTAAATATAACAAGTCGAACTGGAAGCAATGAAATAAAAAAAAATAAAATTGTAAATCGAGTGTTCATCTTTCGATTACCTAAATTTCAACCTGTTAATCTTTGGTTGAACAAAAGGTTCATCTTTGCGAACTGTTCATCTTATAGAACCGTTCATGTATCCGAGATTCTACTGTATACTATGTTGGCCTGTTTCGAAGAACGGGTTAGTCCGCCACTGGCTAGAAATTATATTTTAGGAACACAAAATATCACAGAAAAGGGTTGTTGTAAAAAAGAGAAGAACTAGCAGTCGCCCAGTTTGGGGGATTTCGGTGCTATTAATTTGATTCCCGAAAATGCGGCCTCCTTGGTTCTGATATTATAATGGTGGAAGGGGATTATCCATTCGTCGTCGCGTTCATCCAAGTGAATATAGACTAAAATCCTAATGAAGATCTGAATTGATGTAATTGCGACTGACAGTCAGTCCAGACGGTATTAGTGCTTGATTGGTGAGTTGCTTTACAGCGTTTGATCTGCTCGTCCATAATATGCTAGCGTTCCTTAAGGTGTCTATTTTCAATTAAAAACAGCCAACATAATATAATATCCCTCAATTCGAAGCAATGTTATAGTATGCCTACTCCTTGCCTTGAATGAGTGTCTGTTTTATTCAATGAAATTCCAGACACTCGCTGAGGATTCGATTAATGATTGCCGGCATGGTATGTTAAGTGCGAATTCTCAGCTAAATCTAAAGGATTTTTGATCTTGATGGGATCGCTGTTTCGTTCGCTTGAATATTTACAACGTGGCACTTGACGAATTGCATCCATTAATCTATTTTTTTTGTTTGCGTTTCTAAAATGAAATGAGAAAACGAAATAAATGTTGAGAGATGTTTGTAATTAGCTGCGTTAAGAAGGTTAGGTAACGAGTCAATTTCTGTGAGCATAATATAAATATAGGCTTAGCTTATATATGGAAACAAAAATTAGTATTGAAAAAAGAATTGACATAAAGGCAAAACACAATTAATTCCAAAATTTTTGGTTGATGGATGCCAAGAGGTTATTCAATTAATTTGAAGACTGAATGAATTTTTTTGAATGTTAGAAATCGGGATCGAAAATTATTATTAATGCTCGAAAAACGGATGCGCATGTATGCTTGAACTTATGTACAGTGTTGTTCCTCTACGCGTCGACTTTTATTGTCTACCTTTCTACGTAGACAATTGTGTCAATAATGTAGACAATGTCGACAATGTAGACAATGTAGATAATGAGGATATTTCATTCTCATTTGTCATTCTCGATTGTTCTTTCGCAAGGTTTACTTGACTTCTATTTAGAAAAGTTGCGTGTTTGACTTCAATTAAATATCGAAAAATTGAGTTCTTTGATAATAAAATTATGTCTGGTCGACGCAAAAATAAAGCATTTGATGGGTTTCCTTTTAGTGAAATCCAACAACAAATATGTAGCATATTGCACAGTGTGCAATAAAAATTTACATAACACTGCAGAAAGCCGTCTGCGCAGCCACAGGTAAATATAGAAACGTATTAGATAAACCATAAAATCATATTATTTATTGACCATTGACCATATGCTTTAACATTCTATTTGGAAAGGAATGCCTGCAAACCATCCAATCACCTGCGGCATCTGAATTCGGTGATGTTTCTATGATTGTTTTTATTGATGACAGTGATGTAAGCTCGAGCTCCGGCATTTAAAACTCTGAGACGGTAGTAAAAATTGTGTTTTTGTATAAAATTTATAACTCACAAATGTTAATTGTTAGATGTCTATAGTTACGTCTCAGACGTCAACCCAAACCATAAACCCGCTATTCCCCACGCGCCCCTTCGCCTAACGGCACTCACATAAAGCATAACTGTTTCCCACGCCATTTTCGCTTACCTATCCAAATTCCATTCACAAACGGAAACACCCCTTTTCCCCTTCACCTACACAAACTTTATCATATTTCATGAACCCAGACAAAATATGAATATTTCAAAAACAATATTAATTGTGCAAACAAATGCACTTTTACAATTTACCTGAAGCATAATTCAAAGTCAAATCAGATTCTAAAATCAGTCTATTTCCAATATTCTAATCGTGAGGTGCAGCCTAGCTCAAGACAGCGGCCTCCCTTAGACTCTATTATAATACAAATGTTAATTAAATAATAAACAAACAAATAAACAATAAATAAATAAATAAATGAAATAAAAAAAAAAAAAAAAAAAAAAAAAAAAAATTTAAATACATTTTTTTTTTATCACGAAACCGCAGACCGCGATCGTGATTCTATCTCTCTTACAAACGATGTTGACAGCAATAATGTTTATGTTTTAAATAGCTGTGTAAGTATTTTTATTTTACTAAAATCGATCAAATTGAATCCGACGCATTCTCTGTAGGAAGCAGCTATCAAAACCGACCCATTGAACAGTTGTTCAACTCATGATCCAACAACTCTTACCTATACTGATTCAAGCGAAATTCAATCACAAGTTGCGACAACAAGCTCATCATTTTCAATGAGTTCCAACAGTTGCAGTTCCTCATCATTGTCGATGGGCCCACCCCCACCTGTAACAACTTTCAATAAGACCATACAACGATCGAAACGTTGTCCAACCCCATCAAACCGGGTTTCTAAATTTATGGACCGATTAACGGAAAGAGAGGAAGACGAGTTGAATGAAGCTTTGGGTAAACTGGTTTTTGGATGCAACATTCCGTTAAGAATTGTTGATTCAATTCATCTTAAAAATTTTATAAAAAAAATTCGACCTGCGTATGCAGATAAGGTTCCAGGTCGAAAAAAACTTTCAACAACGCTTTTGGATCAGGCCTATGATAAATGTGTTTCTTCATTTAAAGCATCTATCAGTTCGGATTCTGTTTAGCTGATTGACGGCTGGAAGAATAGCTCCAGCAACAGCAAGACTGTCGTCTCAATGCTACATAATGCTGAAGGCGAACAAGCATTTCTTCAGGCCTGGGACCTATCTGGAGAATCAAAGACTGCAGAAAAGCTAACAAACATACTTTCAGAATCTGTAGATATTGCAAAAGAAATGTACTCCACTCAAGTTTACGCTGTTGTATCTGACAACGCCAGCACTATGAAGAGAATGGAAAAAAATGCAGAGCATTTTATATGGCATAGCACTTGTAGTAGTCATATTGGAAATCTTTTAGCCAAAGACTTAATCGACAAAAATATTAATGCCAAGGTTGCTTTGATTTTAAAAGAGTTCAAGCAAGTAGATTTTGAAAAAATGGTAGTAAATCGTGGAGGCTCCCGAATTATACTGCCCTGTGAAACCAGATGGTGTTCATACCGTGATTCATATAAATGCTTGGTAAAAAATTATGATACTCGTATAATGAAAGTTGTAGCAGCAGAATCAACTACCAAAAAAATAAAGAAGACTGTAGATTTGTTGATGTTTGATGAAAAGTTTATTGATGATGTTAAGAATTACATCGAGCTTCTTGATCCAGTCTGCACTTTAATAAACAGGTGTCAAGCAGTTGATTGTTCTGCTGGAGAAGAAGTTCATCTTTGGTTGAGTTTAAAACTCCCAGATAGATTTAAGGTTCAAAACGAAACATCTTTGAAATCGCGCGTGGGTATGGCTCTAAAGTTATATGCTCTCTCAGCTTATTATTTACACCCTCATTTTAACAATGGGAAGCTGACGGTTAGTCAAAATGAAAGCGTGTGCCAGTTTTTGTTTAAGCATCTGAATAGTGATGGAATTGAAGATTGGGATTCTTTTAATAGAAAAATCAACTTTTTTAAGATTCTTTATGAAAAAGATATTAAAAAACCAATTATTTTTTGGAATATGGCCTCTATAAAACATCCAAATCTGACAAATTTGGCAACAAAATTTATTCTTATTCCAGCCTCTTCCGCTCAAATTAAAAGAGTTTTTTCAAGTTGGTCGCATGTTCATTCCATGTCGAGAAACCGCTTGACTTTCGAACGATCGAGGAAACTCCTTCATCTTTATTATTTACTGAGAATCGAGGTTAAACAATATAATTGTTTTGATGAAGACGTCGCAGACGAAAATGAATAATTTTGTATCTATGAAATACATAAGAATTTACGATTTTTTATTTTTGTTATTTTTGTTGAAATAAATAAAAAATGCAGAGTGAAAGACTCAAATAATACAAATTTTTTTTGTTTATATGATTAAGAAGACAAAAAAAGTTAAAAAATTGAAATAAAATTTATTGTCTACATTGACATGTAGACAATGATGAATTGTCTACGTTGAATTTTCTACACGTAGACAATCGTGTAGTCTACATTTTTTTGTCTACATGGAACAACACTGCTTATGTACCAGCACTTTAAACATTTTTTACACATAGTGTATAATTATAAGTGCAGAATATATGTTGGGGTATGAATCCTAGGGCCATTCTAATAAAAACAAAACAGGTATGAAGGGGTGGAGCAATTATGTCACTTCTGAAAAAATTAAAAAAAAAAATGGGAACAAGTTTTTCATGACCGAAAGCACATACATAATTTGTTGTAGTTTTTTCTAAGTTATATTACCTTCTTTTATTTATATTTTTAAATCAAAATGTTTTAGTGAAAAGTTTTTGAGAAATTTGAATTCAATATCAATTTTTTTGAAAAAAATATGAATTTTTTCAAGTTGATTTTTTCCAAAATATTGTATAATTAAGTGCCACTGTTTTCTTTCTTCTTCAATTATTAGTCAAATATTTATGTGATTTTTATACATTTATGACTTGAAAAAAATTACGAATCAGAAAATAAATCATTTTTTCGACTTTTTTATCGTTTTTTTTTTTTAATTTCTCAAAAACTAAGAAATAAGGTTAAGTCTGGTTTTTGATGTTTGACTAAGAAATGTGCTAGAATTTTTACTCCTTTACATGAAACTTGATATTAGTGCAAATAAATTGTGTCTCACAATTCTTTCTGTCTGTCAGTCTGTCTTTCTCTTCGTGAGGCTACAACCAATACCATCCTTTTTTTTTGGGTAAAAAGTTATATCTTATTTTTCTCAAAACCAGCTCCAATGAATTAATTTAAAAAAAATCTGTTCATTTTTGAAAAAAAATTTGGTTTGGTACCTCGAGTAGGATTTTTTTTTTGGGTTTTCGATTTTCGGGAAAACGGTTAATTTGATTTCTTTTATGGACAAGATCTTAAAATGCTTAAACAGTATTCTAAACTAAAATTGGAAAAAACATTTAAAAAAATGAAAAGATACATATTTTTAAAACGCTCAATCGATTTTTTCGAAACTTCCTATTTAGTAGTTTTTTTTTTGCCATTTATCTTGAGAGCTTAGAAAACTATTACATATCCTAAAAAATAATAATAACAGTAGGTAAAGCATACGTAGGAGGTCTACGCCACAAGCAGGCCTGGAAATCATTTTAAATCTTCCAAGTCTGGACGAGTACATAAGGTGCACAGTGGCCAAGAGTGCACTTCGACTTAAAGAAATGGGCTCTTGGAAGCACAGTACCAAAAGTCATGGATCTATCTGGCAAAGGTACAGTAACATAGCTGAACTTGATGTGACAACTGACTACTTATCACCGAAAATTGACTTCAACAGAAATTTTAAGATGGTAATACCCGAAAGAAATGGATGGAAACCTAGCTCACTATTAAGTGAACAGGGTATTCCTATCTACACTGATGGGTAAAAATGGTAGAAGGAACAGTAGTCGGGGTGTTTTGTGAAGCCCTTAATATTAAGGAATCATATAAACTGCCAGATGAATGTAGCGTCTTTCAGGCTGAGATCTACGCCATTTAAAAAAGCAGCTGAAATGATCCAAAGAAGAAAACTGATCTCATCAGAGATCACATTTTTCGTGGACAGCCAAGCAGCTATCAAAGCACTGTCCAGCAAGACAATAAGATCCAAAGCCCTGGCAAAGTCCAAAGTGTCTGAATGCCATCGGTAACTGAAACCGAGTCAAACTTTGTTGGGTTCCTGGACACAGCAGTGTAGAAGGGAACGATATAATAGATAAAATGGCAAGGAAGGGTTCAATAGCAAATAGGGACAGAAGCAACTTATTTGGTATAGGTCCTGGAGTCCCGTTCGACGTAGTAAAAGGGAAAATAGACATACAAATAAAAAAGCAACTAAATAACTCCTGGATATCCAGGAGCGACTGTGTTATCTCTAGAAGTTTATGGTCTAGAATCAATGAAAAGGAAACCAGTATATTTGGTCACTGAGTAAAACGAGTTTTAGAACCTTGATAGATGTACGAACAGGACATTGTGCCATAGGAACAATGGCCACTAGATTGGGTGTATTGGCACCTGACTTCTGCAGGAGCTGTCAAGACGCTGATGAAATAGAAACCATTCACTACATGCTCTACGACTGTCCAAATCTACAAACAAATCGCCTCCAATATTTCGGAAACAGGTTTGTTGTTGAGCTAGATGAACTAGTGCATATACCAATGGTAAATATGAAAAAAATTTATAGAGAGTACGGGCTGGTTCGTAAATGAACGGATCTTCATGAATCATTAGTTAGGAATATCTCTGTGTGAAAGGGGATCACAATGGACCAAGAGGCCTCCGTGTACGCTGGAGCCTGTGAGGTGCCAACGCCCCTCTTAACCTAACTTAACCTAACGTATCGTACTCTCCCCTCAAAGTGAGGTCACCATAAATACAACAAAAATCTCATACAAAAGTAGTTTTATTAAATTTCAACTTTCTCTCTCAAAAACTAGCGGACATAAAATCATATAATTTTTAGTTTAAAATAATAATTAATCAGAGTAACGAGTCTTAGAAAAAAAATATATCTATTATATATAAATCTCGTGTCACGTTGATGTGTTGAATGAACTCCGAAACTATCTAACAAGTTTTCATATTTTTTTTGAAATGTTAATATTGCTAGCGTTCCTAAGATAGGACAGATTTTAATTCTTAATACTTAAAAATAACGGTACTCGCCAGAGAAATTTGTCTACCATCTTGATTATTTCGAAAACGGCTCTAATGATTTTGATAAAGAAAATTGTGTGCACTATTTTAGGTATAGTCTTCTTTTTGGTCAAACATTTATTTTACATATTTTGTTATTAATGGAACCTCCTATACAAACAATTTTTGATTTTCGACTTTATCAGAAACGGCTGGACGGATTTCGATCAAATATCGGAGGTCCATCGAATTATAAACAATACTGCATACCAAAATTTTCGAAATATATTTGTTTGGATTTTTGAAAAAAAAAATTAAGGTTTTTTAAAAATTCTATACTTCGAAAACGTGTCAATGATTTTTTTTGAAATTTCGTTTTTAAGTTCACATTATTAAATGTTTAACATTATGCACCAATTTTTTTTTGTTTAGATAAAAATTAAAGAATGTTTGCATATAAAAAATTAAGTAAAAACTACTTTAAAAATATATTTAGATTATTAGTAGAAATGTTTTACATTATAATCGCTCATAAGGGCAAGTACGAGCGATCCAGTCAGGCATTTTATTTTATATTCCATTTACAAAAAAAGAGAAACGTCAAAAAAAATATGTACGATTCTCTGTGCCTTATATGTGGCTTTGACGTTTTTATAGCATCGTGGAACATAAAAACTAATAGGTGGTCTTGTTTTGCAATTAATTAATAAAAAATAAGTCAAAAAAAGTATCCTTAGGCAAGCCAGCAATCGTGAGCAACAACATCATTTTTAGTAAAATGCCACCAAAAAAGTCGAACAGTGCTCAGAGGCAATTTTCGACAACAAATCAAACCATGGTAGCTAACGCCACAGAAAGATGTACGCAGGAATCGAATGAGCATCCTGATGAACGTTTGCGTATGCAAAGAGAAAGTTCCAGAGCGGCGCGTGAACTAAATATGGACAGATTTCGACAACAGGATCGACGGAAACAACAAACCAATCGCAGATTAATATGAGCGTCATTTTTTTGTATTGCAGATTTCAGCAGCAAAAAATGTTGATATTGACGAAATTAACTGTCAAATACAAATTTTATTGCCGGGTGATTTGATGACTTTTAAGTCAATTGACAATATAAATGATGAAAATGAGATCGTCAATATGCAGGAATGTCGCTACTGTCTGTCTGAAAATTGGTTCACCGGTGATTCTTTTGCGTAACTTAAATCCGCCAAAATTATACAACAGTGTACGTCATCATTAGTCATCAGGAGAAATACCGGAAACGTACTTGAAGCAACGGTATTGACTGGAAAGTTTGAAGAAGTCGCCCTCTTACCTCGGATACCTATGATTCCATCAGAATCAGCAATACGTGTCAAAAGGCTACAATTCCCTATACATTTGGCTTTCGCGATGACGATAAAAAAGTCGCTATGGCAGACAATGCAAATTTCTGGCTTGGACTTGGAGAATCGGTGTTTCTCCCAGGGGCAACTTTATGTTGCATGCTCACGCGTTGGAAAACCATCAAATTTATTTGTTTTAACGAAAGGCAGATTAACGAGAAATATTGTTTATCATTCATCTAGGTCTTAATTAATGGAATGCACAGATTGCTACTTACTAGAATTAATCTAACGTATTTGTTAAATTATAATAAAATTAATAAAACATTTTCTATTCATTAAAACTTATTTTGAAATTTGTATCATTCTTTATCAATCACTTGATTAAAAATACATTAACAATACCAATTTTAATATGTATTTAATAATTGAACGCAATACAATAAAGTCGCAGCAACGCGCGAACGGGTCTACTAGTAACTCCATAGTTTTGAAAAATTGCACTTTAAACTTTGTTTTTATCTTCTTCTTTCCAAAATTTGCTATGTATATTGTATATATTTAACTTTATTTAAAAACTAGCTGATGGAGCAAGGTATAGGCCTTACAAATAATTATAACACTTATTTATATTGTATTACCGTTAATTTTTAATAATTTGTTTTCCCGTGTTAGTCCTTTTTTATGAAATTGCTCCTACCGTTCCAAACGGGGGGAGATAGGCCCTTGACACCCGTAGTAAGAAATGTTTGTTTTTGACCCCTCTAACAAAATCCGTTATTTTTTTAGGGCTTCTGAGTTATCGTACTCGTGCCTAGATTTATATTTATTTATTTCTCTCCTTTCCGGTAAGTTGAAACTTGAAATTGCTGAACCACGGATTGAACGAGAGACGAATGCCTCGGTGACGTTTTGATAATTGGTAAATGGGGTCATTATGCCGGGATATATTTACAACATCTCTTGATTGCTATAACTGATGGCCCCTAAGGTGTTAAGAATGGAAATTCTCCTGTATATAATTTAGGAAAAGCCCAAGGTTTTCAAGAAATTAGCAAGGAGTCTTCCAATTCTTTAATAGATTTTAACTTTGGACTTTCAAAACATTGACATGCACAGAAGATTTGAATACCCAAATCCACCAATTCGAGCATTAAAGTCTACAACCATCATAACTTTATTCAAATAACTATTTAAACCGTATATGATTAAGCTTTATGGTTCAAGATTTTAACCCAACTATAGGAAGTATTGGTGGTTGAACCTCACTTAATCCGCTAAATACAAGTGGATTAAAATCTTGTGGAACCTAGGCTGAATCACTGCTTAAATAGTTGAAGATATTAATTTTGTGATCCTTTGGAAAAGAAATAAATCATTCACAGCTAAAAGCTTTCGGGAATTAACCATGCCCATTGAAATGCCCATTTATGGCATCCAGCTAACCCCAATAAAGATTGTGGTTGTTGATACAAACTGTCATCCATAGGTATCTTTACGTAGTTTTGATGGTAATTTCTGCGAAAATTGTAATTGTTTCGCATAAATCTTGGAAGGTACCTTGACACAGTTGAAACATTCGTTTTTTTTGCGTAAGAAAAATGCAATAATTGGATTTTTATGGAGCTATTAACTTAAAGACAACAACAGAAGATGAGAAGACTCTGCATCCTATATATTATATAGCTTCGTCGTCAACATGATACATCAGCTTGGACAGTACGATGGCACACAACGAACAAACAGCTAACAGCGTCGAATGCAAAAATTCCGCACTAAACATGCTTTTCTTGGAACAGCTCAAAAACTCGCATCAGCCAAAAGGTCCATAAAGCCAGTTTATGGTCAGTTGTCGCCGCCAACGAACAGCATCACCGCAACTGCTGACTGCTTGTGAGATTAATGTTTGTATACATATATTCCTCTACTATTGAGGGTGACATATGACATCGTCTGATGTGCACAGGTCGTCATTAAGGTCACTTTATTGACGATGCAGTTCGTATACTTCACTTTTGCTCTTTATGATCCTCCGACTTATTCCCTAATCATTCTATCTAGATGACGCAAAATCAAGGCATAATGTTGGGAAAATTATTTGCCAACATCGTCATTGGCATCAGTCGGTGGCCCTATCATCATCATCATCAGAATCATCATCAAAGATAAGTGCAGGTCTAAAGGGCCAGTAAGGCAGCTAGACGGCGATGATGGCGACGCGCAGAAGTGGACAGAGATTCTCATGCTCGCTCTCGCTGCTCCTTGAAAGGTTTATTATAGAATTTTGTTTTATTGCCTGAACTTAGGTCGAAAATGTTTGCCTGACATTTAAATGATCGCTCTTCTTCTTCAAAAAGAAAAAAACTTAATTCGCATTTGCGTAGGTATAGTTTAAAATGTTTAAATAAAATTGTGAATTTTACCAGAGATAATTCTCAGAATGGAAACACTGCAAATAAATGTTGTTGGGATTTTTGTTATTCTTGGAAAAAAATTCTGGAGATTATTTGGTACGACCAAGAAGGTGAAGGTTTTTCTCCAAAAGTATCCTAAGCTTACTTACTTACTTATCCGGCTCCCGATCCATGGATGGTCGCTGCCTGACATATTGCGGTCTTCCATCGGTTGCGGTCCCTCGCACGCTCCCTCCAGTCGTCGAGACCAAGCGCTCGTGCATCTGTAACCGCCTGGTTCCTGTAGCGGAGGTCTTCCTGGTCGTCTCGAACCTGGGGGCTGGGATTCGAAGATATTCTTGGCTGGAGCTTTGTTGTCAATTCGATCGATATGGTCGAGCCAGTGTAGTCGACGCGCTTTGGCTCTTTAGAATACATCCACATCTTAATACAGCTCGTACAATTCTCGATTGAATCTTATCCTCCATTCGCCCTATTCGCAATTAGGACCAAATATCCTCCGAATAATTTTTCTCTCGAAAGTGCCCAGTATCAATTCCGCTTTTCTACTTATCGTCCAGCAATCGGCGCCGTAGATTAGAACTGGTAAAATTAGCGTTTTGTAAGGCGTGCAATTTGTCTTTCGAGACAGGAGTTTTGAACCCATTTGTTTGGCCAAACCGAAGTAGCAGCGGTTCGCTAGTGTAATTCTTCGTCGGATTTTTACTAAGGTGTCGTTCGTGGAATTGATGTTTGTTCCGAGGTAGGTGAACACCTTGACTACCTCGAAATTACTGCTACCAACAGTGACGTTTTGTCCTAGGCGATGGACAGATTAGGCTGTGTTTGTTGATAGCATATACTTGGTTTTGTCCTCATTCACTTCAAGACCAACGCATTTCGCCTGTTCATCAATAGCTGTAAATTCTTCAAATACAGCTCGCTTGGCCAATGATATCGATGTCGTCCGCGTAACCAAGCAGTTGGGAAGACCTGTTGAAGATAGTGCCTTCCAGGTTAACACCACTCTTGCGTACTATCTGCTCCAGGACTATGTTGAAGAAGTCACATGATAGCGCATCTCCTTGTCTGAACCCTGTACACGTCTGGAAAAACTCAGATGAGCTGTTTCCCATTTGCACGTTGCACCGCGTATTTTGTAACGTCATGCCGCATACCTGGATCAGCTTTTTCGATGAAAAGATGGTACGTCTCGACTTGAAATTCGTTGGTCTTTTCCAGGATTTGTCTCAATGTGAAAATTTGGTCTATCGTTGATCTGCCTAGCCTGAAGTCACACTGGTACGTGCCGATGATAGTGTTGTAGAAGGGTTTTAGACGCTTACATAGTACGATGGATAGGATCTTGTAGGCAACATTAAGCAGGGATATGCCTCTGTAGTTTTTGCAGGCCATAGGATCGCCTTTTTGTAGATTGGGCATATGGAGCTATTTGACCAGTCATTTGGGAATGCTTTCCTCCTCCCACACTTGGTTGATGAGCTGGTGCATGCGCCCTACCAGGACATCTCCTCCATACTTGAAGATTTCCGCAGGTAGGCCATCCGAGCCGGCGGATTTGTTGTTCTTAAGCTTGTGGATGGCTTTCTTAATCTCTTCAGTACTGGGCGCTGGGACTGGATATTCATTGACTGATCTCATGCTTCTTTGTTCTCTTGTTGCTTCCTCTACATAATGCCCACTAAGCAGTTGCTGGAAGTGCTGCTTAAACACGTTTGCAATTCCAAGTGCTTCGGTGACTAGGTTCCCTTCGCTGTTTCGAAGAGCTTGCGTGCCGGTTCTATAACCAGATGCCAGTTGCTTTCCTGTTTTGTAGAATCGGCGGGTGTTTGTGCCGTGGAAGTTTCCTCGAGATACCTGAGCTGAGAGGCTGCTGATGCCCTCTACTTTCTTCGCAGGGTTTTTTCTCATTCCATCTCTTTTCACGGTACATTGCAGCATTTCCATTCGTGCGTTTTTCGTCTCCGGCTTCAATACCGCGCATTCATGATCATACCACGTTTTATTTCCCGGTCAATTGCTCACTGTAGGCTCTGGCTTTCTCAGATGTGCTAAGGCAGACGATGTTGAATTTCTTCCTTTGGGCGGTCTTCGTTTTCTTTTCGTTTGACAGTTGGGCTCGGAACTTTGTCACAACAAGAAATTGGTCAGAGTCCACGTATGCACCTCGGAATGTTTGATGTGTGCCTTGCGCCAATAAGCACGTGGTCGATTTGGTTGGCGGTGCGACCATCTGGTGATTACCAGGTTGTTGTGTGTATCCTACGTCTGGGGAACCTAGTGCTATACTTATCACCGTATATCGAGCTACAGCAAATTCGATTAGTCGGAAGCCGTTATCTGTTGTCGTTTCGTGGAGGCTGTGGTTTCCAACTAATCCCCCAAAGATATTTTCTTTCCCGACTTTAGCATTGAAGTCTCCGAGCACGATTTTGACATCGTACTCCGGACAGGCTCCGTAGGCTCCGTCCAGGAGCTCGCAAAACACCTCCTTTTTTAGACTCCTCAGCTTCATCGGTAGGGGCGTGTGCACATATTAGGCTGATGTTTTAGAATCACAGCAAAGCTATCGCTAATCGGCTTATAATCGATGATTTTCGACCTGAGTCGATTTTCCACGACGAATCCGCATCCCAACATGTGCATTCTTTGATGACAGCTGTAATAAATGTCGAAATCTTTTATTTTCGTTATTCCTGATCCTATCCATCGTATCTCCTGGATCGCGGTAATGTCAGGCTTCTCGCGTGTCTCTCAAAACAATATTGTTTTTTACTGTGGTCGAGTCATTAGCTAACATCCAATCTGTGATCAATATTTGCACTTCCAAGCTTAGCAAGTCATCACACAAAGTCAAGACTAGTATCCGGCGGCTACCAACTTGGAGGTAATGTAAGCACTTGATGTAGGAAAAGATACAGCTCGAGGGCCCCAGTTCCTACAACATCCAACCGCCCTAAGCTTGGTCGATGATGAAATAGAGGGGGGGGGTTGTAATTCTTACCAAATGGAACCGACCGAAAAGATGTGAATCGAGCGAAATTTGAACCCCATAATCCCCATTCCGATACTTTTGGGAACGATACTTTCTCCACAAATAAAAATTGCGTGGCCCATGAATACTCATCAGAATTTGAAAATTCAATTGAAGTTGAAGTGACATTTTGCTCGTCGAAGAATGCAATGTGTGGTGGAAACTAAAATGTTGATTGGTTGGTAAGGTTAAATTTGTAACTTCGTTACAATTTAAACCTTAAATTTTTGCATCGCGTTTTTGATATGATATCGGACTAGTTAGCGTTAACAGGTCTGTCAGAAATAATTCTGGAACTTGGAAGTTCATTTCCCCCATGGGCACTCGAAGTTCGCTTTTAATGGCTAATTACAATTACAAAAATGTTAAAAATTCACATTTATCTAATATTGATCTTGATAAGAAGTGATGACTAAGTCGGAAACACTACTGGAGGCTTAGTTCAGAATTGTTCCGGTCTCTCCTTTTTGAAGTTCATTGGTCTCTTTCAAGATTGCTGAACCATTAAAATTTGGTATAAGATTGGTCTCAGGAACCCGACACCGCACTGATGGCATTTGCGATTTATTCGTTGCAGTATGAACTTCAAGGAACCCACAGAGTTCTTTCTCGTAGATGGAGCATATGCATCTGATTGCCCAAATATCAAGCATTCTTCCTCCCATCCAAAATTTAATTCTCCAAAACTTGATCCTCATAATTTGCAGAACTCCACTCTGTTTTTCTATCAGGGCTGACCGGATGCGGTCTTCTAATTGGGTGGTGGAATAGGAGTTAGACCTTGATGGATTGGAGGGAGGTAGGTTCATTACATTTATAATTTCCCGAGCTATGTTGGCTATTTTTGGGAGTCTGCGTCCCGTTCTTAAAGCCACCAGCCAGTTTCTTGGTTATTTTTTTACACTTATGTGAGTCGCCTCGAGAATATTCTTCTAAAAACTTTTTCTTCCTCATTAATAAAGGATCCTCCCTGGGTGTCGTTTGCCACCCCGCCCTGGCTTCTTTCCATATGGTAGGTTCGGTTAGCTCGTTGTTAGCTTTGAGGTACAGAGGGATTCATTTTTGTTGACGTATTTGAAAGGTTAATGTATAGAACAGCGGAGAGCTTCCAGCTCTAGGGAAACAGTTTGAATGTCCAAAATCGATATTTCTTCTGGGTTGTGCGTAATTTCTCCGCGACAAGGAATTGTTCAAAGTCGATGTTGCCACTGCAATAATTAGATCCATCTTGCTGTAGCTTTAGCATTAATACCACGGACAAAATTTTTTAATAGTTTTCCATACGAACACCATTAAAACCCCTTTGAAACTATCTAGCTCTCAGGCGTTTCTGGAAACAGGCTATCGTTTTCGAAGCACTTCAACCATTATTCCATCAAAACCGAAATCTTCAAAGCTCGTATAAGAATTTTTAACGGTGAAATTCTTGTTCTGGAGGTTCACATGCACCTTTCGCATAAAGCTAAAGCCCAAAGTTTACCATTATATTGCCTTAATGACTTTGCTCATCTCAAAACTCAAAGGCAAAGTCAATTAAACGTTTAACATATCACTATATGTATGTTGTATGCAATTTGATAAGCAAATAACCCTCAGCTTAATCTGCGGTATGTCATGCGATTTTCGGAGGAAACCATCTGTTTGAACAGCAGCCACCCAGATAGCCATCTTGGTTGGATCGATGATGGGTCCGACTTTCAGCAGCAGAGATAATCCTTAAGCTGCTTTGGCTGCTGCCTGCGTTCGCTGTAATAACTCAATTAAATTTTTGAAAATGCAAAACCAACCAAACGGAGCGGGGTACGAGGTGCGCCGATGGATGTGAATGAAAGCGTTTCGCGCCGGAAGGTTGATTCTCTCTCACACACACAATATATTTATTATATTGTTCCTGAGAGCGCATCTAATTGATACTCAATTACAAGCCCGATCATGTGGCATGGTGCTTTTTGTTTGCGTTGCGTTCACCGGTATATTACCCGCAAGCGCCTGCGGTTGCGCACAAAATGGTCACGAAATAAATGTTACTCGTTCTTCTGATCCTCCACATAGGTAATGAACATAGTTTTCCTGATGAATTTGTCTCTCTTGGATTGAATGAAAGTATGGAGCATGTTCAACTTGGTTGAGGTCATGAACATGATGGCACGGCGCGCGGTGACGGCAGAGATTTCCAGTAAGACTTCTGCCTCGTCCTATGGCAATTCGAACGCAATTTGTGTGACCTTTGTTCAGCGAAAAGGCTTCATTCATTCACATGTCTTCTGATGAACCCTCACTCAAAGTCTTTGGGTTAATAAAATTCGTCTTTTCTTCTTTGTAATCCAAGATGTAATTGCTCTTGGAATGCGTTCAAGGAGTACGGTCGATCGGCGCGGCGTGGTAGAGTGCGGCGGATAAATTACTTTGGCCATCATCATCGTCGGAGGTCTTAAGCTATTCCCTGGAAAATCATCGTCGTCATCCGCTTAGCGCTAAATTGGTGGTGCACGTTTCTTCATCCTGTGGGCTGAACAATTGTTCAGCGCAATAACAGTGATTATCTGCGCGCGAGAGAGATGGAGATTCTGCAATGAGATTCAACAAGTAAAACTCCAACCTGCGACCGACAGTTGAATGGAGATTGAGAGAAACGCATGCGCACACGAGCTTGCAAATGAAGACCCAAAAATGGAGTCTGATGGGTTGTTGGTTTAAGTAAAGGTCCTCCGAGTCTCAAACAATTTCTTTGTGTGCAGAACTGCACAACTATATAGTCTTGCTGATACAAGATGGTAATTGTACACCATTTGCAATTGCATGGTGAGCTTCTGGATTATGCGCACTATAGGAGCACTCTGTCTTTGGAGAATTTGAGTTATGAGGAATGTAGACTAGAATCCAGGAGCTTGCTATTGTTGTTGTATAAGCAGGTAAGTTGCTTGAGCTTTACACGAGCCTTGAGAGACCTGTTATTATAATTCAATTATATTCACGCGATGCCATTTGGCTTATGACTTTAATAATTGCAAGCCATTAGTGCTTAAACGATGCAAGAAAGGGTAAATACATAAATATTAGAGTCAAGTGGGCGGGTAAAAGAATTTAGTGTTGTGTGTTTTGCTAACAGAGAAAATATCATTTCTTGTCTTTTTTTCATGGTTCAAGATTTCATGGCTGGTGGAGCTATTGTGCCTTAAGATTGAACTTGTAAATTATCTTTAGAATTCAAATTTTACATTATTATATTGTACTTAGTTTGAGTTTGTGGGTGCGTCGGCACGAAAAATTACACAAGCATTTCGGTGAAATTTTCAGCATTGCCAACATTTTAATAATTTATTATTATTACCTTTCTTTTAGAAGCATTTGAAGTATGACTCCCGCCTCAGTCCACGCCCGATCCAGCATACAAAAACTCAACTCCAAAATATTCATCATACCTTTCGTTGATTAATGCGTCTGAATATCCAATTTAAATTAGAGCTTCGCTTATCTGAGACTTGTTGACATAAACCTGCGACTGCAAGTATGCCCAAAGGAAGAAGTCTATTATGGTTAACTCTGGCAATCTTGCTGGCCGTTACAAATCGCCAAAACGGGCGATTACGCCACTAAGAAATGCTTCCTTATTCACAATATCCACTGTGACTCGTCCTGTGTGTGCGGTTACACCCTCTTGTTGAAACCATATGATGTTCACTAAGCACTGCGCATCCAATTTCGTCAGTAAGAAGTCGTTTATCATGGCCCTGGAACGTTCGCCAGTAATAGTGACCGTATTCGTCCTCAAAAAAATACGGCCCAATTAATCCTCCTGCGTGAACGCCGCATCACACAGTGGTTTTGAGTGAATGATCGCTGATGATGATTTTCGACTCAAAATCGACCTCTTTGTTGTTGGGATTGAGGATGGCTTCACAGTTGTTCACAAGCTATGGACGACGGTCAGCAGGCATTAACTAATACACTGTTTGGTATTTGTACCGGGAACATGCGTGTAAGTTTTTCACTGAAATTCGCTATAGAATTTGGTGATGTCCAATTGTGTTGCCCTTAGTCTGGTTGATGTTTCTTTGTTCTCAGCAAAAACGACAGCTGCGATATTCTCGTCCGAACGACTAATCTCGTGGCAGCCACGTCCTGTATGGTCTCCACTGGTTCAAGTCTGCTTGAGTCGAAATTTAAGCTCCGAAATGTTTGATCAATTGACGCAAACCGATTAGGACATCGACGTCGAAATTTCAGCTACGCTAACAGTTAACGAAAGCAACAAAATTTTTTCACGCTCTTGCAGAGTAAAGCGCTCTATGCTCGTCAGTTTATATACTGCAGCTATCTAGTTCACAATTAAGGAAAATATGATTGAAAACGCCATTTGCAAAAATTATTGTGATTGATTTTGCGCCACCTAGTAGATTGATATATAATTACATATAGAAAAACTAGAAATATTCCGCTCTGGTTTTCACTAGTGAAGTGACGGGTTCGGTGATCAAGAGAGTGTATTTAGAGTGTATTTTATTATTGTGAATATTTATTACGACTGAATCGCACATACTTGCTCTTATGTTCGATCACGTCGTATGCGAAACATTCTGAATAGAAACGGCTAAATATATTTTTAAAGTCGTATTTTACTTACTTACAAAATTTCTTTAATTTTCTTCTAAAAAAAATTGGGACGGCTATTAAACATATAATAATATTAATTTAAAAACGAAATTTAAAAAAAAATCACCCGCCAGTTTTCGAAATATTGAATTTTCCAAGAAAAAAATGTTTTTTTTTTTCAAAAATCCAAACAAATATTTTTCGAGAATTTGGGTATGCAGTATTCTTTATAATTCGAAGAGCCTCTTATATAAAAATTATGACCGAAATCGGTGGACCCGTTTGGGGGAAAGTCAAAAATCAAATAAATGTAACATTTCGTTGCGTTTTTTAGATACTTGCTTACTTTAGGTTTCGGTGCCAACCAGGACATAGCTTTCTTTAGCTACATCGGTCCCAGTCAATATTGATCTAAAATGTTTGTTTCTGTAGATCTCTAAGTATCTTCTCCGACTCTAACCGCCTTTACAGACGTTAATTATTATCTCCCGGCCAGTTTTTCTTTTGAATTTGTATTTGGCTATTTAAAGTAATAGACCAGCGATTGGGGGTACACATTTTTTATAGAGATGTCAGTGACTTAGCAAAATGTCAAGTTTTCTATCAAAAACCAGACTAAATTTTTCAGAACAGTCCGATTTCGGGGATATTACTGAGCTAAATCGGTTAGATTAAATTGTTGAGTTGAAATCGGAGAGTTGAAATTGCTAAACGTTGAAGACCTAAACCGCAATCGGTTGAACTAAAATTTGCTGAACCACGGATTAAAGTTTAAACGACACAGTCATGTCTGTACAATTTGCCCTAAGCCAATCGTAATTAAAATTTTGATCCGTGCTTCAGCAATTTTAAATCAACTATTTTGATTGATTAACTGAGGTTCAGCAATGGTTCAAAGTTTAATTGTGTGAAAAAAAGGATTTTTAGCGGGAAAACTAGAGGAGAACCACTCAACCGAGACACCTGCGGTAGAAGTTAAGCATAGTTTCTAGGTGCTAAGGTGGATTACCCCAGCTTTACTGAGTGCTCTACCAAATGCAAGTGTCCATTAAAAGGAACGACTGGTCTTTCTATGTCCTGCCTCGTTCTAGAAATGAGATCATTTTGCTCCGGATTTATTGTAGTCATGCAATATTATTCTAGATTATTGTACAGTTGGTTAGATAACCACCTTCTGTTGGAATCCGAAAGAAAAATTGAAAGATTATTGGCCCTTTTAGCAGCAAGTTGGCTAAAGACGCTCTCTGCGTCTTAAGCAAAAAAAAAGAAACCATTTTCAATTTTCCTTATTCTTATTTATTCAATACAGATCTAACAAAATAAATGTTGTAATTTATCTAAGAATTTAAATTAAAATTAAAATTGTAATTTATCTAAGAATAGTTAGTGCCATCTTTTCTGAAAGAAAAATGATTGAATCTATGAAAGGAAAAAAAACTAAAAAGAATGTTAGCCTACTGAAATGGGCAATTTAGAAATAGTCATTACAGTAGTGTTTTTGTGTCAATAGAATGCAGAATTAGTGCAGAATTTAAAGTATTTGAAATTAAATTTGTAAATTTCGATAATAAACCGGTTATGAACAATACTCGGTAGCTGAAAGCAATAAAACATTCAAAATGATAGGAAAGAAACTATAGATAGATTTTAAAGATCGTGGGACACGATTTTCGCACTTACCTATGATTTTTAAAATTAAAAACAAACTGCGTCTTAGACGATCTCGTCGAGCTATTAACACATAACACGTTTTTCACTGACCGCGGACCACATTCAGGGCTGTTACTCAAAATATTTTTTTATTTAGTGAAAAAAGTGCAAAAAGCCTATAGTGAAAAAAATTACCAAGATTTTTTTAAGAACGTAATATGTAGGTAAATTATTTTTTTATATGAAAAGGTATATACCCATTTTTTAAATTTAATTGGTGCTTCCTTGAAATACTAATTAACACTTAGTAATGCAATTTTTTGTTCAATAATTATATCCAATTTATTAAAAACAATGACCTGTGATATATTTCGAAAATACTACTGCCGCATTCAAATTCCTCACCCCCAAAAAGACAACCGTGTCCCATTACTCTTCCATGTTATAGCCCATTCAAATTACTATCCTTGGCTTGAATTAAAAAAAGGGGGGCGGTAACCACTGAGCGTGCCTCAGGGCGCCGATAAGGTTAATCCGCCACTGTTGATGCCAATATGTCCTGGAACCCAGATTAAAGTGATTCTGTGGTTGATGTTTAGCTTATCGAGCTCATTTCGGTGTTATTGGACCAGTTTAACTAAACTAAATTAGACTCTATCAAAGTCGAGAAGTTGGAAAGATAAAGAGACTTTCAGCGACTCTTAGAAAACTCTTGGCTGACGCGACGTCAAAACAACGATTACTAAAACCGGTCTGGGTTTAAAATTAAGTCCTCTAAATGGTAGGACCCGCAACACCAACACCTGTTGCTGTTGATGATGATGATGACGATTTTGTTAAGCAATCGGCCGTGACTTTTTCACAAAAGTGACATTGACATTACTCTGTGTTCTTCGGATTATGTCAATATGTTCAGGCTATGTCGGATCTTTCTGTTAATGTAATAGTTTTGCACTCTTCCTTTAGGAACGATATGTGAAAGAATTCTCATGACTTGCCTAAATATTTTAAAAGTGTATGTGTCATCTTCCCTTTCAATTACTAATTATCTCATAGTTCAGGTGGTAGCATATTTCTGACGTTGCGTTCACCACTTAGTAGCAGTCAATGTTATAGAACGGCGGGCAATCAAAAGCGTTAAGTGCAACCCAACAATATGCATCGAGGTTAAAAACAACTATACATAAATTGTCGGTTTTGTTTATAACCCTCATAAGTCGAAAATGAACAATTCTTGAGTCAGACTTATATGATATGTTAGTCGTTCAGGTTTTAAGTGGCTTTAAGTAAACTTTAAATTTAGAGTTAATGTAAATACAACCAACCTGTCAAATTTTACTTCCACAATAAATTAAATTAAATTTCAAATTAATTTATATCATACCAAATATACCAACTTTTTCGACCCACTTCAATGGAATTCCCTAAAATGTTCGTCCTTATTCGAGCAGTTGTTCCCACAGATTTTTTTTTTTTATTTAAAACCTCGACAAGAAAACAATGCCATTAGCCCTTATGGTTAATGTTACCATAGCAAAGAAAGAAACTTTAACAACTCAATTGGCAAACGGTTCCCATTCTATAATTTCTTGAAAATCACACACAATCACTACTTTTGTCGAACAAGACCGAAGCCAAAAGAAAATTATACAAGAAAAAAGAAAGTAAATTAGATCATGTTCCGCCTGCCATGAGTATATAATGTAAGCGCTGTTCTTCCTTTGTCGAACATGACTTCCAACTAATGGATTTGGTTTTCTTCAAAAAGCCAAACGAACGTCTTCAATTGACTGAATATTTGACATCCGTTTTAACCTGTGACCTTATATAGACGCAAAACATAACATATAACCACTCACTCTAACTCCCTCTTGTTCTCTTTTTTGCTTTGCTATCGACATCAACTAGATACAAGTATAGTGAAGTCGCCAAATGGTATTGACAGAGAAGTATTTAAATAAAACCTACTATCTACTTGCAGATATATTTGATGACCTTATGTTCTGTTGTCCTTTTTGCCCTACACGTACAAGAATGACGACCAAGACGGACGACAGACGACTGGCGAGGAAGTTGATGGTTTGGCTTGGCCTTAACTCCCACAGTATTTTAGCCTGATGTTGTCAATAATTCATCATGGACAAAGGTGCGCACTCTTAAACAGTCCAATCACGTACTGGGCTAATATGCCTTAAGGATATCATTAAGGCTCCAGAGGTATGAGTGTTTTTTTTTCTTCGCTTTTCTTTTCTAACTTCACAATGCTATGGCACTGTTCTTCAGTTTTACTCCCCCAACCCCATATTATGTTATATGTTGACGTTGAGCCCGGCTGGACTCTTTTTTTTTTTGCAGTGCGAATGTTGAATGGAAGTGAATTTCGTATTTCCTCACGTTTGTATCCATACAAAATGGAAACACTCTGTCAATGGTTGCCAACTTAGTGTACATTTATTACAACAAAGAAAACCTATACGATAGCCATGCTTTAAAGGATAAAGAAAATATTGAACGCTTTGTCACATTTACGCATGGGAAAGTTTTTTTTACCGTTATTTTCCTTTGTTTCGTTTTAAAGTCTAAAATCTAGAACAAATGAATCTGATACAAAAAAAAAAAGAATTACATTTTTGAAAAATCATTCTATGAGTTCAATTAAAAGATTGCATTCATTAACTTTGCTTGGAGAATGCTACTTCAATTTCAGAATCATTCATTTGCAATTAAAAAGATTGCAACATTTTTTCCCCATCATTTCACATCAATCAATTAATTGCAATCTTTTGAGAATTAATTCCTTATATTTTTGTTTTTTTTCTTCATTTCTGGCATTCTGAATTGTGATTAGGTTCTCGTTTAGTAACCATGCACATTGAAATGTCTTCATATGGAAGTAGGTATATAAGATTTATATGAGGTCGAACGAATGTGAAAATTGCAAACAAACTATGAATTCCCAAGAGGTTGCAATATTTTTTTGCAGATATTGTAATTAACTGAAATTGCAGAATTTGAACTTCCACTAAATTCAACGAATTCAATCTCTTAATATAATTGATTAAAGATTGTATTCTTGTGAAAACCTGCTCGAAAGTTGCTATGTCCGAATGAGAACACAAAACTTATTTACAGCTTTCAATAGATCTTCTATTTTTACTTGCGATATTATGTTAATGGGCAAGGTCAAGATTCGCATTTAGAAATGGAACTCGTAAATTTAATCAAACTTGACATTACGATGATAGAGAACACTAAAAAAGTGCGTCCAGCAATTCCGTCTGCCTGGCTATCTATCGGTCTGCAAAACGATCTACAGTCTAAACGGATGAAGGTATATTCTACAGATTTGGTGATTATCTAAAATACATTTTTGAAATGTTTTTTTTTTTTTTTACCCGCAAGCCTTTTAGTCGAAATGGGGGAGGACGATTTCTTGTAAAATCTAGTTTTTAAATTTATATTATTAAATAGATACATACAATTTTTAAACTGAAACATTTTTTCGAAATTTTGCAGTTAAAATGCACGACTGGATCGTACCAACTTGCTCGCATGCAAAAAATTTTTATTAAAAATCCAAATATATTTTTAAAGCCGTTTTAGAATTAGATTTTTATATATACAAAATTTCTTTATTTTCTTTTTCTACAAGAACTGGTGTGACAATCTTAAATATTTAATAATATAAGCTTAAAAACAACCGATTAAATCGGCTTAATCAAAGAGAAAATAATTCAAAATTCTGAAATAAATACATACTTGAACTAATTTGAGCTCAAAAAAAAAGTACACCATTTTATTTCTTGGATAAATTTGAATTTATGAGAAAAAAACTTAAAAAATCTGTGGAGCGGTTTTTGAGAAAAAAATTTGTTTTGGGTTTTTGAAAACATTTTTCAAAAAAACTCAAAAACGCCAATTCATAGGTATTTAGCAAATACATTAACTATAATTTTTCAAAAAAAATTTAATGAGCAGTTTTCAAAATGTAATTTTTTTAATTATTTCTTTAAATGCTTTTAAAAATACAAAAAAAATTAATTAATTGAAAATATTTGAATGCGGTATAAATTGGGCTACCAACACCTATATATTTGCGAAATTTCGAAAGAATCTTTCGAGCCATTTAAGGGATAGTCGAAAGCACAAAAAAGCGGTCCTATATGAAAAGTACCGTTTTAAGACATTTTTTAAAATTTTTTTTCAACAATATGATCGGTCGTATTTAAAAAGCTGCACTGATATTTTTAAATCAAAATCGTAAGAGCCATTTCCGAGAAAAATAGGTTTTTACGTAACGGTTTTATGGCAGGTACCGTTATTTTTTGAGCTAAAAAAAATCAATTTCCCCTCTTCACAATACCTAAAAAAAAACTCCATAGACCAAGTTTGAAGAAATTCGGCCCACCCGTTTGCGCTGTAGGTGTCTATACATACACATATACAAGCAAACAGACTTGATATGACACCGAGATTTTTGTAAATAACTTCTCTTGGTTAAATAAAAATAAAATAATTAGAATTAATTACAATAGTTTTAGGTCGAAAGACATTAGAATTAAAAGATATAGTTTAGTTTAGAGCGTCCGTAAGGGCCGAGTAAATAAGTTGTAAGTTATTAATAATAAGGCTAGTTTCAAACATTTTTGTCTAGCTTTAAGATAGTTAGTTTTAGTTAAATTTTTTTTTTAATTTAAATATTTGCCTGTAAGACCTAAGGTCTTTTAAATGCAACCTGAATTGCACAACAATAGTTTGGCACAGTGGTTTTTAGAACCAGTTATTGACTGTCTCATTTTAACCCATGGGCGACATCCAATTAAAATTGGAGGTATAGAAAGCAATGCGCCTAGCGTGGTGTTCGAACCCACACGTCTAAGTTAGCAATCAAACACTTTATCCACTGCGCCATTGCCACCCATTTATTTTAAATAAAAATGAATAAAAAAAAAAACAGACATACATAATTTTTAGACCATTTTTTTTTGTCTTTGCTATCATCGTAATGTCATGTTTGATTGTTATCTCAAAATTTTTTTTTCGACGAATTTATAACGTGCCTAAGTACAAACCTATAATCGCAAAAAATTAAGTAACTTCGAAAAAATTTCGACAAAGATGAATTTTGGTGCAGAGCTTCATTTTTACGCCCTAAGCATTTCCTAAAAAGTAGCTTGTAAATTTTACTTTATAAATAAGAGCGAAGACTGATGGCTTATTTGTTAGAGCCTTAATGCTTAATTTATTGTAATTTGATATTGCACTAAATAAATTTATAATAATAATAATAAAAATAATCTTAAAAGACTTGATTTGAAACTAAAAGTAAGAAAGTTAATAAATTAAATGTTAAGTTGTAACAAATACTTTGTTTCAGGGAATTTGGAATTAACTTAGCTTTTAAATAAATATATAGGTATATAAATATTGTGGCTTAATGTAAGAAATGTTGAAGCGTTATTGACAACTTTTAGTAACTTTTTATTGAATTTTGTGGTTGGTTTCAGATGGTTGATTTCTGTTTTATTTGTGAGAAGTTACTTTAAGAAGGTGATTCTGATAATGTAGTGTGTTGCTTAAAAACTTTAAAAAGTGCAAGTATCGAAAGAAATCACGGTAACATAGACTTCTTAAATGATTTAGCCTTTGTGAATATGAATGTTAAGTGTCGAAAAGAGTACACCTGTTCAAATTGCATAGCAGCATCGAAACGACACGCCTAGAAGAAGATAAAACTTTACCATGAACCAGTGGACCTCGTAAAAAAAGGAATGAAGTGTTTGTTGTATTTGACGGATACTCGGACTACACTAAAAACATAAAAGAAATGAAACAACTAAGAAGAACTGCTACTTTTTCGAAATCTTATGAAGTTTGTTTCGGCGATACAATGATTGTGCCAATCAGCCAAGAAAAGTTTTTGTCGAATGTCATTAAAAGAAACTTATTGATATGCTTATTGAAAAGTAAGGAAGTGTAAATTTGACAACAAAACAAGCGAGAGATGATGCCGATGTTCCTATCATAGAAACAGCAATCGAAGATTCCAAACATGACAGGACTCCTGTCATTATAGAAGACATAGATTTGGTCGTTATTCTACGCACTCACTTACATCACGAAGACATTTTCTTAAGAAAAGTTGGAAAAGGCAATTTCAAAACACAAATCTATTCTTCAAAAAGTTTTGACAAATATCTGCTTTCAAAAAATCACATTTTATTTTTACATGCATTTAGTGGCTGTGATACAATTTCTGCGCCGTTTAAAAAAGGGAAAGAACTTTCAAAAAATTACCAGAAAAACTTGAAAATTTCGACCAACTTGCTGAAGTTTTTCTTGAACAGAACTGCAATGTAAAACAATTATACAAAAATGGAGTACGCATCTTGTTAGCGATATACAATTCTCCTAACTCTGAGGACAATATAGATCATTTTGCGGTATAAATACTCAGTTCGTTAAATCCACAAAGCTTCACAAACCTGCCCAATAGTCTTATCTTCCACCGGCAAGTGCAGCAGCCCATCAGCATATAACCCGAGTATATTACCAAGTTCAAAAATGGTTAGGGCATGATTTAGAACCCCAGGAATGGGGTTGAGTGCTGCAAAATGAATTTCTGGAGCCAATGACAACAATATTCAGATGAATTCCTTAAAATTATATTTTGTAATTGTAAGAATAGATGTGTTCCACGCTGTGGGTGCAGAAAATCGGGGTTGCAATGTACTTTAGCTTGTGATCAGTGTAATGGACAAGCTTCCCTCAATGGTTTTTCATTGCAAAGCGACCCATGGGAAGAGAGTACATTTGACTCTGAAATTCTACAAGGCCTGGAAACAACGATTCAGGCAAACGAAAATGATAACAGTGAAACAGAAATTTTTGAACGCCCGGAAGATGACAATGATGAAGATAATTAATACCTTGATTCTTTAAATTATTAATATTTTTTAAATTTTCACTTCACTTCAATTTAAATTGAAAGAAATATAGAACTCCTCAATATAGATAAAATTAAAATGTATGGTTTTAGTCGTTTTATTTCCGCGTAAAATCTACTTTAAATAAATTTACATAAAATTAATATATACAATAATACAAATATTTCACTTGATAAGTTTTTGATTACAAAAACTAGGTAAGTATTATTAAATAAAAATGTATATGTACATATAATTATGTAAAATGTTATTAAATACGATGAATTAACTAATATATATTACAAATTATTCATTGCTAATTTTATTTGAGTGATTTAATAACTTTAAACATGGTATTATTCACCGTGGTCCACGGTTGACCTTACATGACAATATGTATCGCTGAGCACTGCGCTCTCACCGCCCTCTATCTTAAAACTAGTTGAACGCTTGAAAGAATGTTTTAGGCAAAATCTGTCGGAAATTTTATGCTCTACAATTTTTACTTAGAATTTAGAACTTTTAGAACGCCAATTTGAAGGTGTATACTAGTCTCCAGCTTATTATCTCTCATTTACAGGTTGAACCCTAATTTAACTGGACTATAAGAAAAAATACTACAAACATATTTAGCTTATTCTACTAAAAATCTTGTGCTTAAGATGTGATCGAACATAAGAGCAAGTATGTGCGATCTATTCGTCCATTTTATTTTATTCTATATAGATGGTAATCGATTGAGTTATGGAAGCAGCTGCCTTTGTTTAAATATTCGTTGGCAACACTATGACCTCCTGCTTGTGTAGGCAGACGGGATATTATTGTGGATAGATAGATGCTCACAAAAGGAGACGTGACTTCTCTGTATGACAGTAGAAATTCCAGCCAGGCCAAGGCATTCATTTGGGTTCGATTCGATTATTTGACGAAATTGGAATATTTTCCCAACACACACGTTCGAAAACGTCAAAGTTGTTTTTTTTTTTTTATTTTCAAACCTGAATGGTGTCGACCGCATAATATTGAACGAACGCATCAGATTCCCTCTGGCTATGGGGCGCCTGAACAAACGTACCACCAGAATTCCCATAGTCAAAACCCACATTATTTCTGTAAAAGTTATCAACAACAAAAAAAAGAATGTCAAAAAATAATTGCAGCTAATCGATAGGGAATTCATTTGGCAGTTCTCTTGGGTTATTATTATATATATTTATTTTATTAATGAAAAAAAAAAAAGAAATAATCCTCCCACTCGCTTGTCACGAACTTATACGGTAATAAAAATTAAACGATGTACAATTTTAAGGTGAGAATTGCTTGCCAATGATAGCATCGCGTAAAAACATATAAAATGCCATTTCAAAAGCGAACAGCCAGTGAGAGAGAGACTACGTCCTATAGTCGTATCGTTAGCCATATAGCCATCGGAAGCACTGATTCCCGCTATAGTTGGGTAGTATCAGAGGGATTGGAAGGGAAGGGAACTTTATGCAGAACACTTTTAGTTGTTAAACGTTTATTCCTAGCAGGGTGCGATTGTGATTTGGAGTCGAAATGAAGAGGAGTTTGTAATTCTGGGCGAAAGCTAATCCAACGTTGAGATCTCATTAAATTTTGAAATGGATTCCCGTGTGTTAAGTTTGAAGTCATCGCCTTCAGTAGTTTGCACGGAAATTGTTTTGTTGTTGTTGATCCAACTCAAATAATTTGCTGTTGCTGTTGGTGCGCTATTGAAAACAGGAGCAACCACCATATCTTTTGGAATTTTTACTTCTTGGTTTTTGTAATGAGAACTTAAAAAATTCATTACGAATATTGCAAAACGTAATTGCTCATCCATTTTGAAAAAGTTCCGTAGTATTTTGGTAATTGGAAAAAAAACGAAGTTCTATAAAAGTTGTTCAATTTTTTAAAGAAGTACTTCCGAAGCTTATCCATAATATTATGAAGCGGTAATTTCTTAAGAAAATTTTGAGGAGCCTTCTTGGATTTTTTTTTCAATTTAATTCAAAAAGCCGAAATTTCAATTTCTCGTGTAGAGAATTATGAAAAATGCCAAAGTACAAAGTTTGAGGAAAACCCACTCCACAGAGTAGAGTGTAAATCAAACTACAGACAGACGGAAACTGTCGGATGGAATTGCTGAACCCACTTATTTTCGTGTAGCATCGTAATATCGACTTATGTACAATTCGAGTTGAATTGTTTTCTAACTGCGGCTCACATGGTCAGTTGGCCATTTGGCATCCGAAAAATTGTAATTTGTTTAAGGCGCGGGGAATATTTTACACTTTTAATGTCGAGCAATTGTTATAAAAGTGTTGGAAATTCCACCAATGGACGTTGACGTTTCCCGTCTGTCATATTTTCTTAACATTCTTATATGTTTTATATACTATTTGTTGGGCCTGAAGCTTTCTTGGCTTTTTCAGCAAGTTCTGGTAATTAGCTAGTTGACTCCAGTTTCGAACGCGAAGTTGGTTGATATCCACTTCCACTTGCACGCGGCACCTCTGAGCTTCGGTCAGGCGTCGCGTCGTCCCTACGGATTGGATTCGAAGATTTTCCGGCCCGTAGCATTGATGTCTAACCGCGCTTCATGGCCCAGACATCTAAGTCGTTGTAGACTAGAGCATTTTCAGCATATAACTTTTCCCGCCCTCATTTACTGTTAAGCCCATTTTCGGCGCTTCATCTCAATACCCACATAGGCGACATAGGGATTCGATTCTCGAAAATGTACAGAGTTCCACTGTTTCCACATCATCCACAGTGACTCCTTCTCCAAGCGCAAGTGTAAACAGCTCACACATAACAACAACGCTGTGGTTTTGAGTGGTTGTAGTGGATTTTCCAGAATTACTAGCCAATTTTTAAGGAATGTGATGAGCATATTTTGATTATTCACGTTTTGTCAGCAGTGGAAATCGACATCGTCATTCTGGATGATTTTCAAAATAATGTCACTCAAAAATATTATGATGATTATTCTGCGAAAATACTATTTGTGTTTGCTTCACAAAATGTCGAAACCGACATTGACATTTGACACCATTTATAAAATCTATGATACTTTCCTAATTTTTGACTAAAGTTGTATGTGTAGCTTAAATGATTTTTCTCCAAGCCTTTTTCTAGTTTCCAGTATCTACTTTACCAAAAAATATTTTGCTGTACCAGACTACTAACATTTCTCCATTCATAAAATATCGGTAAGATAATATTAAAGCTAAAATGACTTACCGAAGCCATATCGAAGCTGAAGTATTTGTTGTGAAAAAGCTGTACCATTTCTCGTAAAGAAAAAGACAAAACCTGGGGCCGAATTACCGCATCAGTTATCGAGTCATACGTGACTGAATTATGTAAATTTGGCATTACCGCTCACGTTATCGAGCAGTCTAGTACAATAATTTGACATTCTCTCATCAGTTATCGAGCTGAATTTTATTCGTCAGATGAGAAGCCGACTGATAGATAGTATTTGATTTGAATTCCGGATTAAAATGTAAGAATTATTGTACTTATTGCTGTTGACATATGTCCCTTCAAATCTAAACTGGACATAACATATACAAAGGCGTCTTTATTCAGCCTAAACCATTTAATGAAACTTTAAATAGAAATATTCTGTAATTATAATGCATGTAGGTATACGTACATAATATAATTTTTGGATACTTACGCAGAATTTGACAAAGAGAGGATTGCTTTTGTCCCTTAGGAGTCTGCGCTCTGTAGCTTCGTACATCTCATCTTCTGGTTGATGTGAATTAAATGTTACTTATTATGTACATATGTATGTACGTATAAAAACATTTTTTAAATCCTCACCATCTGAATCGCTTGCTAAAAAGAAATAATCCATTTTTAGTGGATATTTAGAAATATCCTCAAATCCTTGTAATAAAAACTGGAAACTCGCGAAAAATTTGTTGTTCTTACAAAAAAATGAAATTTGTTTGTCCAAAAATAAATTAAATGAATACAAATTTCATCTGTCAAACAAGAAAGACTCGATAAAAATCAATAGAGACTCGATGTAGTAGAATAGAATTACTACAATTTAAAATAGTTACACGATACGTTAGTCTACGAATGCCATCATGCCAAAGTGATCACTAGTTCATTCGATAACTGATAGGACTCACTCACTCGATCACTGATGCGGTAATTCGGCCCCTGTACTGTCTTCAGCTACTGAATCAATAATGATCAAATTGCTAATAGATGTTAGATATTAGTATTAGAAAACACTCCTGAAGACTTAATATAACGGCAACGTATGATAATTCTGATTTTCTCTGATACCTGATTTGATTTAGACACAGTAAGAACAAAACGCCATTCCGGGGCGCGTCAATAAGTCCGTTACTTTTTGAATTTCTGACCTCTTTACTGAAACAGCAACACTCCTCCTGTCAATAGGCATCTGTCAGTTGACTCCAGTCAAAATTTAAACTTGCTGCGTCAGTTAGTTTGTGTTTGACAGCTATTTTTATCAGACTATTCACTAATTTGAGGAGAAAATGGAAAAAAGTGAATTTCGTGTGCTTATTAAGCATTATTTCTTGCGAAAAAAACCATTACCGAGACCAAGGCTAAGCTTGATAAATACTATGGGGACTCGATTTCAATGGTAAAAAAGTGGTTTACTGAATTTCGTTGTGGCCGTACAAGCACTGAAGATGCCGAACGTCCTGGACGCTCAGTTGAGGTCTCTACACCCGAAACAATCGAAAAAATTCACGATATGGTGTTGGCCGACCGAAGATTGAAAGTGCGAGAGATTGTGGAAGCCGTAGGGATCTCGCATGGCTCAGTGGTTTCAATTTTGAATGATCACTTGGGCATGAGAAAGCTTTCGCAAGATGGGTGCCGCGTTTGCTCACAGTCACACAAACGCAATCGTGTAACAACTTCACAGGAAGGTTTGGCGTTGTTTAATCGCAATATGGAGGAGTTTTTGCGCCGTTTTGTAACCGTGGACGAAACATGGATCCATCACAACACACCAGAGACCAAACAACAGTCAAAACAGTGGGTTTCTAAGGGTGAATCGGCGCCAAAGAAGGCCAAGGTGGTGGGTTTGTCAGCCAATAAAGTTATGGCGACTGTTTTTTGGGATGCACGCGGGATAATCCACATTGACTACCTTCAAAAGGGAAGAACAATCAATGGGGAATATTATGCCAACTTATTGGACCGATTCAATGACGATTTGAAAAAAAACCGACCTCATTTGGCCAAGAAAAAAGTTCTTTTCCACCAAGGCAATGCAAGGGTGCACACATGTGCAGTTGCCATGGCAAAAATCCATGAATTGAGCTATGAATTGCTCCCTCATCCACCCTATTCTCCAGATTTGGCTCCGAGCGACTACTTCTTGTTTCCAAACCTGAAGAAATGGCTTGGTGGAAAAAGATTTGACTCCAATGATGAAGTCATCTCGCAAACAAAGGCCTATTTTGAGGACCTCGACAAATCATTTTTTGGAAAGGATAAAAAATTTGGAGAAGCGTTGGACAAAGTGTATGGAGCTCAAGGGAGACTACGTTGAAAAATAAAATTATTTTTTTATCAAAAAATCTGTGTCTTATTCCAAAAGTCACGGACTTATTGACCCGCCCTTATTGTAGGTTCGTTGGAGATTTTCCGTTGCGCTTTCAATTGAATCAGATTTTGAAAGTTTGGCGGTGGCGGTTATATGCTGCAAATGTGGTTGTTACGATACTTTCTTCTTCGGGCTGATATTCCCCAGAATGATTTCTTGGGGAACAACAGCATTTATTTTTTAAATACAGAATGTTCCCTGCCTTATATACCTCAAATTTTCCTATCTTCGAGGAAGGATTCGACGAAATACCTGTCGTAGGTTATACTTCAGACCTTCCTAAAGACTTTGAAAATGGCTAGAAATGGGCTGGAACAAACTTCTTTTTATCCAAAGGCATTTCTATTTTATTCGTTATTCTATAGACCTCATCAATCCTTGAGTGCCTTTTCCAGAAACCAAACTAATGATTCGGAATAAGGCCTACTTTTTCAATTAGGGGAATCATTCTCTTGAGTAGATTTCCGCAAATACCTCAGAATTCACTGGCAAGAGAGAAAACGGTCTATAAGATTTATTTTCGTTCAGGGGTTTTCCCCAGATCAGACACCTGGGGTCGGCCAGCCATTTTTCGTCTTCAAACATAAATTTAATATATTGCTAGTTTTGCTAACAATTTGTGCTTTCAGGTAGCTTCCTAAAATTTTATTGGCTATTGATCTATAAAAATATCAGTTTGGGAAAGTCCTTACAAAGGATCATATAAGGATTTAAAAAAAAAATAACTACACCTTTGGACCGACACATGGTGCCTAGCTAGACCCGTCTAGATTTTGTATGAAAATCAATGAAATTAAATGTATTTCACAGTGTGAATTTTGTGATTACATATGTATGCACACATCACACATATCTGTATTCGTGCATATTCGTCATATTGTGCGCAGATGAATAATACAAATATGGAAAACTTTCGTACGTTTCACCTTCCAAAACCCATTTGTGTACATTGCATTGATGCATTTGTAAAGTTGGCTTTCTATCCATGAATAGATGTGAAATCTAACGTAATATGTGGTGTATAAGTGCAACTACACACAGATGCAAAAATATCAGTTTCATGACGGTACTCGGTTCTAGGCAAGACAAAATAGCTACAGAAATGTTCGATCTTTGTATTGCTCATCTGTGATATTTTATGTATCTACTCTTTGACGGATGATAGTTGACTGCTGACGTAATAGCACAACGCGCATATTTGTGTTGTCTCTTATTCCTATTTGATAGTTGATCGGCAGGAAAAAGTGAAAGTAGAACATTTCATAATTCATTTAAGTTTAGATTTTGCCAAAACGTAGTATTTCGTTGTAGATTTTTTGTAATTGTTTTTTTTTATTGTTTTTTTTGTGTCATAATGGATTATGATTTTTTTGCTACTTGGTTTTTGACGTTTATATTTTTGACAGATCACACATGACAAATTCCACGAACATTTGACATTTTGATTCAGTATTGTTTGCCATTTCATCATGAATAGACTTACGCCTGAACAACGTTTGCAAATTATTGAAATTTATTATCAAAATTCGTGCTCTGTGAAAAATGTGTTTCGCAAGCTACGTCCGTTTTATGGTCGTCATAATCGACCCACCGTACCTCAAGGACGATGAAGGCCGCAGGGTTACGGTCAATGGAGAAAGGTACCGTTCGATGATAACAGATTTTTTTTTTGCCGAAAATGCAAGAATTGAACTCGGTCGACATCTGGTTCCAACAGGACGGTGCCACATGCCACACTGCACGCGAAACCATGCATCAATTGAGAGGCGAATTTGGTGAGCAGTTGGCGCAGTCAATTGGCCACCAAGATCATGTGATTTGACCCCGTTAGACTATTTTTTGTGGGGCTATGTTAAGTCTATTGTCTATGGGGACAAGCCAAACATGATTGCTGCCTTGGAAGCCAAAATTGAACGCGTCATTAGTGAGATTCCAGTCGAAATGTGTGAAAAAGTTTGCCAAAATTGGACCTTCAGAATGGACCACCTGAAGCGTAGCCGCGGGCAACATTTAAGTGAAATTATTTTTAAAAAGTAAATGGCAGTAATTGATTTATCGATGCAAATAAAAATTTCATTCACTTTTTACAAGTTTCTGTGTTTTTTTGAATTTTCAAAAACCAAGCTCTTAAAAAATCACCGTTTAATAGGCGATTACGTAGTCAAAGCAATGGTGCTTGTTTCTATTCTCGCTTGTCAATATGGCTTTAGTCAACGACATGCAAAATGAAAATTCTGATTGGAACGAAGAAGGTGATCCATTCAGTGCTGAAGACGCCGAAACTGATTTAGATTATGTTCCTGAGGACAAAGCTTAAGATATAGAGGACGATGTGGTGATTGGGCCAAACGAACTTCTTGATAGTGATGAAGAGGAAGAACAATTGGGTGAAGTGCATGCTGAAGCACAACAAAGTTATAATTGCTTCTACGGTAAGAACGGCACAAAATGGAAAAAGGGTGAACCAGATGCTGCTGTTCGCTTGGGTCCACACAACATTATGAAATTTCGAGCTGGACTCAAAGAACACAACTCCATTCCCATTGAGGTATTAAGAAATTTTTTTACGCCTAACATTTCCTTTATTTTAATTACTGAAACCAATAGGTATGTAAAGAATGCAACAGCAAAGTGGAGTCATGAAAACCCAGACTCAAAACCAAGAATTTGGAGCGATTTGAATAGCACTGACCTTGATTCATTTATAGGCATACTTTTGGCTGGTGGCCTTTCACACCATAATATGATAGATTCATCAGTATTGTGGCGATCCGATTCTTTACCCATATTCCGAGCAGCTATGTCTTATAGACGTTTCCTTTCTTTGTCACGATATATCCGTTTTGATGATGGCCGTACGCGTGAATTACGGTCGTCAAACATTTGTGGCTGACAATTTTTTTTACAACGTTGGAGGGCACTAAACGACTTGCTAGTATTATGTTTGCATTTGTTGGTACAACTCCATCCAATAAAAGATTTTTGTCCGAAGAAATGGAAAAGAATGCTACGCATCCCCTATTTTCTTCTCTTTATGGGTTTCATGAAATCTTAGTATCAGTTTGTAGCTATGTGCCAAAAAAAAACAAGGGTGCCAATTTGATTTCTACTGTACATTATTCCAAAGATTGCGCTGGCGAAGCAATGAAACCGGAAGTAATTCTGTTTTATAATTCAAACAAGGCCGGAATCGATTGTATGGATCAAATGGTTATACATTTTACTGCAAAACGTCCAACCAGACGATGGACTTATGCCTTTTTTGCAACATGTTGGATGTTATGGTATTAGCGGCTTTTTGCGTTTACAAAGAATTCTATGGACTAAGCAAAAAAGGAAACTGAATGAACAATGTTCGCATTATATCGCAGTTCAATCCTCGTTCGGCCATTAAAGCATTTTTTGGTAAACCAATCAAACCACCAGCTACTAATATAGCGGTGCCAATACACTAAAAGGGCGGTGAGATTGTGGACTTTGTTTACAAGAATAAAATTAACGCCGAAAAACTAATTTTTTGTTCAGTCTGCTCAAATCCGGTGTGTCAACAGCACTCCTAAATTAAATATATTTGCTTTAGTTGCATTACAGATGAGAATTCATAATAATCTTCTTGATATTCAAGAATATCAAGAAGATTATTATGCAATAGGTTGTGATGGGGTATCTTTAAAATTTATTAAAATGATTTTGCCTCACGTTTATTATACATTTACCAACATTATAAACTGCTGCATAATGAGATTCGAATTCCCAGCAATTTGGAAATATGCTAAAGTGATTCCGATACCGAAAAACTCCAATAGAAGTATACCTGATGACTATAGACCTATAAGTATTCTGCCATGTCTGTCAAAAGTTTTTGAAATATTAATGCGGGATCAAATAAACGAGCATATTAACAACAACAATTTACTCACCACTTGCCAGTCGGGTTTCCGTAAAAACCATAGCTGTACAACAGCTATTGTGAATATTGTGGAAGAATTAAGATATGAACTCGATAATAATAATATTTCAATTTTATGCCTGCTTGATTTTTCAAAGGCTTTTGATAGTGTTGATCATAAAATGCTTGTTAGCAAGCTCAAACACAACTTTTTCTTTAGTAAAAATTCCCTACTTCTAATTGCTAGCTACATAGATGAAAGGTTTCAACAGGTGTGTATAGACTCTGGTGTATCTTCATTTTTGAAAGTTAAGTGTGGAGTTCCTCAAGGGTCCATTTTAGGTCCACTACTTTTTTCCCTCTTCATTAATGATCTACCTTATGTTTGCCAAGATGTAACAATGCACCTTTATGCTGATGATGCACAAATTAAATTTTCAAGACCCATTGGTCTAATTGAAGACTGCGTGGCAAGAACAAACGAAGACTTAGTGCGAATATATCATTGGGCTTGTATTAATAAACTAAAATTGAATCCGCTCAAATCCAAGGGGATAATAATTTCTAAGAATCTAATTGATACATCTAGTTTTCCAGCCCTTTTTTTAAATAATAATACCGTTCCATATGTAGAAGAGGTAAATAACCTTGGAATTATTATTAATCGTAAACTCTCCTGCGAAAGTCATATTAACATGGTTGTTAAACGAATCTTTGGTGGACTGCGTCAGCTTTATATTTATTCTAACGTTGTTCCGGGCTTTACTAAATTACAACTGGTGAGAGCTCTTTTTATTCCATTTATTAATTACTTTTCAGTTGTTTATTGTAATCCTGATGTATCTTCTTTCCGAAAGTTAAAACAAGCATTTAATTCTACAATACGTTTTATATATGGACTTCGTAAATTTGACCACATTTCTAGATTCTCTTCTAATATAAATGGATGTACTCTTAGACAACACATTAACATACGAAATTGCATTTTCCTTCACAAAATTATTCAAAGTCACCAACCATCATACCTGTTTGAGAAAATAATCTTCGCAAACTCTATTCGAACGCAAAATATAATTCTTCCTCGCTTTAAATATTTAAATAGCCAACGACTATTCTTTGTTCACGCTATAAGATTGTGGAATTCTCTACCATTGTCAATTCGCTTAGTAATTTCAAGCATAAAGTTAAAAAAATTACTATTATCATATGTTAAAAGTAATCAAAGGAATAACTTATTTAATTGAAATAATATTCTCTCATAATAATTATAGCTGTATATACCTACATTGTGTAAATTTCTTTTAAATATATCTAATCAAAATTATTTAATATAATGTTTAAGTATAAATTAAAAGAATTTAATTCTTAATGTACTACGGAATTCTAATTTAAATAAATAAAAATAAAAATAAATAAATATTCAAACTTTTTTTGTTCAAAAAATATGATATAGGTACTTCAAAATAAAATGGAAAATAAACTAAATCTATTGTCTTATAAATTATTTTATCTAGCTATACAGGAAGTTCAAAATTTATTAAGATAAATAAGAACTAAAAAAAAATATTCATAAATTAATAAGTATTTGCACAAACATGCATGGACAAATGAATGTGCCCAGACAAACACATGTGTCGTTCCGAAAGGTTCAAAACTAGTGTCAGACGGAGGGTTAAGGACAGTCGCATTAACTAAATCCTACCCAGGAGCCTTACTATTTTTAGGATTTTTAATTGTAAAGTTCGAATAGTGAGACATTTGGAATAATAAATCTCTCATATGACGATTGAATCTCGTCAAGTTCATTTTCTAACTCCTGTCCGTCAAATGGTTTGTGAAAAAAGTGATAATTATATCAAAGAAAAATCTGATTAACATTTAGTTCTCTGCATTTGTATCATATACCATATTTTTGGCATGATCACATACTCAAGATTGCCAAGCAAAAATACCATTAAGTGATAAAAATTTCTTTTAAAATGCAAGAAATTATTTTTCCCTTGCGATTTGGTTAAGAATCTTTATAGCCTTATTCATTCATACAAAGCTTTTGTAGTACCTTATATTATCAGCCAAAAGCTCCTTTGGCGTATTTGAACTTCTGGAACAGAATATGTGGTAGATCTAAAAAAAAAAAATCATTTAAAACCCTTGAACACTGTTGAAATATTATAGGTCTTTTGCAATGTTATCGATATTATTGTAAACAATGCTCTTGTCAGTCTTAAACTAATCAGCATTAATGCCTACTCTCAATTCTAGGAATGCTTATGGTTGTTGATCCTTTCACCACACTTCCTGCCTTGTTCTTAGGTCCTACTGCTGAATGTGGAATGATTTACCACGCTTCATTTTCCCATCATATTTCGAACTTCAGAAACAATATACATCGGTATTTGCTCTCAAAATTTTCCTAACGCTCGCATTATGTTAATTGTTTATTTAAAGGGTAGTCAAAACCCCTTTAGTGAGAAAATCACCCAAAACCACCTTTGAACTATTATTTGGTTAGGAATATTTTTAATTTTACGAAACTGTGATATGAAAACTTCAAATTTTACAGATTTTTTTCGAAAAAATACTTTGGTTTTTGAATTTATAAAGTTCAGCAACAATGTAAAGTTCTCATATAATTTGTGTAATCCAGCTTTATTGCAGTTTTCTTTTCTTTGAGTCAATTTGTACTTCAGCTCATTAAATCCAGATTTCTTACTACTTGCTCTCAGTATGCTGCTCAACACGGCAACATTCTCTGGAATACCCATTCACTTATCATGCACCACACAAATAAAAAAGGAGCAACAAAGACTCGGCACCTCACCAGCCATTGCTAACCAACTACCAACCTGGTAACCAACCAGCCACGGATCTTCTTATCGAAATGTAAAAATCAAGAGGAACACTTTGTGTTATTTAGCGAACACTGCTGATTCGCATGTAGAGCAAATCTTTGGCTTTCATTCCATTTAAAGGAATGCCATTCAATCCGAGCCGTATCCAGGTTAGGTGTGTAAGACTTGAATCTCAATCCCAGTGGATTTTGTTGTTTCCCAATAAATTCACGATGATAATTATAAAAATATATAAAAATACAGAAAACGACAAGTCGGGAAAATGGCAAGAAATTGAGAATTCTTTTAATGACAGTCAGACAGGAAGATCATATATATATAATTTAAAATGATACGAGGTGCGATTCGACAATGTATTTATTGGCCATCGCGCATTTTCGCAATCAATCAGACAGAACTCTTAGCATGACGATAGCGATCTAGTATAAAGATGTTATTCTGAGAAATTGTTGCGAGTAAAAAAGTGGAAATTAAGACCACCACGTTACTTGCAAGGCAACATTAGTTATATATGTCGCCATTCTCGCAGTGGGATCTATTTAGATGCCAGGCTCAAGTCGCTTCAAGGCCATTTTGAGCGAACTTGTTTCGTACAGTTTATAGTGATTGCTGCTGACTCCGCTAATGATTGTTTTAACGAATTTCTTTTTAAATCAAATTAATTTTGCTTGCGGAATATAAATTACTTTAATCAAAACTACCTATAAGCTGTAATAATGATTGTTTCCTGATTGGGCTTGGTCTTGGGCTAGATGGGTTAACAATCATGGGTGTACATGGCAAAAGAGTAAAAAATGTTTAACGAAACTATACTGGGTGGCGCATATCTAGATACCTTTATTTATGATTTAATTACTGACTAATTTGATTTTATTCAAATTTAGCATTATTAACCTTTATTAATGACAATATGTGTGGAGCGGATTATGTTGATTTTAAGACCGCTGGTCATTTAGCTTTCATAACAATTCGATTTGCAGAGAAAAGGCGTCCATTCTAGCTCTCAGAGGCTAGTAAACTTCGTATCTAAATGAGATGATGTTTGTCAAATTCGTCAAGTTCAGCTAGCCCATCTTCAACCGAACTACGCGAATATGGAATGCTTCAGCAAACTCCGTCCGTCTTCTATGTCTTCAACACACTAAGAGTAGTAGTACCACATGTAGTTCCCGTTTATGTCGCCAATAATATGTGAGGGTAATGACATCGTCGTTTTCGAAGAAGAACACATCCCAAATATTGGCTTGCTGTCGATACGCTACCACTTGGGGAGCTGCGGTGCCTGGTGCTTAGCGTAAGTTTTGAATTTAAAGAAATCTCGGTTTTTCAAATTTCAAATGTAGTGCATTAGTGTAATAGCAAGTCAACCATTTACTTTGCCAGATACGAATTTTCGATTTTTTGAAAAATAGGGTGCGAGAGCTTATTCGCTATTTTTACTTGCGATATTATGTGTAAGCACTATAGGCTTGGTTTGGTTTCGTAAAAAAATCGAACTCAAGATTTTGATCAAACTTGACAATACGATGATAGCGAAGACGAAAAAGTGGGTCTCACAATTCTGTTTGCCTGTTTGTATACCTATGCGCAATAAATTCTAGAGCTTAAACGGGTGGATAAATTTTCTTCAAACTTGCTAGGTACTTGGTTTTTCCATAATATGCCAACACGTTTTTTTAAATTATTTCTTTAGACGAATAAAAACGTTACCAGCCATACATTTTTTGGCCAAAAAGATAAATCTTATTATTTTTTCTCAAAAACGGCTCAAACGATTTCAGTTCAATAATGAAGGGAAAAGGTACTTTTAGGTATTTTTTTTAAATGGCTATATTTGGTACATCTTGTGTCTAGTAGAGCTGTTTTTTTTTTTGGTTTTTGATTTTCTGAAAAACTCCTTATGTGATTTTTTTTTGAAATTTTAATGCAGAAGCTCATAGAAAGTTTAAACACTCATGTTAACCAAATATTTTCCAAAAACAATTTTTTTTGAAAACTCAATATTTCAAAGACAACTCAATCGATTTTTTCTGAACTTGGTATTTAGTAGTTCTTTGCCATTAGCTTACACACACAAAAAATCTATTTTCGTAAAACAAAAAGCAATGGTACCAAAGTCCGTTAAGAAAAAAAATGTATTTCTCAAAAACTGCTCCAAGAATTTTGATAACAAAATAGGCGTGTTCTTAGATTAAACAGCTGAAATGAACCAAATGAGAAAACTGGTCTCATCAAAAACTATCAAAGCACTATGCAGGGAGACAATAAGATCCAAGGGAGTGGCAAAGTGCCAAAGCGTACTGAATTTCATTGGTAACTCTGACCGAGTCAAGCTTTGCTGGGTTCCCGGACACATCAATGTAGAAGGGAATGATATAGCAGATGAAATGGCAACGAAGGGATCAATGGCAAATAGGGACAGCAGCAACTTATTAGATACAGGTCCTGAAATCCCGTTTGGCGTAGTGAAAAGGAAATAGACATACAAATGAAAGAGAAAATAAACAACTCCTGGATATCCAGGAGCGACTGTGTTATCTCTAGATGTTTATGGCCTAGAATCAATGAAAAGCAAAGCAGTATATTTTGTCACTGAGTAAAAAGAGCATCAGAACCATGATAGGTGTACTAACAGGACACTGTGCCATAGGTACAATGGCCACTAGACTGGGTTTATTGGCACCCGACTTCTGTAGGAGCTGGAAAGACGTTTATGTAACAGAAACCATTAAACACATGCTCTGCGACTGTCCAAATCTACAAACAAATCGCCTCCGACACTTCGGAAACAGGTTTGTTGACGAGCTAGACGACCTAGTGCATATACCAATGGTAAATATGAAAAAATATAAACGGTGATTTTTTAAGAGCTTGGTTTTTGAAAATTCAAAAAAACACAGAAACTTGTAAAAAGTGACTGAAATTTTTATTTGGATCGATAAATCAATTTCTGCCATTTGCCCGCGGCTACGCTTCAGGTGGTCCATTCTGAATGTCCAATTTTGGCAAACTTTTTCACACATTTCGGCCGGAATCTCACCAATGACGCGTTCAATGTTGGCTTCCAAGGCACAATCGTGTTTGGCTTGTCCCCATAGACAATAGACTTAACATAGCCCCACAAAAAATAGTCTAACGGGGTCAAATCACATGATCTTGGTGGCCAATTGACTGCGCCAAAACGTGAGATCAACTGCTCACCAAATTCGCCTCTCAATTGATGCATGGTTTCGCGTGCAGTGTGGCATGTGGCACCGTCCTGTTGGAACCACATGTCGACCGAGTTCAATTCTTGCATTTTCGGCAAAAAAAAATCTGTTATCATCGAACGGTACCTTTCTCCATTGACCGTAACCCTGCGGCCTTCATCGGCCTTGAAGAAGTACGGCCCAATGATGCCGCCTGCCCATAAACCGCACCAAACAGTGCATTTTTCGGGATGCATTGGTAGCTGCTGAATTGCCTCTGGCTGCTCTTCACTCCAAATACGGCAATTCTGCTTATTCACGTATCCATTTAGCCAAAAATGAGCCTCGTCGCTGAAGACCATAAAACGGACGTAGCTTGCGAAACACATTTTTCACAGAGCACGAATTTTGATAATAAATTTCAATAATTTGCAAACGTTCTTCAGGCGTAAGTCTGTTCATGATGAAATGGCAAACAATACTGAATCGAAATGTCAAATGGTCGTGGAATTTGACATGTGTGATATGTCAAAAATATAAACGTCAAAAACCAAGTAGCAAAAAAATCACCCGTTATATAGAGTACGGTCTGGTTTGTACCGCTGGTTTGTAAGGAATATCTCTGTGTGAAAGGGGATCACAATGGACCAATAGGCCCCCGTGTACGCAGCAGCCTTTGAGCTGCGTACACCCCTCCAAACCCAACCTAACCTAACCTAGATTAGTGTGATCCACTTTTAAGTAAAAACAATATTTTTTCTTGCGAACTTATTACGGTACTTCTCATATATGTAGATAGACCACTTTTCACATTTTCGACTTTCTCACTATTGAATCAACCGATTAAAATATTTTTAATGGAAATGCTCCATAATAGTGTTAATAAAACTGCGTACTCAAATTTTCACAAAAATGGTTTTTCAATTTTTAAAAAATAAATACTTTTTTTTTGATAAATCGATTTTTCGAAAATCAGTCACATAGTTTTTTTGGAAATTTAAATTATATATGTAGATATATATTAATAATTTTGTTAATTAATATTTTATATATAAAAAATTATTTTAAAAAAATCGCTCCAAAGATTTGTTTCCTCAAACTTTTAGAATTAACTTTATATTTTTTTATGTTTTTCATCCATTTCTTACAATATTCCCTAATTATGTTACATTTGAACGCATAATTGTATAAGTGGAATGTAATTTAATTTCATTATATGCATTGGTTTAATGTTTAAACCTAATGATGACTAGACAGAATAGTGGTTTGGTTACATTAAAGTTTTTAGCTACAAGAGCAAGTTCGTGCGATCCAGTCGTGGATTTAATTTTAGTTTTTATTTGCTGCGCTGATTATAGTGTACACCAAAACAATAATTTTAGCTGTGTGCCTCTTATAGCTACGGTCTTTTAAATGCAATCTGAATTACACTCGACACTATTTGGAGAGAACGATTGGAGAGAATTCTTGATACGGGTGTGACAAATTAAATTTTATGAATAAATTGATCAAAGAAATCAGTTTGAACTTAAAGCTGGATAAACCACCGAATTGAGTTTAACTGATTCTTCATTAAATTTAAAAAATTGCAGATTTTCTTTTTTCAACACTGATTTTGCAATTAATGGAGAAGTAATAAATTGGGACTCAGAGTCAAATGATATAGTCTTTTTTTTTACATTAATCTACCTAATGGTCGCGAAGTAAGTTCTTAATGTACTCGTAGATAGTTTCATTAGTTAACACCAATAACAATAAAATTATTACAGTTCTGTTAATCTCTATTCTAACTCATCTTTTAAATCGTTTTTTTTTTTTGTTATTTTTAATTCCATTCTAGTTTTCCTTTGGAGTATGAACATAGATAGTAGATAGATATATTTTGTTCGTGACACAAATAAATTAAATAAAAATTAAATGGGAATTTGCGTTTTGTTGGCGTCACTGTAAGACTGTGGTACAAAATGACTTTTTTTCTTTCCGAAAATAATAAATTTTAAATAATATGATGATTTAGGAAAATGTTATTACAGATTATTTTAGAATCTTACTTGCGATATAGGTAGGTATTATAGGGCAAGTTCCGCATTTAGGAAAAAAACGAACTCGAGAATTTTATCAAAGTTGACATTGCGATGATAGAGACCACCAAAAAAGTGGGTCCCGCAATTCCGTCTGTCTGTACAACTCTCTACAGCCTAAGCGGCTGAACCGATTTTCTTCAAACTTGGTATTTAAGAGTTTTAGGCGATTGTCCAAAATATATTTTTGAATAGTTGTTTTAGCCCCAAAAATAACGTTACTTGCCGTACAAATTTTTCTACCGTCTTAATTATCTCGAAAACGACTCTAGCGATTTTGATAAAAATTGGTGGGTGTTCTGGTTTGTTATTAACGGTACCTGCCATACAACCATTTTATGAATTTTCGACATTTTCATAAGCGGCACAACGGATTTTGATCAAAATTTTTATACAGGAGCTCCTTCAAATTCTAAATAATACTTCTTTTCAAAATTTTCGAAAAATGGTGTTTCGGATCTCGAAAAATATTTTTTTTTTGAAAATTCAATATTTCGAAAACAGGTGGACGATTTGTTCTGAAATTTTGTTTTTCAATTTATATTATAAATATTTAAAATGTTCATATATTTTTTTTTTTTTGAAAAAATTAAGGAATTTTGATATACGAGTATATTAAAAATTATGTGAAAAACGACTTTAAAAATACATTTAGCCGTTTCTATTAAGAATATTTTGCATATAATGTACTCGAACATAGGAGCAAGTACATGCGACCCAGTCGTGCATTTTATTTTTAAAAGAAATGGAATATTTTAGTTAAAATATAACAGTTTTCAAAGGTATATACCTATTGAGTTCCAAAAAATATATAATACAAGTGAATTGACAAAACTTGAAGACTCATGTTTAAAGAGTTTCTTACGCATTTGATTAGTAGCTTTATAAATTATTTCGGTGATACATTTCACTACCAACAGTATTGAAAAAAGAAACAGACCAATATTAAAAACAAAATTATGTATTCACATAAATTCTGGGAACTCGTTTTTGTCAGTTTTTTGTTTAGTATTGAACAAACCTTGATGATAAAACAAGTGGAATGGATAATAAACGTATATAAATATTTTTTTTTGATTGTAGTGTTTAACCATTTAAACTAATTGAAATCCTCTTCAAATCTGGAAGATTCCATCAATAAAGGATTGTGCTACTCAAGTTTGATGAAATTTCCTTGCATCGAAGTTTAGTTTTAGTTTTCTTCGTAGTTATTTATGGGAATTTAAAATATTAGTGAATTTATTCCAAAAACTGTCTCTTCTCAAAAATTGGACTTAAAGTAGACTTACTAGGAAAAACTAAATTTCAAACAAAATCGCTAACAGATTGCTTATAATATTCTAATAATACATTTCCACTGCGATATCTCATTATTATGTTGATTTCACTCCAAATCTTCATCATATAGCTTGTGAGATTTCGTTAAAATTTCATTGAAAACACAACGCCTATGTGAGCTTTCAATAATGAACTTGCTCATTACTTAACTTCACCTTATAATGTGGAAGTAGGTGGAATAAAATAAAAGTATATTTCTAAACGTATTTTTCCATAATCGCAAACAAAAAGACGACAACATTGACTAACTTTATAAAAAGTTCTAGAATCAAAAATGATTTCAAAAAGCTGTTTGCGAAATTTTCCCTTAAAATTTACTGAATAAAGTAATTAAAACACATCAGCTTTTTTGTATTTTTCCACGACTTTTTGCCATATTGGACCACTGTACAGGACAGAGCTGATAATGTTTTATTAACTCTTTTTTTCTTAAGCAACTTAAATTTAATCACATAAGTATCTAGTATTTTGACAAAAATAATTTGCAATGACTTTGTTTTGCCGAGTAAAAGCTTAAGCCATGACTATTTATAATTTTTATAAATTCCCAATTCAAAGTAGAAAGTGCAGTGCAAGTTGACATTTTGCCTAGCAATGGACTACTTCTTGACATTTTTGTTTGTTTTAAGTTCTAGTTTCGTTGGTCTTGTGTATTTGTATTTAACATGGAATTTCAGTTACTGGACAAAGCGAAATGTTAAAGGTCCAAAACCAAAAGTTCTCTTTGGCAATATTCCAAGTATAATTAAAAGACAAAAGAATTTTAATTTCGAATTTGCAGAAATATACGAGTAAGTAATATAGTAGTCGATCGATTGAAATTAATTATATTTTTTTCCTTTTTTTTTATTTTGAATGAGAATGTCTTAATTTATTTTTTTTTATGTGCAGAAATTTTAAGAAGAGTGGATATAAATTTGTTGGAATATTCATGACGAGAAATCCAGCGATTTTAATATTGGATCCGATTCTCGCTCGAAATATATTGACAAACAAATTTAGATCGTTTGCTTTTAATGAACTTTCTCTATGGGTAAGAATAAGAACGAGTTGTATTTAATCTTTGCAAAGCTTTGTTCATTCTGGTTTTTGTGATTATTTTTTTTGGAGAATTGTTAAATTGTTATTTAAAATCATCTAACAAAAATTGTCATACATATTTAATTATATCAAGGTGAAACATCTTTTAAATAAAATACACGACTGAACATCACGAATACAATCATGTGCGGTTGAAATTTATAACGTGACTTACCAATAAAACATTTACGTATAGTTTGTGGTTTCGGTAGTTAAATTAAAATACATTTATGATTTAAATTTTGGTATTCATTGTTTATTGATTTTGCTAGAATAAATGGAAGATAATATTGTTCAAATATCGTTATAAAAGTTCTTGATGGACTCGATTCTGAAAAAGTAATTTTCTATGTATTTTTTGACACACGTCAGACAATAAATCTGCCATAAATTGAGGAATATTCATTTTTTAAGAGTCAATAGTGCGCGGAGTTTGTGTATAAATACAATCTTTGAGATTTTTACCTAAAAAGAAATCCAATCTTTTTGACCACTTCATTTCAGATCCCCAAACCACGAAGTAACTTATTCTCGAAATTTGGCTTGTTCAAAGGAGTCGGACATAAATCCGAAAATCAAATTCTCTAAAATGCATAAACTCCTAAATGAGGAGAAATGAAAGCTGATCAGTTTCTTCCATCCAAGTACCGCGTCATGGGTATTACAGAATTAGGGGTTGGTAAAGCCTTAACGACTGAACACAGCGTTGAGTTTTTAAGCCTTAAGTCCTTCGACCGCTTTAATTCCTCATTCTCGTCTATTCCCATCATTTTAAATATCTCAATTTAATGAAAACCTATATGAAAAGCCGAGAGTACAACTTAATTGATTATAGAAGCTCTAGTCCCGATAAGACATAACTACTAAAATGAAAATGGAAAAGAGTTTAGTAAATAAGACTGATCTCTGGGGGAAACTCACATTTTTCTTGTGAATTTCAGAATTGGTTTCGACAAAAAAAAATCAATATTTGTTTTCCAAAATAATTTTAATATTATTATCTTTTAGTTTTTTTTTTAGACAGTTTATTTCGTGATATATTTCCAACTACTCCTTTTTGACACGTCTATATAAAATATTTCGGTCGAAATGCATACGAAATTCATAAATTTAAATGTTTACTTGCTCTTGTAGCAACTTTGAAGTAGACGCTGTTAACCCCACGAAAAGCATTATTCTTTTCTATACTTTCCATTGGCTTATGCCCATGGGTTATAATTAAACAATAACAAAAAATTCGTTCCTATCCTTCTATTCCGTCTAAATAGTGCTGCGCAATTAAGGTTGCATTTAAAAAGACCATAGGCCTTACAGGCATATAGTCAAAATTATAAAAATTTGACTGCATTCATTAAAAAATAGACACATTTTTGTGTCATTATTCTTTGAGCCATCACGACAAAAAATGTGTTTTAAGGTTTTATAACACTTGCATGGTAGATGGGTAGGAGTAACCGGGGCTAGTTGTCCCCAGGGGCATGTAGACTAACTACACATAACATCAAACCTACACAATCTTAAAATGTTTTTGTTTTGCCCTTGCATTAACCACAGCTATCTACATAGCCACTTATTGTATTTATATCCCCAGGAGTGGATGTAGTGCTGCAGTTATAGGGAAAAACTATTTCTTTCATTTGAAAGTAAATTTTATAATTTCATTTGTTTTGCTTTTTTCGGTACGTTTTGAGTGTCTGGGCAGAATTTTTGGTTGCATACATACATACAATATGTTTGTATGATTTTTCGTGTTTGTTCTTTTTTTCTATATTATTTCCCACATTGCCAAAAATTGACGTTTAGCGCCAAAAGATCGGTATGGGGTTAGTTGACTAATTTTTGTTGGGGTTAGTTGATTCATGATTCTTTCGTGTGATTTACGAGAAAAGAGAATTTTTGTGAGAAAAATATACATTATGGAGCACACTCTAATGGAGCTTACATTCAAGCTTATCTATGCTAATCGAAGAAATAGCATACCATTTTTTGCTCATGAAAATTTTGGATTTGCTTACGAAACCCCGTCAATGGTAAAACATCTATCGTAATTTAGAGGTTATGGGTATTTTTGCATCTGAAATGTATTACAAAATATCTTGTAATCAATTTATTTCTGAGCAGCATTTTTTTTTTCAAAAATTTCAGTTTCATACACGAAACGCTCAAAATTATAGCATAGTCAACTTACCCCATAGCGTTGGTCAACTTACCCCGGTACTGGGGCTAATTGGCTCACTAGAGGTCATGTGGGAAATTAAAAAATGCACGACTGGATCCTACGAACCTGCTCTTGTAGCTAACAACTTTAGTGTAAAGTAGTAGCTAACCACTGAATTTGTTAGTAGTTATAGGTAGTATATTTTAGTTACCCTGTGCAGGTTTAATCGAAGTAGGTAAGATTACCTTGATTCTTAGTATAATAAATTGTCGAATACATATGATTAAAGGAATGGTGACATAGGTACCATTCTACAAATGTATATTTAAAAAGATTTTAATTATGTATATTAGGAGGGTAATGTGTACCTACCTACATTGATGGCGCCTAGGTATGTAAATATAATATGTACATATTTAAGTATATATTATACATATGTATAATAATGAAAGTGAATGGTCTATAAAACGATCACTTCAATCAGTTTCTTGAAAAAACACCGAACGCCATTAGACGCCACCGATCAATGAAAATTTTATGAAAAAGTATCTCGAAAATTGTAGGACGGATTTTGATGAAATCCGGTTTTTCATTTTTATTTTTTTTAAATTTTGGTATGCAGTTTTGTAGAGTTTATAAATATACATATGACTTTAAAATTGAAATTATTTTTTTTGATTAGTCTTAAAAATATTGATTTTTCAAAAAAAAAAAAACCGAAAATTAATTTTAATTATATATAAAATGTTATTTAAGATATTAATATGCAGAATTAGTTTGGCTACTTAGATCTTCTCAGATATAAAATTTGACAGGAATCCAATAAACAGTTACCGAGAAAGCCAAACATTTAAAAAACCGTTATATGAAAAGTACCGTTAGTAGACTTTTCCCGTAAACTTGAATCATATAAAATGATAGCTATTACTACCAAAAAAAATCTTAAAATTTTTTATCAAAATCGTTGAAGCCGTTTTCGAGAAAAATAAGATTTTCCTTCAAGGTCATATGGCAGGTACCGTTATTTTTAGGCCTAAAAATAAAATTTCAATTTCCCTCAGGGGAACGCCAAAATAATCCCAAATACCAAATTTGAAGGTAATCGCTTAAGCCGTTTAGGCTGTAGCTCGTTATACATACAGACTGACAGGCTGACAGACTGACAGACTGACAGACTGACAGACTGACAGACTGACAGACTGACAGACTGACAGACTGACAGACTGACAGACTGACAGACTGACAGACTGACAGACTGACAGACTGACAGACTGACAGACTGACAGACTGACAGACTGACAGACTGACAGACTGACAGACTGGCAGACTGACAGACTGACAGACTGACAGACTGACAGACTGACAGACTGACAGACTGACAGACTGACAGACTGACAGACTGACAGACTGACAGACTGACAGACTGACAGACTGGCAGACTGACAGACTGACAGACTGACAGACTGACAGACTGACAGACTGACAGACTGACAGACTGACAGACTGACAGACTGACAGACTGACAGACTGACAGACTGACAGACTGACAGACTGACAGACTGACAGACTGACAGACTGACAGACTGACAGACTGACAGACTGACAGACTGACAGACTGACAGACTGACAGACTGACAGACTGACAGACTGACAGACTGACAGACTGACAGACTGACAGACTGACAGACTGACAGACTGACAGACTGACAGACTGACAGACTGATAGACTGACAGACTGACAGACTGACAGACTGACAGACTGACAGACTGACAGACTGACAGACTGACAGACTGACAGACTGACAGACTGACAGACTGACAGACTGACAGACTGACAGACTGACAGACTGACAGACTGACAGACTGACAGACTGACAGACTGACAGACTGACAGACTGACAGACTGACAGACTGACAGACTGACAGACTGACAGACTGACAGACTGACAGACTGACAGACTGACAGACTGACAGACTGACAGACTGACAGACTGACAGACTGACAGACTGACAGACTGACAGACTGACAGACTGACAGACTGACAGACTGACAGACTGACAGACTGACAGACTGACAGACTGACAGACTGACAGACTGACAGACTGACAGACTGACAGACTGACAGACTGACAGACTGACAGACTGACAGACTGACAGACTGACAGACTGACAGACTGACAGACTGACAGACTGACAGACTGACAGACTGACAGACTGACAGACTGACAGACTGACAGACTGACAGACTGACAGACTGACAGACTGACAGACTGACAGACTGACAGACTGACAGACTGACAGACTGACAGACTGACAGACTGACAGACTGACAGACTGACAGACTGACAGACTGACAGACTGACAGACTGACAGACTGACAGACTGACAGACTGACAGACTGACAGACTGACAGACTGACAGACTGACAGACTGACAGACTGACAGACTGACAGACTGACAGACTGACAGACTGACAGACTGACAGACTGACAGACTGACAGACTGACAGACTGACAGACTGACAGACTGACAGACTGACAGACTGACAGACTGACAGACTGACAGACTGACATTTTCTGGCGATCACTTTTTTAGGCTTCTCTATGATCGTTATGTCATATTTGATTGTTAGAATTTTTTTTTACGAATGCATAACTTGCCTTATAGTACCTATAATCGCAAGTAAAAAATAATTTTAATCGGTTCATCCAATAGTTAGAAAGTCGAAAATAGGAAAAGTGGTTCTATGGGAAGTATGCAAAATAAATTTTTTGTATACTTAAAAGTATACCGTACTAATTTATGTACACAAATATTTTTCCTATAAAAATTCGTATAGTCGTTTTTGAGAAATTATTTTTTTTCTTAACGGTTTCTTAACATTTGTATTGGAGCTGCCCCTCTTCTTTATTTTACGAAAATAGATTTTTTAAATATTCAAGATAATGTCAAAAACTATCAAATACGAAATTTTGAAAAAAATCTATTGAGTCGTTTTCGAAATTTTGAATTTAAAAAAAAAAAATTATTTTGGTAAACTTTTATTTTACATTAGTGTTTAAACTTTCTAGAAGCGTCTACATACAAAAAGTGAAAAAAATAATTTAACCGTTTCCCAGAAAATTGAAAACCAGAAAAATGCTTCTGATAGAAGTACCACAAATATCCATTTTTTTCCATAAAAAAATTAGCAAAAGGTACCTTTTTTTCTTCATTAATGAACTGAATTTTTGTTATAAAAATCGTCGGATTGTTTGAGAAAAATAAGATTTTTTGTTTTGGTCAAAAAAAGTATGGGAGCTACTGTTATTTGTCGTCTTAAAAAAATTAAAAAATAAAACATTTTAGCATTTTACCGAAAAAATAATATGTATCAAATTAGAAGAAAATCCATTTAATCGTATGGCCTGTACGTTCGCGGACAGACAGTCAGCCAGAATTGAGAGACCCACTTCTTTCGTCTCCACTTATATTACCGAGTTGGAATTTAGAATCTAAAAATTGCAATTTAGTCCCCGTATTATATCGCAAATGAAAAGAAGCCGCACACAATAGCTGCGTTTAATTATCTACGGGTCTGGGTTATTTTTTAACACGTATAACAAAAACAACACGAGATCCAGGTTGATATCGGGGTTCCTATATGGGTTTGCAAATATTAGTTTTAAATTCGCCGAACATAGGGTAAATTTAAGTACATAACCCAGATCGTTTTATTTTCACGGAGTGATTGGTTATTGGCGATCATAAAACACAGCTAATGTTGTCAATTCCTCATTCACAGTCTGCATAGTTTGAATATTGAATTCGATCCATATCACCAAGCTGAATCGCATTGAATAAACCGGTCAAGGTCCGAAATCTAATTCAATTCGCCTTATAAACAGGGTGGTTAAGAAAATACAGCAGATGCTACATAAAGTGAACTAATTAAGACCTGATTATTATGTTTTTACTATTTCCACAAAAACGCAGACCATGTATTAACTACTGAATGCGAAATATAATAAAAAATTACTCAAAATTATCAAGGACTATAATTTAAGACTATAAATAGGGTGTGTTTTAAAGCCTATTAGAATTTACTGTACGATATTTTTAAAGGTTGGGAGCTTTTATATTATTTTTGTTACAATTTAATTTAATTTTTTTTTTGTTCTGATTGCATTGCTTTATTTGTTATTTATTGAACTTTTAAACAAATTATTTAATTTTTATTTTTGTGTTAATAGTGTAACAAGGAAAAAGAAGAATTATCACTTCGACACATTTTTAATATCTGCAACTATGAAGATTGGAAAGAAAAACGCAGTGATTTCATTAGCGGTTTAAGCGACAGTAAGGTACGTAATCGTATATTCTAGGCCTCCATGTTGCCGACTTTAAATAGTTACAATAAGCGCACCGACTGATTTTTCACGAACGCAAATAGCAAACAATTTTGATTTCGACACCGAAGCAGAACAATAACTCTACTGTAATAATTTTTTCAGCTGCAAAAAACTTATCCTATGATTATCCAGCTTAATCACCAAATGACAGATTTTATAAGATCTGAAATCTCCAAATCAGGTGGAATTATTGAAATCGAATCAGTAAATAAAGTTTATTGTTATTCATAGTTGTCTATAACCCTTCTTCTTTCAGCTATGTTACAAGTTTTCTGTAAACTTTGTTGCAAACTTCGTTTACGGCTTAGACGCTAATGTATTCATTTCTGGAACGCCCACCAGCGACTTCTACAAATATTCCAGAAATCTAATGAACTTGTCATTTAAGATATCCGAACAATACTACCTAATCGGATTGATGCCATATCTCAAAAAAATAATCAAAGATCGGTTTTTCGACAGAGATACCGACAACTATTTTATTGACTTACAAAAGATTGCCATTGATATGCGAATGAAGAAGAAAAGCGATCGTTTTGATTTTTTAAATTATTTGCTAAAACTTCAGAAAAAGAAAGACCTCAGTGATATCGATGTTGTGGTTCATAGTATATCGGTGGTAATGGATGCTGTTGACAGTGGGGCATTTGTCATTATTCATACTTTATTTCTGGTAATACTGCCTTGGATGAGAATTGAAAATAACAAACAAATATATTGACATTTTTCAGTTGGCTTATAATCAAAGGGCACAAAACAAGCTTAGAATGGAAATCAATGAGCATGCGAATGACGAAGGGGAGGTTAGTTTTAAGACTTTGATGAATATGGAATATCTAGATCAATGCATTAATGGTACGTATATCGCTTTTGTAAGACAAACTCTAAGCTTAATCTCTATTTTTTGTTTTTAGAATCAATACGTATTTTTACCCCGAATCCATTGCTTTCGAAAATTTGCTCTCAGGAAACTTACTTAGACAATAATGAGAATCAGAGTATAAAGCTCGAACCTGGCATGATAGTGCATATTTCTTGCTTCTCATTCCATCATGATTCCGAAATCTATTCCAATCCAGAAGAATTTATTCCAGAACGCTTTGACAATGGCCAAGCTAAATTGCTATCTCAGAAAGGTCAATTCATCCCATTTAGCGATGGTCCACGAATTTGTGCAGGTTTGTTCTCTTTCTATTCAAATTTAGTGTATTGATGCTGTATGGATTTTTTTATTTTGTGTATAGGAATGCGATTGGCACAGTTGCAATGCAAGGCGGCCATTTTTGAACTGATTAGTAAGTTCCAAGTGAAAACTTGCACAAGAACTAAATATGGAAAGCACCTTAACAGAAATAGTAGAAAATATTATTTAACGGGAGACATATATCTTGAGTTTATACCACTGTGAAAAATACAATATTTTTTATCCAGTTTTAAATTAAAGAATTTAAAAAAAAGCTTAATATCGGGAAAAAAATAAAGAAATTCTAAGCAGATGCTTTAATCCATTAACAAAAATTCGATGAAACAAAAACAAATCAATGTACAAACGTTCAAAAAACGCTGTTGTCTTGTAGATGTAAAAACTAAAACTCGACAAAAATTATGACTCTTCCACCACATAATAGGTACTATTATAATTAAATATTTTTATGTCGGAAACGTCACGAATTAAACTATAGAATTTTACTGTCCACGTAATGGGCCACGTCTAGTAATTGTCAATTGTGTATCACCAGCGTTGACATACATTTTTCGATTAGCACATTGACGGTTTGGTGACAGCAGTGTGACCAATGAAATATTTCAAATCGTGCTAAAATAGTAGTTTTAGCAGGATTTTTTTGACTACAAAAACTGCTACAAAAATGCTAATTCTTTTTAGGAAAAAAACAGGCCAAAACTCCTGCCAACTCGTGAAATCATGTGATTAGCACGCAAACGTAAATATAAGTATGCCTGGAACAATCGAACTTGTCTTAGGGTGACAAGTACATTTTTTTTTACTACTTTAGTATTTTGAATTTTAAATAACTAATCAAAACCCAAAAGGAAATTGTTTATTTTGTAAAGTTTATTTAAAAAAAAGGAAACGACCTTCCAAAAAGTTATTAATCCATTTCGCAACAAAAAGAAACAAAAATAAAATGCACGACTGGATCGCACGTACTTGCTCCTATGTTCGATCACATTATATGCAAAGATTCTTAATAAAACTGCTAAATATATTTTTAAAGTTTTTTACTTAATTTTTTTATATATAAAAATTCTTAAAATTTTTCTAAGAAAAAATTTTTATGAACACTTTAAATATTTAATAATAAAAATACAAAAACTAAATTTCAGAAAAAATTGTCCACCTGTTTTCGAAATATTCAATTTTTTCAAAAATCCGAAAAAATATTTTTCAAAAATTTTGAAATGCATTATATTTTGAAGGAGCTCCTGTGTAAAATAATTTAACGAAACTCGTTGAGCCGTTTATGAGAAAGTCGAAAATCGATAAACTGGTTGTATGGCAGGTACCGTTAATAACAAAATATTTTTAAGAAATTTTCGGTCGAAATGTTAGCCATACCCAAAGTAGTACACATACTAATTTTTATCAAAATCATTAGAGCCGTTTTTGAGATATTTAATATGGTAGAAAAAATTGTATGGCAAGTACCGTTATTTTTGTGCCAAAACAACGATTCAAAAATTTATTTTGGACAATCACTTAAAACGCCTAAGTACCAAGTTTGAATCAAATTGGTTCCGCCATTTAGGCTGTAGATCGTTCTACAGACAGAGAGACATACAGACACACAGACAGATAGACAGACGGCCGGAATTGCGGGACCCTTTTATGGTGTTCTCTATGATAGTAATGTCATGTTTGATTGTTAGAAAAAAAAATTTTTTTGCGAATCATAACTTGCCTTATAGTACCTATAATCGCAGGTAAAATCAGTATCAGAGAAAGTTTCACAACTCTTTGTAAGGGTTTTCATTGGATGCATCTGTGAATCAATTCATCTCTTACCAAAATTCAAGAGTATTTTCAATATTCTCCCATTTATTTAGATTTATGTTGTTCCATTGCCATTCAATTTTTGAAATAAGTTCAGAATTTATGTTTTGATCCTTAAAAAAATCTTTTACTGGTTACTTCTGAATCCACAAACATTTTTTAACAGAAATAAAATTTTCTTGCTGCAAAATTCGTAGATTTTGTCGAGTTCGAGATTAAAGCTGTGTAATGAGCGAATGTTTGATTGAGTTTTATTTTTTTAAAGTAATATTTTATTTTAGATTTGAGAAATATGAAAACGTGCCATATTTCCTGCTAAAACAAAATTTATTGCTCGACAAAAAACTGCCGGCAGGATTTGAAAAAAAAATGCTAAAAGCAAACTTTTCCTGCTTAATTTAGCAGGAAAAATAATAAATTCGCCACACTGGGTGAGAGTGATGAAATATTTTTTGTAGTGAAGTCAGAGAGTTATCCTGATGATCGATTACGTTGATCCTTTAATTCCAGATTTAGTGATTTAAAATTAACTACACTCTATTAAACAATTGTGGATCTTAAAAAGCAAATGCAGTTTTTAAACATGATTTCAAAAAAAAAAATCCTTCAACCATTTTCGAAATATTAAATTTTCTCAAAAAAATTCGAGTTTTGCAGTATGTAATCTTTTTTCCTAAAGTCGATTTCATCTTTTTTTTTTTAAATTTAACTATATGCCTGTAAGACCGGTCTTTTAAATGCAACCTGAAATGCACGGCACTAGTTTGGCACAGTGGATTTGAGAACCAGGTATTGGCTGTCTCATTTTAACCCATGGGCGGCATCCAATTAAAATTGGAGGTATAGAAAAGAATGCGCCTAGCGTGGGGATCGAACCCACACGTCTAAGTTAGCAATCAAGCACTTTATCCACTGCGCCATTGCCACCCACAATTCTTAAGTTCTGTAGTTACGAGTTAAACAAACACTAAACAATAATATTTTATTATTATTTTAAGGATTCTCCTTTTTGTATATCAGGACCAAACAATACATCAAGGAATCAATTTCAATTGTAGTTGCTCATAAATTCTCAATGAACTCAGTATTCACATAAAAACATAGGTATTATAATTTCCGCACTGTAATACCTACGTGTGCTTAGGTATGTGTATGTTGTATTTGCAAACTCTCATCAGGGCACTTAATGTATCAGCTTAATAATTAACGATTATCCTTTCGACCCTCTTGTATGCAAATGTATCTTATATCCTGAACCCTTCCATCCAGATTGCATCAATCCCAAAATATAAATAAAACACTTTTATCCTTCGCAAGCAACAATATGGCAATGGCATGGCTCTATAAGGGTGTTGTGCGGCTCAAGTATCAGTTAACCACCTTGTGTTTTAACAACGCAACTCATTTCGGCCATCATTCATTACGCGCTGACAGGCTGCTCCCAACGAATTCCATAACTTTGATTTAATTTCCGGACTCAGCACCCAAAGATCCCACAGGTATATTCATATTAAGCGCATTAATAATGCAACAACTAAAAATTCATTATCCTTTTTGGCATTGCGAACGAGTCAGTGGGCGCCGAATGATGGGTTTAAGGGTTGAGGAATATGTTATGAGGGTGGTATGGCTGAGCTGAGCATGGGCATCCGGTGCAAATTGTGTTTCTTTAGCTTTGAAATTTTCGGATAGCATAGGAGCTATATATAGTGGCGGATCAAAAATTCACCATGTTATTAAAATAACATTTCATTTGATATTTATAAAGCAGCGCTAAGCTGGCTCAGCTACAATCCACCATCAGTCGCCACCGACCGACCCGGTGCCATTTCGACAGTGAGCGAGGCACAAACAGCAGCACAAGAATCACACCAGAGCTATATTTTTTTCCTGTTCGCTTGGGATAAAATAATAAATTATTTAGGTATAAACACATACACAGAGAAAAACTTACTCATATTCCGGATAACATCTGTTTGGATATAAAACCACCAAGCCATATCGCCACCCCCACCCCATATCCAATATATGAGGGGAGACTTCAACTGGCTGCATAAGTAATGTAACTTTGATCAACCCTCAGCAGCATTCATCCTCAGAAGCTCACATGAATGTGTCCTTAGAAAATTTGAAAATGCATCAAAGATGCAAACCTACCTCGAGGACATCATGGGCCAGGACATGATATATGCTGCCATATGCGATTGTATTTTGATTTTGGAAAATCATTGTTGTTTTTTTTTGAGGTTTTTACAACCTTCAAGGAATTTTACAACCCCAAATGAATTTTAGAACGTCTACGATTTTATTGTTTCGTCTGGAAAGTTTTGCAGTGGCAGTTTTATTTTTTTTTTGTATTTTTTTTTTCACGAAATAAAACTTGTAATCGAATATGCCCCCAGAGAATTACTACAGACTACACCTAGTGCTGGCGCAAGCTAATTGGAAGGAATAGTAAAAGTTGTGAATAATAATATTGTATAGAAGCTCAATTTCTTGTGTGTGTCCTTCTGACTGTCGATTACACAATAACCAAGACAAGGAAGTGAAGTACTCCAAATGGGTCCTGAGTTTTTTTTGTTCTTTTGAAAAGTATGTTTATTAATGCAGATTTAATCAGAAAGTTGGGAATTCAATTTTAATAACGGAGAATAACTTTTGTGACACCATCAGAGACTTATTAAGGATTGACAGGCATGCATTGGATCTTATTATGAATGGCATTTTAGAACGAAGACACCATCGTATAGTATTTCCAATTAACTAAAAACCAAGTCAAAATAGCTAACCAAACAATTAGTATAGAAAACAACCGCATAAGATTTCCGTTAATCAGACATGTCCATAAGAAACTAATAAGCGGTGAATTTCATCAGGACTACATTTACCCTTGAATCAACTAGGCTGCGGCCGAGGGCAAGGACAAGACATGAAGATATCAAGCCAGTTAGATGCGTCCTTTGGATTTTGACATCATTCAATAGGTGGCGCTCATCCGAGAGGTCAAGAGCTCGAGATGTTCTAGCTACCAACCTTTATTGAATTTCTGTGAGCTCATTGTATCAAATCCGCCGTTTTTGATTAAGTTCATTCGATGTTCGCAGGAGAGTCAAACTGAAATGTGGGATGTGCATTTAAGCTAGGTTCGAAGTATTTTCTTTACCAGCACTAAGTGCGCACTTTTTTCTAATAGAAAGTTTTCAAAGCTGTCAAATAATCATTTTGTTTTATTTTTTTATTTTCGTTACTGACTTTATACAGTGCACCCTCGGTAAAAGCAACCTTCGATAAACGCAAAACCTCGATAAAAGCAACATCCAAAATTTCAACATTAGTGACTCAGTAATTGCAACTTTTCAAAAAATTGTGACTCAGAAATCGCAACTTTCCAGTTATGATCTCTTTTTTCATTCATTCTGCGCTTCTATTTTCTGAAATTTAGTAAAACTGTAACTGGCAGTTATCTTACAGCTTCTTTTCTTTGAATTTTGTACTTTTGTTGGTCGTATGAAATTTACATTTGGAATGTAAGTTTTTAGTATTATGCAATTTTTTTTTCGTTTTCGGGTCTGTAACTAATTGTAAGTCTTATTTAAGAAGCCTTGACCATGGTTAAAAAAGTTCCCAGACTGTCAATTAAGCAGAAGGCCGAGATTTTAACTAAATTGAGTTATGGTGAATGTGTTCAATCGCTTTGTGAAACTTATAAATGCAACAAATCAACCGTTTGCAAAATTATGGGCTGAAGAACACTCAGTTTCACTTGAAGACATATTACATCTCGAAAAACTGAGGGTGCTGGCCATTGACAGGAGTTTATTTTTTTCTCACTATTTCAAAACAAAATTAACGCTACCGCTCGAATTTCTATTAGTTGCTTTTACCGAGGGCGCACCGTATATGTACACAAATAAATTAACCTAACTGTAAATATATGCACGCAAGTTATCTAAATGTCAACAAATAAAAGTTGTTTAAACTTTTAACACTGAAGTGTTCGATACGTAATTAAACCATGAACAACTAAATTTAATTTTTTGACAGTTATTTATATGTACTGACATTTTACTGTGTTTTCCGTGGGACATAACATCCAATTAGTGTGACCAATGTAAAATTTCAATTCCTTCTAGTGGATTCAGCTGAATTTTTCAACTACAGTAATGCTAAAAAAATTACATTTCTGAAATTAAGGACTTCAGGCCGTTTTGTCGACTAATGGATTGTGGGTTGATGCTTCTTGATTTATATTGTTCAAAATTTGTGAATTCAGACATTTATAGAAAATTAATAAAAATAGATTGAGTTAAGGGTCAGTAAGCATTTATGTTTTTTAAGTAATATTTAATTTTAACTAACAATTTTCTTCTAAAAAAATGCCGGCAAGATTTGAAAACAGAAAACCAAAAAATATTTAGAGCCATTTTCTTCACTACAAGTTGAACACAACTTGAGGATTTTTGTTCTAAACTTGTGATTTTGTCTTTTTTTCACTCAAAGTTGATAGTTTCAACTTTCGATTCTCAACTCTTGAGTTGATCAATTTCTGGTTTTCTCAACTTCCGAAAATAGTAAAAGTTGAGAGCGAAAACTTGAGAGTTTTCTGTCAAATTAAGATTTGTAATATATTTGGTTGCATTTTCTGTCAAAAACTATTCTCGGTTTCAGTTTGAATATAAGTTTTTTTTAAATAAATTGTTCAGAGAAAATTATTTTTATGAAAATCATCTATGGTCTGCTTCCGGAAGCGAAAAAGATGTGTCCACGGATCGGATTCGAAAAGTGGGAGAGCATGATTTTATCTACCGATTTAGTATTTCAAAGTGAAATACAATTTTGCTCTTGGAATCGATAAAGGGTATAGTTTGCCTTACACTGAAACATGGTACGAAATGAAATATTTTAAATATCATTTAACTTAAATTACGAATTACGACCAACTACCAAATTATTGATTGTGCTGAGGTATTATGTACTTTTGGGGGTGGCCGTGGCGCGATAGTTGGGTGTTCGCCTGTCAACCTCATGGTCACAGGTTCGATCCCTGCAATTGCCTATGTCCTCTTATTTTTCCATTAAAAACCAATTCTAAAATAAATGTCATACGAGTTGCTGGCTTACTCATTACATTCTGTTATGGCATAGAACTAATAACATGTGATTGAGTAAAACTAGTGTACCGATAAATATGACAATGAATGAAAAAATAATGCGAATTATAAGGGACATATAGATAAATAAGATACGGAAATTTCTCCGCATTAGTTCAGCCGCCATCCCTGGAGATAAAATCTGAGACAACAACCACCTCCAGTCTCAGAACATCACGCCACACATCTTTCCTATCCTTCTTTCTCTACTTTACCTGACGCTCGCGCTGTGTTAAAGCCATATAAATGGTAATCATAATCCCTTGAACGCGAGTAAAATTATTAAAAAAAAAGTGACAAATAGTGAAGAAAATGGCCTATAGTAATTTTGCGACAAAATATGTACAACTATACTTTCTACAGGTAAAAGAATAATATGCTATACGCTTTTCTGTTTCGACCAAGGATTGTGAAAAAGTTCATATATTTTGTAATTTCAATAAGACAGTTGTTATATAACGCCAGTGAAAACGTGTAAGGCGTAGTGAAATATATGTTAAAAAGTATAAATAAAATACACAAGTCGATCACAGCGTAATCATCGTTCATAGTAGAAACGGCTAAATGCATTTTAAAGTCGTTGTTTTAAATTATTTTGTTATATACCTACAATTTTTTTAAATTTATTTCTAAAGAAAATTTGGTAAAAAATTTCAAGTATTTAATTATACATGTCCCAAAAGTCAACGTCGAAATGAAAACGGGTGATAGGGTAAGTGGTGACAGTTATTTTGTGAGTTATAGGCATTCTAAGAAAATTGAAAAAATGGTCGCCCTGTAACGGCCTTTCAAGTGCCGTGATAACAAATCTTCATTTTTCTCATTTTTTTTGTTTTAAACCTTGAATAACCCTTCCGACAATTGCATTTAAAAATTTAAACACACCTGCATCAGTTTTCAAGAAAACATTACTTTTTCGCCCAACTAACTATTCAAAATTTTTACATGACCCTAATTCAATGGATGAATTTTAATTCATTAAAAAAACTTTGAATGCACTCTAGGCTTTCTCGTGTCTAAGTTTAAGTTCGAGGGAGGTGAACAGTAATTTATAAGTAACTACTACCAGGCCCAGTGTATCGCGGGCTATCAGATAGTGATTCATTTCTATTGATTCGGTTTAAGTTTTAAATAAAATTCAGTTTTCCAACAAAAAATACATCAAAAGTTTATTTAGATTAGCTATAACAAATGTTCAAATTGTTTGCCTCCAACGGCAATGCAAAACCTAAATCTTCTTAAAAAATATCGGCTTTTAAGATGGGCGAATCACCTTGAGTTGATGTCAGCGGGAGCCTATGTGATTTTTTGGCGCAGATCGGCTAAGTTTTGAATCGGTTTTGAGTAGACTTTTTCTTTTACTGCCCCCACAGAAAGAAATCCGTCAGGCTTAAGTCAGGTGAACGGGCTGGCCACGAATTTGTACCATCAAGAAATTGTCTCACTGGGCGATCATAATGTGCTGCGCAGCCGTCTTGTTGAAAACCATAAATGCTAAGTGGCACATCTTCCAATAAATTTGGTAAGTGGTTTTGTAAAAAATCTAAATACTCCTCGCTGTTCAAGTTGTCTGGTAGCTCGAACGGTCCAATAATTTTACCATTCAGAATTCCGGTCCACATATTAACTTCGAAGCGATACTGCGATTTGTCTTCCCGCATCACATGTGGATTTTCCACATGCCACTCGTGCAAATTGTGAAGGTTCATGTATCCAACCTTTTTCAATGATGATTCATCGGACCACAGAATTTTGTCCAAGAATCGCGGATCTTCCCTGCACCGTTGTAGTATCGTTCGACAAAATGCAACTCTTTCAGGGTAATCTCGGGGTACTAGACTCTGCACTCATTTAACATGGTATGGAAAGAGCTCATTTTTCTTCAAAATTCGGTGTGCTGTACTTTTGGGTACTACTGTTCTTATTTGAATTTCACGTACAGTGGGTCTTGATCGAATGCTCAGCATTTGAATATTTCTCACGGTAATTTCTAGCTGCAGCACAAGATTTGCCTCTGCATTTTCTACAAATAAGGTGCATGTTCGCATATTCCTGTGTAAGAAAAACATCTTTGTTTCCGTTATTTATGAAATATTCTCAAAAATGTTATACCATTTTGAAATGAGAATTGAACACACCAACTTTTAAGGTAACCTGCCAAATTTCGTAGTACACTTTTTTACACTAAGTTCCATTGAATGAGGGTCATGTAAAAATTTTGAGTAGTAAGTTAAGCAAAAAAGTAATGTTTTCTTGAAAACTGATGCAGGTGTGTTTAAATTTTTGAATGCAATTGTTAGAAGGGTTATTCAATGTTTCATAACAAAAAAAATGAGATAAATTAAAATTTGTAATCACGGCAATTGAAAGACCGTCAGAGGGTGACCATTTTTTCGATTTTTTTAGAATGCCTATAACTCACAAAATACATGGCTACGATTTTTTTTTTATTTCTCTGATAATTGTAACCACCTAAGCTATCACCCGTTTTCGTTTCGACGTTCACTTTTGGAACACCCTGTATAAACTTAAAAATATAATTTAAAAAAAAATTCCATCAGTTTTCGAAATTCGAAAATGAACTTTCCAAAAAATGATTTTTTTTAAGTCCAAGAAAATATTTTGCGAAAATGTTGGTATGCAGTCTTATCTATAACTTAAGAGATCTGCTGTATAAATTTCTGCTGTTGAGCGGTTCACGAAAAACAGTTATATTGTAGGGACCGTTAATACCATTTCAATTAAAAATTTGTATTGACCAAAATGCACACTGTGTCTATAATATTAGGCTTAATTTTTTCTATTAACATCGTTTGGAGTCGTTTTCGAGATAATTGAGGTTTACCATTTTTGCCCATAAAACTTTTATCGCAGGTACCATTATTTTTGGGGCTACAAAAAAAGATACAAACAAATCGGACCAGGCACATAAAACGCTTAAGTACCAACTTTTAAGGAAATTCCTTCAGACGCTTGGGCTGTACAGCGACCTATAGACAAACAGACTGCTCTCTATATACGTGATGTCAAGTTTGATTAAATTCTCGAGTGCCATTTTTTTCAAAATGCAAAACTTGCCCTAATAGCATTCCCAATATCGCAGGTAAATATATGTTAAGTAAAAATTTGTATAATATTTACATTTAATATGTTTTTTTGGGTTGGTGTAAAAATTCTGCCGGGGTCGAAATTCTTTTAACAAAATTGTGCTTTTAAAATAAAATTCTGCTTTTCAAAATCTTGCTCATCAAAATTCTGCAAATCATAAAGAAAACAAAGATTTGGAAAATGTAAAAAAGCGCGCACTTTTTTCCAAACCTTTGTTATTATTCGCAGAGATTAGATAAGCAGAGCATGTTCTTACTTTCTCAAGAGTTTTTTTTTGTAATTTTTGTTCATACTTTTGTTTTATTTTTGTTTCTCGTTTGTCATTGCAAATAAAAAATGTGAATTAGAAATTTAAAAAAAAACTGATTTTTTTCTTGAGAGAATTTTGAGAAGCAGAATTTTAAAAAGGTAAATTTTCATTTTATAAGCAAAATTTTAAAATGCAGTATCCTTAAGCCAGAATTTTGACCCGCTCCCGTTAGAATGGATTTAGTTAAAATTTAGCCAGAAAAATATAATTGGTTATAGTGTAGCTTTAGTTAGGGGCAAAAAAGCGTAAATCTTCGGTAAAATAATAATTCTCTGCAAACCACTTGGAAGGGCATTGCAAATGCAAAAAAAAAATGCAATTCAACGATAAGCGTGAAATGTGGTAAAATCCATCAATCAATCTTTCCGACTATATCAGATCATCTTTGTATTTGCGTTACAAGAACAAAAGGATTTAATTTTTTTGTTGTACAGCAAATAAATATAAATGATCTGATCTGGATAACGGGGCAAATAAAACACGGCTATTGTATCATTTTCCTAAATACTCCGGACATCTGTTATGATTTATGTTAAAAAGTTAAATTAAATTACCAAATATTAGGCACTGGTCAAAGCTAAGTCCGGACAAGGTGATCTGAATATAAGACACATTAACAAACTTAGGAATATTGTATATGAAACGCAAGGATAGGATGAACGGAATAGTATAAAGTAAACAAATTGTAGAATCAGACATCTTAATAAATGTTTCTTCAAATCAGAATCCAAAGTGTGTGATGAAGGGCTTAAACTCCAAACACCAATATAAATTTTTCTCACAGATTCAGAAACTGAATCACAACATGTTAATATCTCATTAATTTGAAAACCTACATACATTAAGTAGATCCTTAACTTTTCTTTCAGATATTCAAATGTTTGTCCATTTAAGACAGCTTTTAGGAAATCAAAGAAACCAAATTGACTACGAAAACAAACCATATACTAAATGTTTTTGACTGATTGAGGCTTAGCTGATTTGAATCAGCACATCTTTGTATCCTGAGTTCCATTAATTCGTTCAACAATATCTTCCTCAATTCGTGAAAAATATATAAAAGCACGTCATCATCTGCAGACATGGGTATGAGACAACTAATAACGGTTCCAGGAAGATCATTTGAAAATACCGAAAAAAGTAGGGGTCCTAGGACTGATTCTTGTGGAACACCGCAGTTAACGATGTAGGTATGGGCTAGAAGTACCCTGATCAGTCTTAATCCTTTGAACTCAATTTCTTAGTTAGTTTCACAAAAACTTAAGAGCAGTTCTCGAAAAATTAAATTTGTAGCTCAATTTTGAGATCAGAATTTGGTCGTCAATACAATCAAATACTTTTGAAAAATATAATAGGACCGTTACAGCCAACTTTCAATAGCACTGCGAAAGTCCGAAGTTACCTTAAGAACAGCGAATCCACAGCTATGTTTTTTCCGAAATCTAGCTTGCAACTTAGAGTAAGCGTTTGACTACGTATCTTCATACTGAATTCCAATAAATCTTCTCCTAAAAGTGATCTTAAAGACTAATTCAAAATTCGACTTGCAGATTGATACAAAATCAATCATAAAAATCATATAAACGGTGATTTTGTAAGAGCTTGGTTTTTGAAAATTCAAAAAAAACACAGAAACTTGTAAAAAGTGAATGAAATTTTTATTTGGATCAATAAATCAATTTCTGCCATTTACTTTTTAAGAATAATTTCACTTAAATTTTGCCCGCGGCTACGCTTCAGGTGGTCTATTCTGAAGGTCCAATTTTGGCAAACTTTTTCACACATTTCGGCCGGAATCTCACCAACGACGCGTTCAATGTTGGCTTCCAAGGCAGCAATCGTGTTTGTCTTGTCCCCATAGACAATAGACTTAACATATCCCCACAAAAAATAGTCTAACGGGGTCAAATCGCATGATCTTGGTGGCCAATTGACTGCGCCAAAACGTGAGATCAACTGCTCACCAAATTGGCCTCTCAATTGATGCATGGTTTCGCGTGCAGTGTGGCAAGTGGCACCGTCCTGTTGGAACCACATGTCGACCGAGTTCAATTCTTGCATTTTCGGCAAAAAAAATCTGTTATCATCGAACGGTACCTTTCTCCATTGACCGTAACCCTGCGGCCTTCATCGTCCTTGAAGAAGTACGGCCCAATGATGCCGCCTGCCCATAAACCGCACCAAACAGTGCATTTTTCGGGATGCATTGGTAGCTGCTGAATTGCCTCTGGCTGCTCTTCACTCCAAATACGGCAATTCTGCTTATTCACGTATCCATTTAGCCAAAAATGAGCCTCGTCGCTGAAACGAACGTAGCTTGCGAAACACATTTTTCACAGAGCACGAATTTTGATAATAAATTTCAATAATTTCCAAACGTTGTTCAGGCGTAAGTCTATTCATGATGAAATGGCAACCAATACTGAATCGAAATGTCAAATGTTCGTGGAATTTGTCATGTGTGATCTGTCAAAAATATAAACGTCAAAAACCAAGTAGCAAAAAAATCACCGTTATTTACAAGATTATTTTTTGCGAAATATTCTATGTGCGTTAAAATTTTACATAGTTGTTATACCCAGATAGGCGCACTGCGAAAATCCAGAGAAGAATACGTAAAATTTAAGTATGCATTTCATAGGAGTAGATATCGCTCATTTTTCAGCCTTTGATTCCCCCTCCGGAAAAAGGTTACTTTAACACTTTTAGGCGATACTTGCAAAAAATATTATTCAAACGTCAAAATATGGTATGTTGCCTAGCTGTCAAGCTGCAAGCCGAAAAAAAATTGATTGACGGATGGCTCAGGTTAAAATGGATTAAAAAACGTCTGCAAAATTCAACCTCAGGGAATTCGATTTTATTTTTGCTCGGAAAAAAGTTGATTTTAAGCCTTTTGGCTGACTTTTGGAAAAATTTCTATACAAACGTCAAAGTATATTGCCTATCTGTCAAGCCATGAACTGTCAAAATAAATTGATGGATGGCTCCGATTTCAATGACTTGGTTAGGCGAGACCGAGACTGAAATTATTCGATTTTGGCGAGACAGAGACTAACAAGAGTCTCGCCTGCTCTCGTCTCATTGCAAGCTCTGAAAACAAAATGCACGACTCGATCGCGAACGAACTTGCTGTTATGTTCGATCACATCGTATGCAAAAGATTTCTGAATATCGGAGATACTTGCGTTGCCGATGATGATGGCAGCAAATGACGAAACGCACTTTTGTTATAAAAATGTTTGCTTTATTTTTTCTTTGGCGTATTACGTTACGATATACACTAATTTTGGTTATACATTTTTTTATTTCATTCGTACTTTTTGCTTTTCAAAGATAATTTAGAAATTTTACTTTTTTTTGTACAAGGAAACTTTACTGATTGAAGGTTAAACCATTAATGACACGAGCTGCATGCCACTGCGAGGCATATGGATGCGAATAGCTATACGGGGAAATCCGATGTACCTGAATATTAATTTGAGTGGGCGCGTTCTCATAGGAATTTAAAAGTGCGATCGGACATCACACTAGTGATATGAATTGATGGCTTGATTATGGTTTGAACAATTTCTATTTAAAATATAAATATATTTTTAAAGTCATTTTTTACTTTATTTTTTATACACAAAGTTTCTTTATTTTTTTTTTCTAAAACAGTTAGAAACAGTTAGCCCCCTCGCCCTTAATTATGTTGTTAAAAAAAGTCATTTTTCGATGTGGTTAAAAACGCCTAAAAAAAAGTTACCCTATATTTTATCCAACAAAATGTCTCAATCGAATAAGGTGCTAAACAAATTCACTTAATTCTGCATAGCTTGTCAATTTGTCTTCGCGCGCAAATAACTTATTTTCTCACACACAACAAAATCGCTACTTCTTATAAATTATATATCCCCAAGTCCAGACTCAAGCCAACACTTTTAAAATGGGATTCCTTGAAGGAAAAAAAAAGACAAAAATTAACAAATCCTAGTGCGTCGTTATCTCCCACGTTGTGATGCTGCTCACATCTTCAGCGAACACAAATAACACAGCAATTAAATTAAAACTCCCAGCATCCCAATCAGCCTCAGACTCAGAGTCCCAGAAAGGCGCCAGCAAATAAAATGACTCAGGAGTTTTGCATTAATTTTAATTAAGGATCCCTGCTGCTAAGTCCCAATAACAAAAAATAAAAAATAACCAACACCATCCAAACAGAAACAAAAAAATTAAATAAATAAAAAAATTCAATGACTTATCTCATTTTGCACAACATTAAGAGTCGCGCACCGAAATTCAAGCAAAACGAAAACAAACAGCAAGCGAAACAACGAAAAACAAACAAAGTTTTGCGCGCAGAATTAGGAGGCGGAGTTGGAGTTGGAGTTGAGTTGGAACTGTAGACCTAGATCAACAGCACCATCTCCATCCAGGACCAGAAGCTGCATCACCATCACCTTGCGGAATTGCACCTGATAAAAATCTGAACTCATGCGCGCGCGAAAAAGCATTTTGCACAAAAATTCCCCCAACATGGCGAACAAAACAAAAAAAAAAAAAAAAAAAAAATAGACATGCCATATAATCGCGAGCGACAAGAGTGCGGCCGGCTGTAGTGAGTACGGGCCGTCCCCTTCTCTACCAAAAAAGTGGGCAACCAGAAGCTTAGGTAGTATAGTAGCCCATGGACCAAGTTCGGGATAAAAATTCTAGAGTCATGAGCAAAACTAATGGACCGGTGTCACGCAATGAAATGTCGTTTCTGCAAACCGAGTTGTTTTATGGATTGCGCTCGAGCTGGAAGAGTTGGTAGTTGAAAGCCGGTGACGACGACGACGACCGTGGTGTGAATAAAGGGCATCTTGCACTTTGCTACAAATTCCATTGCGGCGAGATAAATTTTTTCAACCGTGTTTTGTCTGTTCGGTGGACCTGAGGAAGCCCGCGCGACACAAATACGGAGGGGTCGTCGAAACTTTTAAATGGTCCATTATTTATTTTTGCCCATGAACTTGATGGTATAAGGACGGGTGATCTGGTAGTTTGGCAAGGGGCACGAGGACGCGCGTGATATAGAGTTGATTTAGTGTGTCGGTCGGCGCGGCGAGGCGGGTCGAATGCGACATTCAGCCAGCATCCAGGTCCTACAACTGTAAGCGCACTATGAAATGATAAAGTGGTGTGACGAATCATTAAAAAGCCATCAGGATGTGAGATTCCAATGCTTCTGTATTGGCGAAGACGTCACGATTATGATTTATGCATTTAATTGGAGCCAAATTTTGTAAGCATTATTCATGCTCTCGAGGAAAATAATTATTTTGTTAGTCGTGACTTGCGGGTTTGATTTGACAAATAACCTAAAATGTGATTGAGAACTTAGCAAAAGATGTCTTTGAAACAAGAGTCTATGGACATCTCAACAAAATTGATTTTTTTCAGTAAAAGATTGTAAATAAGTTGGTGTGGTAGTACATTAGCTTATGATCCTCAATGTGGCGCTGGAAAGGTATTTCAACAAAAGAAACCCTGTTGTTGCTCTAACGATTTTGATAAAGAAAAATAAAAATACTATATATACTATATAGTACATTTTACATTTTGATCCAACAATTTTGTTTACATACTTTGTTACTAACGGTACATGTCATACAACCATTTTTTTTTATTTCCGACTTTCTCGTAAATGGCTCAACGGATTTCAATCAAATATTGGAGGTCAATTGAATTCTAAATAATAATTCATGACAAAGTTTTCGAAAACTTGCTTTTTTTGGAATTTTTTGAAAATTCAATATTTCGAAAACAGATTTAGGCCCAGTTGCTGATGCGAATCATAAGTATTTATGTTCAACTTAAAACGCTTAATAAGTGCTTAAGAAGAACTTAAATACTACGTTGCGTATCAGCAAACGGGCCTTAAAAAAATAATTTAAGAAAAATGGCCACCAGTTTTCGAAATGTTATATTTTTCAAAAATCGGAAAAAATATTTTTTAAAAGTTTTAGTATGCACTACTATTTAGAATTTGAAGGAGCTATGGCATAAACATTTTGATCAAAATTGGTGCAGCCGTTAATGAGGGAGTCGAAGATAAAATAAGAACATTTCTATGGAAGGCACCGTCTTAAAGATTTTATGTTAAACATTTTTCTTGTAAGCCAAAACTATACCTGTAATGCTGCACTGATTCTTACTTGAGATAGATATAACTTATGGCAAGTTATTGATTCGTGAAAAAAATTGAACTCGAGACTTTGATCAAGCTTGACATTATGATGATAGCAAAGAGGAAAAAAGTGGATCCCGTAATTCCGTCTGTATGTCTGTCTGTCTGTCCTCGAGTCTACAACCTAAATGGCTGGCCGGATTTGCTTCGAACTTGGTACTGTTTTTTTCGGCAAATATAAAAATATTACGGTATATGCCACACATTTTTTTTGGCCAACAAATCTTATTCTCCTCAAAAACGGCTACAACGCTTTTATAAGAAAAAATCAGTTTATTAATAACGGGAAAGGCCGTGCAATTCAGGTTGCATTAAAAATACCTTAGGACTTATAGGCATATAGTTAAAATTAAAAAAATAATTCTAAATTCTTTTGGTATTTATCAACAATTGAAAATAATTTTGAAAACTCAAAATTTCGGAAACGACTTAATCGATTTTTCTGAAACTTCGTATTTGGAATATTTTTGACATTGCCTTGAATAGTTAAAAAACTATTTTCTTAAAACCAAAAACAATAGTGCTTCGCATACAAATGTTAAAAAACCGTTAAGAAAAAAGATTATTTCTCAAAAACGGCTCCAAGAATGTTTTTTTTTTATTGTGTGTTCTTATATTAGTACAGTCCACTTTTAAGTAAAATATATTTTACTTTGCGTATTTATTAACAAAAAAATTTCGTATACAAATGCTCCATTAAAGTGTTAATAAGACTGCATACCAACATTTTCAAAAGATTGGTTTTTCGATTTTTAAGAAATAATTTTATATATATATATAATTTTTTTTCTAAAGAATGTTTTCAAAATTTTAGAAATAAAAAACAAACTTTTTAAAAAACCGAAATAAATACTTCATTTGCGCTGCATTTAAGCAACAGAACTGCTCGCGAGCTCTACGAGCAGAAGCGGATAGTGGATTACAAGTTTCTAGAAGGAAAAAACAAAGAGCATGAAAAACTCGCGAACGAGGAAATAGAGGGGTGTAATTGCAGCAATGAAGTTCGGAAATTATACCAAAAATTAAAAGGAACTTCCCGGGGTTACAAGGCCAGAATCGAAGCCAGCAAGGATAATCAGATATGAACATTGTTATATAATCACATTCGGTGCTGAGGATATGGAAAATCATTTCTGCAAATTGTATAACAGTGATGATACACCTTATCTGCTACCATGCAGATTATGCCATTCCACCTGGACGACGTGTAGGCCAACAATTCCGTCCACCCGATCTCGACGAAGTAGATATAGCTATATCTAAACTTAAGTTCAATAAAGCTGCTGAACCTGATGACCTTATGTCACTTCTTTGGAGAAATAACAACTTACTTGTTTCTAAAGAACCTTGATATTCAATATAACCCGTTGGTCAGGTTAGTATCCCTTCCCTGCCATCGATCTTAAGCCGGAGTTATTGGGTACAAGCTATTTGATTATCTGCTTTCTACTAGTGTCATTCCGAGTAGATAAAAAAGCATTTATCTACCATGTTCCCAAAAATAGATAAGGGTACTTTTGTTGCATCTTTCCAAGATTATGCAAGAATTGATCAACTTTCAGTTTAAGAAATATCTTGAGGAATGAAAGCTCCTTAAACACCGGCAGTATGGTTATGACGTTCATATCAATATGTCCACTGGGGATCTGATTGTATACCTCACCGAACATTGGCACTGATCGTTTTTGGAGAAAGTAACATTTCTGCAATTGACAGGCATTGACATCAAACTCTTCTCTTAAAGATGAGGGCATCTTGTATCGATTGGTCTCTATTTAACTGGATTACAAATTAACACCCATATAGTCGATAACATAACTCTTAGATAGACATTTTCAATTCAGAAATATTCAACGCGAATGATATTGTACCGCAGGGTTCCGGTTTGTTTCCGATATTCTTTCTCATGTTCTACAAATGATATCTTGTCTGGTACTTCTAATATACTAAATTCTTTTGCTGACGGGGAACCTATCAAGCGTTTCATACAAATTTTCAGATTCAGCTTCTTGTCTTTAGGATGTGAAGACAGTGTATGATAAGTTCACTACATTCCGATCTCGACTGCATTGCTTAATTAGGAATACAAAATTTTCTCCAATACCGCTATTTATGAGTATAGCACTTGCATCAAAGGAACTGAACAGTTTTCAGTGCTCGGCATTTTTATCACAGATCACCTTTTGTGGAATGATTACATACGTGAAATTGACAAAGAATTCTCCTAATTGGTCAGGGTTTCTTGGAAGATGTAGGAAATAATTTTCCCCCTTATGAATTGGCTGTAATTGTCAAATCTTTCGCTCGTTAAAAGCTTCAGCATTACCCTCTCATCTGACCAGAAGCTACTATAACTCACTCTTTATTACAGGGATTCATACAGGAAGTTTAAAATATTTTAATTGAGGAGTTTAAGCTTCAAGTTTCAAAAATAAATAAAATTAATTTGTTTACATAACTGAAATTTTAGAACGAATCATTTTTTCTTATTTTTTAACAATAGTTTTTGAAATCGTTATTTTTGTTAATGTTTCTGAGTGCCAACACTAAAAAAATAAATAGGAAGCATTCTTAGAATCCTTCACCAAAAAATATTTGAGTAATAAAAAATAATTGTACATACATAATGTACATGTATGCGAATTACGATGTGTCATGTTCGTAAAATACGTGCAAAGAAATTTCTAATTTTCAGACAACATTTTTGAAGTTTGAGTCACGGATAATATTTATTGGACACAAATATCAACTTTGAAAACTTATTTTTGAAGCATTTTGTCAAGGCGTTTGAAATCATCAATAATTTTTCCTACGCAGATGAAAAAAATTCAGGATCCGTTGGTGATAAATTGAATTTCTGACCAATAACAATTCAACTGATACGCTATTTCTTGCTAAGCGCAACCAGATTGCTGTTAAATTTTGTTTTCTTGCCAAATAAATTGTTTGACGTCTAATTTCAATCTGGAAAATAAAATAAAAATTAACTGTCAAATTTAACAAGTCATCAAATTTTTATTGGACACAAATGTCAATTTGAAATTTATTTCTGAAAGTTTGCACCAATTTTTCGCACACCAATTTTTGAAATTCAGCTTTCGAGGGTGATCAATTGATTTTCGTGAACAAGAGACTTCATTTGATGCACCATTTCTTGACATTGATCAGAAAATTGTTTCAAAATCTTGATTTCCAGTCAAATAAAATATTCTGACGTTCAATTTCAATCTGAAAAAAATAATAAAATGTGTCAAATCAAAAGTGACAATTTACATTTTTCAACTCAAATCGTCTTATGGTTTGAGTCCAGAAATTTTGTTTTTTATTTAATTCAAATTTTTTTCATTCCGATTTAATTCACAGATTTTTTTTCGTCACCGGACAAAACATATTCAAAATAGTTCCTCCCCAGATTGGGGATGTGTTGGCAGTACGTCAATATCATATGTTATAACAATGTAGTATGTTTCGGTTATTTGGGGGGTTAGGTTTAAGTCAAAATTAAATTTGGGGATTATTAAGGTCCGGTTATTTGGGATGTCAAAATTAGAAAAGTCAAAATTCGAAATTGATTGGTATAACATATGAGAATTGGGGTATTGAAAGCAAATCCCATTCTCCAAAGTTCAAATGTGGAAGTTGTTTAGTTATGATTTTTTTTTTTTTTTTTTTTTTATTTTTTTTGAAATATATGGAAGGGATTAGGAAATATTGGCAGAATGAAGGCCAAATGTTGATAATTATACTTGGGAACTTTTAGGCTTTGATGTATTGTACATTGGTACATTGCGGTTTATTGCTGCATTGGTGCACTGTTGAAAGAGTGAATCTTTTTCAATTGGTTAAATTCATTTGACATAGTTATATTATGCAAATATTGCAAGGAAATATATTTTAGTGTTAAGTGTGTAAGGAAATTCAACAAATTTTTCGATTTATGTAGTTGGGGTAGCTTATATTTGAAGAAAGTGTTAAATCTGCAAACAAATTGCGTAGGTACCTATATGTATCTATAATCTACTTCTACTTAACACCGAATGTTTCGAATCTGTGATTATTTCGCAGGTTTCTTAACAATCCTGTCAGGATTTTTGACAACATACATACATACATACATAATGTAGGAAGGAAAATGTCGCTAAGACCAAAATTCAGTATTTTCGCAAGTCCTTAGTCTTCATGGTATTCTTATATGACCAAGTCCACCATTCAATTTAATTCTTTACTCTTTTTGTTCTTACTTCTCAGAATTACCCTTTAACAAAAATATATATGTACATATATTTATTTAAAAAAAAATTCATATGAAATAAAAAATGGCTTGTTCTTCAGTTTCAGAAAAAAATAATTTATTTTGAATAATTTTTGAAGCTTTCAATTAAAAAAATAATGAACTTCCTGAGTATAGTAAAAGTACATTGTACATATATCCTTTATAAATAGAGTTATTCTGCATCCGTTTCGCTAGGTCTAATTTGCTTTTAAATTTTTATGGGTGCAATACCCCCAATTATTTATTTTAATTCAAATTGCAATAACTTAATCTAACTTAACTATAACTTAAATCTAAAAACGGAATGGATTTGAGGATGATTTTGGAGATAGCGTTTGATACTGGTAGATCTACTATTAAAATCGAAACAGTTTTCGTATGAATTAACACCACTTAGCTTGCCATTTCTTTGGTGCCATAGGAGGCGCTGTGGTTAGGCAGATAGAAAAAGAGAAGATTTCTCAAATTACTTGGATTAGTGTTTTATAAAATGGACGGAGTCATAAGGATCTGGGCAGTCAACGGGACCCGAAAGTAGGCGATGAATAAAGAGAATGCCAGGTATTTCTCTTCGTTCCTTAAGGGTTTTCAGGTTAATTAATTGAAGATGTTCTTGATAAGGAGGTATAGGATCAAAGGATCTTGCCAAGGGCAAATCAAAGGAAACGTTGCGTAATTGCTTAATTCTGAATGTGTGCATGTTGTGATAACTTGATGGGCGTATTCAAGAAGGCGACGAACGAATGTAATGTAGATAAACCGGCTCACATTGGGCTTAGAAAATTCTTTGCGCCATCGTTTTACAAAGCCGAGTGCTTAGGTATCTTTAAATATTCATCATTTATATGAGAAAGGAAGTTGCGATCACATATAATAAACCAAGGTCGCGAATAAACTGAACAACGTGTTAATTATGGGAAGTAAGGACGAGGTGGAGATTAATTGCGCTTCCGAGAAAATGTGAATGAAAAGCATTTGCTTAAGTTCCAAGCAGTTTTTCCAAAAACCAGACTGAAAATTTATAGAAGTCTAATTGAATGATAATCATAATGATAATGTACCGATGAAATGATGTTGAAAAACTTGGTATCGTCGGGATAAAGTGAAATATGGTACTTTTTATAACTATTTAAGCATCGTTAATTGTAATAATAAAAAGGGGAGGACTTATGTGGCTGCCTTGGGGGATGCCACCAGAGGTAGAGGGAAGATCAGAAGCTGGTTTCGTGTTATCTGTTGACAAGGTAAGATAATATCCCTTTTAATGGAAGAGGTCTTAAGTCTATGGTAGAGAGAGTGGAAAGTATAAGTCTATGTGAAATTTCGTCAAAGGCCTTACTGAAATCAGTCGAGAAAACGTCAAATTGATTTCAGTTTTCTAAGGCTAAGAGGGTAAAAGACATAAATCTGACTAGGTTAGTATTGTTCACTTACATTTCTGAAAGTCGCATTGTCTAGGAGAAATTAGAGACTTATAACGAATGCTTATAATATCGAACAAAATCCTTTCAAATATTTTCGGAATATGGGAAAACTTGGCAATTGGGGATAGTATCAATTTTTGGACCGTTTTTGTGAATTGGACTTAAAAAGGCGTTATATGCATTATATGATATATATTTTCCATTCTTAATTCCTGTCATTATTATTCCGTTAAGTTGAATTAAATATTTAAAATATTTTTAATGAAAGCTTGAACATGTTTACAAAATTAAATTAAAAACCACTTTAATAGTATATTTTAAGCTGTATCTTCCATGAATCTTGTGCTTACAATGTGATCGTGACCCAATCGTGCAGTTTATATTTTTTAGCCAAACAACACGAATGTTGAATCCTATAAATAACTCTACTTTTCTCAAAATTTTTGATAATCAGTATTTCATCAATGTACATCGCTATATACCAGACTGGAGGAGAAATATATGGAAAACTCAACTTTGCAGATATGTATGTATTATTCTTACACAAATTTAAGATGTAATCGATATAGCAGTTATTTGGCAAGTACTTTTAATAAGATTTCGTGTTAAAATAATATATTGTCCAAAATGCGTTTTAAGATCCAAAATATTTAACAGAATTTTTGTTACCAAAATCTAGCCGTTTCCCAGATAACTAAGCAGGAGTGCAATCGGCTAAGGTGATTTCTGATAGTTGACATGGTCACAAAAAATAAGTTTGGTCTGCGTAAGGTGATTGTCACATGTGATAATCACATGTTTGTGATTTTTTTGTGACAGCTATTTTGTTGTCATTTTTTATTATTTATTTATATAATTAAACTTTTAAAAATATCACAACATAAATTATTATCATAATGTGTCCATCATCAGGCTTTAAGCTTTAAACTCTTTTAGCTCAAATCTCCTTAAAAGCTCAAAGCCCGATAATGGACACATAGTCCGAAACGCGTCGCTGATAATAATGTCTGTTGTGATATTTTTAAGTTTATTATACATAAATAATAAAAATTAAAAAAATTATATTTTATTAAAAATTTTGTTTTAATATCTTATAGTTTACGTATTATTTTAATCCTAATTTAAAATGTTATGACTCTTCCAGTATTTGAGAACGCTTATAACTTCATGGGGCCAATCCTCTTTCTCGTGCAGTTGCCAGAGTCATAAAGGCCTACACCATACCCAAATCAACTAGCTCGGAAGAGATGTTTTTCAACCTTTTAAAACCTCTGCGTATGCTGCCTAGTTTGGCACAATGTATAGATGTTTTCAGGGTGCTTGGTAATCTAATCGAGTGAGTGCACTAAGATGCCCGTGTTAAAATTCACAAGCAATAATTCCGGGGACAATGTCGGATATGCACAAAAGACAAAACTATTCAAAACTTATCAAATCCACAGTTCTATATGAGTGATGGTATAAAAATGCCGCTTTCCAGCGCTAATTGTGCCACTGAACTAGTTGGCTCGTAACCACCATTTACCTTCCAAATCTTTCGATGTAACTCCTGTTAAACGGTATTAAATCTAAAATCCAAAAAAAAAAACACTGGTGTGCCGCAGGGCTCCGTCTTGTCTGCGATTCTCTTTCGCGTCGTCATACGAAAATCTCTTATCTAAACCACTTAATTGTTTTGCTGACAAAAATACTCTGAGCTCTTCATTTTTTGTGCGCTCACCAAATTTTCATATAGATTTTTTTTGGGTATTCAGATGGTTTTGAATTTTACTAGATTGGATATTATATGCTTCATAATTAATAATAATTTTTAAAAAACAGTGTGGAATTTACATTTTTTATTCCATTTCTGGAATTTAACAGCAACTGCGCAGCTCGCTATTTGTGTGATAATTTGAGATAAAAAAAATTATTCGTTGCATTGGCACTACTTGCAGCTACTTAATCACAACATTAAAAAAGGCATCAACAACAAGATGACAAAAAAAAATACTCAAAACCATCTTACTGAGCGTCAGCTGGATGCAAGTGTGGGGAAACATTTATCTTTGAAATGTGTTCCATGTGGATTTTGTAGGAATATCTCTGGCAATCTGTTGGCTTTATCTCAAACAATATGACAAAGATATGCTATAAAGTCATTAAAGTCCCGTGTGGAATTAATTCCAGCATTTGTTTCAACGCATCCACCAAACGACACGATGTCGTCGACAAGCTCTAGAGTTGATGTCTCCGTCGTCATCGTCGTCGCCGTCATCGTTAGTATGTGTTCCATTCTATATCTGCTCTATATGTAGGTAGTTATATAGCATCCTGATGGGTTGGCTTGACTTGGCCTTCTTGGAATTATTTCAAGCATTTCCGCTTGCCGCACCATAAGCTACTGGATGTTAGTATGTCGTCTTGCTCTTGGTCTCATGTGAGTGATTTATTTGATACGATGTGCTTATGATGCACAGTAGCAGCAGCAGCAGCAGCACCACCATCATCAGAGAAGAACACCAAGTTAAACAATGAAAAAACAGCTTCATTTGATGAGATAAGAGAATGGCAACTAGGGGGAGCGGGCTTCCATCAACCTAATCCCATACGACATTTTAAGTGTCTTCTTTATTATTTTGATTAAACAATTTTTAATCCGATTTATGCGTTATTCCCTTTCAATGAAATTTTAATTTCTTTTATTTGTTTTTGTTGTTGTGAGCGAGTGTGAGGAAAACACTTCGATGCTGAAGGTATATATGCGTGCATGGAATTAGGGTGGCAGTGGTGCGGGTGGGTGATAATCCTTAGATCTTGTGAATTGCATCTGTCACTTTCAGGCTTCAAGTCGAAAACTGGAATTTAAATAATATGGATGTCGAATGCCATTTAAGAAGAATTAGTGCGTTAGAAGAGAGACAGAAGAGAAGGATTAATTTTAATTTTAATTTTAATTACACGAGTGTGACAGGAAAACTTACCCTTGCACTAGAGGACTGTATATATACTCGTACATACATAATATGTTAATCGTTTAGAGAAATCAAGGGAATGGTGGCGGGACTATTCACATTTACATTCAGAGTTGACGAGACATTTATCTTTGTCTTCATGTTGCTCACTTGACGACGGAAGGCTTTTCTGGCAGACAATTTGTAAAAGACGCAGCGTAATAATCGATTTATTAGTTAAGGGGTGTAATGGTCGCATAAGAATGTCAACATTTAATCTTCTTTTTTTTTTTAATTAATAAATGCGAACATTGGGGGCAAAGTGGCCACAAAGCTGGTATTAATTAAGAAAAAACTATATTGAGAATTATATTTTTAAAGTCTAATTATAAAAAATGTAATTAATTCATCACGGCGCAGACTAGTTTGAACTTGATTTTCTCCTATTTACCAAAAATCGTAATTTTTTGTATTTTTTTCTGAATGTTTGTTGCTAGTCTTGAAAAATTGGCATATAGAGCCGTCAGGTTAGGTAAAACTTGGTAAGACTTAACAAAATTTGAAAAATAGAGGAGATGTCCTAATCTGTTTTTAGAGAGTGTATTTATTAAGCATTCCTTAAGTCCCATTTACTTTTAAGTGTCAGCATGTCGGAAGTGCATTTTGTATTTCCGTCAAAAAAAAGCTACTAACTAGACGTTTTGTGATATTTGGAGAATTCGGCTGATATATAACTAAAGCTGTGAAGAATAAATTTGTCCATTTTAAAACTGATCCCCGTCCGTCTCGTCGGTTGCTCAAAATTTTCAGCATATAAAGGAATGTTTTTTGAAGATAACAACAAATGGCTATAGACAGTTCTATTGCAAAAACTTGTTTTCGGCCGGAAGTGAGTTTTAAGTCTTCTCCCCATAACGAAAAACGGAGCAAAAATGCAAGAATTGAGAGCTTCCTTACCATAAAATGTCCATAATCATACGAAACTAAGATCAGCTTAACGCGTCTTCTGGCTGGATAGATTCAAGCTCCTAAAACGAACAGCTGTAGCACTAATTAATATTTTGTCAATATATATTCCTGTTTTACTACTATGTATTTCAATGTTTTATTCATGCGTCAGACGTTATATAAGGTATCTGCATTGTTTCCGATCAGCATAACCTCTCCAAAGAAATGGATTCCTATTCGAACTCCTCCAGAAAATTAAGCAGTAAAAAATGAATAAATAAAACCTATATCGTCCAACCGAAAAATTTTAAATTTAATGAAATAAAAATCCGTGTTTTTCATAAAGAAAAAAAACACACTACGTTGAGCTAATCCCCAAATGTCCAGGAGTTTTTGAATTTGTATAATATTGGGAAATAAGCACATTTTAAAAAAGTAGGCGTAACAGGTGGGAGGGCTTTTAAAGATCTCGGAACTGGTCCTAAATTTGATATCACATTTAAGAACATTCTACCCCACTGTACCGCTCAGTGCAACTCTAAACGGCTGCTCGTGGCCGTCATTTGTACATAAGTTTGTCTTTTTACTTGCGATATACATTATGTTGATAAATATAAGCATAAAAAAAACATCTAATCGAGATTTTGATATAAAACTTCACTTTACGTTGATAGAGAATACGAAAAAAAAGTAGGCGCAGCAAGCTTGTCTGTCTTTAGGTCAATCTATAGCTTAAGCTACTGAAGCGATTGTCGGGAATTTTGAATTTAAGACTATTTTTTAAAATAATTGTTTAGTCCCTAAAAAATAACGGTGGGGGTGGCAATGGCTGGATAAAGTGCTTGATTGCTAACTAGGACGTGTGGGTTCGATACCTCCAATTTCAATTGGATGCCGCTCATGGGTTAAAATGAAACAGTCAATACCTGGTTCTCAAATCCACTGTGCCAAAAACTAGTGCCGTGCAATTCAGGTTGCATTTAAAAGACCTTAGGTCTTACAGGCATATAGTTAAATTAAAAAAAAAAAACGGTTGTTCACAAATTTTTTGTACCAAAAGAGCTAAAACTTAATTAATGTCGAAAACAATTAATAATATCCTTACATAAGTTAGAAGAGTAATACCAATGTATCTATGTATACACTACATAGATGGAACCTAGATATGCAAATATGCATATATAATAATGAAAGTAAGGGATAAAGGTGGATAAGTAGCTATTATGCATAAAATGAAATTATAATTTAGGTGCAATATAGATAATATAAATAAATGCATTAGGATCTTTATTGTATAGCTATTCAATGACGTACGCAAAAATGCTTAAAATCAATTTTTCAAAAGTCAATAAGTGGTAAGGTTAGTTAGGTTGAAGTGGCTACCAGCAGAAAAGCTGACACATTTAAGCCATATACTGGTCGTGATACCATGAATTTAAAGATGTTCTCCCCAACCGACTAGAACAAATTGGAGCTTCTTAAGAAACGAGCGAGACTGGCTGTGCCTGTGTTTGGAGATGAAGTATACAAGATGTAGTCTGTGACTTTGAGATAAGCCTATGGACATGTATACATGTAAGATGTGGAATATATTTTTTCTCTACTTCATCCATACAACTTCTGCAAAATTATTTGCGAAAACTCCAAGCCGCGTTGGGTGACTGCTTAAAAGATAGTGCCGGGTTATCACACCATTTATGGAGTTGATGTTCAATCTTTTTAGCGATAAGTAACACTTAGAGCACTATCGAGATCTGTTTGGTTTTCAGAGAAGTGGTGATATTGTTCCACTTAAGGTTTGTTGTACTTGTAGCGTCTTGCCTCATCAAAAGCTTGCATGTAGCGATAGGTTTAAGGATATCTGCGCCCTTCCTGAATCTAGTAGAAAAATTAGGGTTATGTTCCACCTTTGGCGAGTTCGTCAGCTTCACAATTGGCCTGGAACCCATCAGCAAAGGTGAATAATAATCTGTGGTACAAATGCCAAAAAATCGCATTTTATAGTTTAACGCAGACTATTGGAAGGATTTAGAATTTCTCTAATAATATTATATATATAATAGTTCTTGCCTTAATATCTACATTTGAAATTATGGTACATTTCATAAAGTCTGCTAGGAAATGCTTTAAGAATTTCTTAAACTAACTGAAAAAATTTGTTTAAGATCGCTTGCAAACAGTATCGAAAATAATCAAGAAGAATATTATAGGACGTGCTATGCCTTAACACATTTCTAAGATATCGAGTTGTCTAAACAACAGTTTTTCCAGAAGTTTATTTTTTTTACGAATTCGAAATTCGCTCGCAATTCTAATACCTACGCGAATAATTATTATGCAAACAAAAAGTAATACTTTATCGTCTGAACTTCGAACAGTCTTATAAGGTCCCAGCAAGAATCAGCCTTGATAAAGTTCTGCTAATATGAATTGAATAAATTTCCATTACCTATGATATTCTCCTCGAAGAACACGATTTATTCTAGCACGAAATTCCTTTCACAATATTTGCAAAGACTTTCCTCAAAAATGTATCAATTTTCTTTCCAACTAACAACTTCTACTATCGAAATAGAAAAAAAAAAAATAATAATATACACAAAAAAGTTAATTCGAATTTCCATAAAATCCTCTTTGCAATTATAAGAGCTTTCCCAAGGACTATGTGATGGACGGACTTAAAGATAACTGCTGATGCAAATATTGAAACAATGTCCCAAAGACTGTCTTTCGCTGTACTCGTATATAGGGGTGTATCTATATATACCTATGTTACGTAATATATTATTCCACTTACTTCTTGCTTCACACAGATTATGCGGCCATTTCCCAGCCTTGGCTTTGGTGCCTTAGAAAAACATCACCATCTCACGTTACACCCGGTTTTTATCCCACGACGACGAGCTACTTTCACCGTATACCATCAACCATCACACCCGCTCAATCTTCTGAAAAAGCGGCTTTTGAACAAATGTTACTAATACCTTCTACATATACCTATACCCAGCGATTTAAAAACCCCCTCCCTTTTAAGCTAAGGTATAGAGCATAGAGAAAATGTAGAATGTATACCTTTTGTTGAACCAACAACGACGACGGGCGACGAAGAACTCCAGCAGCCGCAAATTAAAAACAAACTTTAGCCTTCGTTTTGTATTAATTTAAAGAAGGTTTTCTCCTTCAATACCAAGACCAACTACATCTCCAAGGTAGGATGTACCTATATTGTTTGAGGATGGGAAAATCATATTCAAACAGGTGTAGCTGGCGCAAGAATATTCACACCGCAGTAGATAGTTGGAACTCTCAAGCGTTCCCCGTCTCCCTATATACCTACCAACGGACAGAATTGTAGCAATCGAATTTTCGAAATGACAAAGTTTTCCTTTGCCAAAATTTGCACACCGTCTCTTATATACATATGTACAAAGTTACCTACCGAAAACCAACCGACCGACGACTATAACGGCATGCCATTATGAGGACGACATGGTTTTACCTATACCAAAGTTCCAAAGAGAATAACAAATGCGTGCACCAGATCCTGACCAAAAGAAAAACAAACCAACCACCAAACCCAAGACCAAGTAACGATGCTCTTGTCAAGATGAGTTATCTTAGAAGGCTCCTCTATCACCTAGTTTGGGAATTTAGTTTTCCGGATTTCACCAGCGTATGGGATTTTAATATTTTCGGTGATAGTGGAGGCTTAAAACATTTAGCGCCAGTTGTACAAACAATTTTTGTTCCGTGGTTAAAGAATTTTAATTTACAGATTTTGTGCGAGTTAGCTGATGTTCAACGACGCGTTCAAGGTTCAAATTATGTGATAGACACATGCTTGACCCATCGTTGAAACTTAGTTAATCCGTCAAAATTGGTGAACTAAGATTCCTGAACCACGGATCAAATTTTGAACCACGTTTGTAAAACTGGCCCTTAATGTTCAAAGACTATAAGAGATTGATCCACAAGCTAACAGTAATAACTGGTGGATTCTTCTTGTCCTGCAATGTTGATCAGAAGAAAATTATGGATTTTGGTCATTGGGACCTAGTACTAAAGTGTGATCACGCCTTAAATATTTTGTTAGCTTTTTACTTGCGATCAGGGTTGGCCAAACTGTCACTTTTTTGTATAAACTACATTAACTACGTCTGCTACGTAGTCCATGAAGTTAAATGTAGTTAATGTAGTAAATGAAACAAATTATAGCAAACGTAGTTTCAAATGTCAAAACGACTGAAATGTCATTTCATTTTGAAGTTTGAACTCATATTCATTTATCTTTTTTTTTGTATTTGGCGACTATTTAACAAGTTCAAGTTTTTATCATAATAAAAGGAATACAAATAAGATATTGTTACAGTTTTTTGGTTGTTTTAAAATTTTCTTGCACTGTCATAAGAAATAACCGACTTGGGCAAGGAAAATACAAAACACTTGTTCACAATCACTCCAATTTGAAAATGAATGATAAAAATAGATGAGATGATTACTGAATGTATTTTTGAGTTTATTTTTGTTTTTACTTTTTGTTCTTTATGCACGATTTAGGAAAAAGGAAAATTAAATATGATTGATGAAAAAAATTTGTGATAGCCCTATTTCTCTACTTATGGCTTAATTATATTTGCCTATACATTTTATTGATCGGAATCCGATTTCATTGAACTTGGGTCCTTCGGTGAGATATTTCTTTATTAAAAATTTTGGAATTTGTTCATATCCGGCTTAAATTCTTTTGATTTTCTTAATTTACTACGTTAATGTAGCAGACGTAGTAAATTGTAGTAAATAAGACGCGTAGTTTTAGACGTAGAAAATAGAATGTAGTTAATTCGGCCAACCCTGCTTGCGATTATAGTTACTATAAGGCAAGTTATGCATTCGTCGAAAAAAAGTTTTGAGACGACAATCAAATATGACATTACGATGATAGCGAAGACGATAAAAGATGGTCTAAAAATTCTGTCCGTCTGTGTGTGTATGTATGCATAGACACCTACAGCCCAAACGGGTGGGCCGAATTGCTTTAATCTTGGTATATAGAGTTTTTATGGTATTGTACAGAGGGCGAAATTGAATTCTTTTAGTTTAAAAAATAGCGGTACTTGCCATATAACCCTTACGTCGAAGCCTATTTTTCTAGAAAATGGCTCTAACGTTTTGGAATTTTAAAAAATCAGTGCAGTTTTTTAAGGTACGACCGATCATATGACCGATCATATATGAATGTCTAAAAACAGTACTTTCCATAGGACTGTTTTTTTTTTGTTTTGCTTTCGACTATCTCATAAGTGGCTTAACCAATTCTTTCGAAATTTCACACGTATAAGTAGGTATAGGCTGCCCAATTTAAGCTGCATACCAATAATGTTTAATTAATATTTTTTTTTGTATTTTTTAAAAGCATTTAAAAAAATTAAATTTATATTTTGAAAATTGCTTATTTAATTTTTTTCTAAAAATTATAGCAATATGTATTTTTTGAATTTTTGTTGAAAATTTTTTTTGAAAATTAAAAAAAAATTTTTTTTTCAAAAACCACTACCAAGATTTTAACAATTTTTTTCTCATACATTCAAAATTATCCAAGAAATAAAATGGCGTAATTTTTTGAGTTCAAACTGGGTTTAGTATTAATTTCAAAAGTTTGAATTATTTTTTTTTTTTTTTTTTTTTACTAAGCTTTACTAATCTTTTGTTCTAAAGTTAACATCATTAAATATTCTAGATTGTCATACCAATTTTTTTTTATAAAAAACTAAAGAAATTTTGTATATATAAAAATTAAGTAAGAAACGACTTTAAAAGTACAGTCCATAACTTCGATAACTCGAACCATCACTTGCCAAAAAAATAATTCGAGATATCAAGACTTCGAGTTACCAAGTAAAACAGAAAATTAATATAAATTATGTAATATTTATTTGCGAAAACAAAAAAGTACAGTTATTTTTATTATTATTATTTAAAATATTCTCTTAAGCTTGACTGACGAATGGATTTGCCGGAATGCTGTATTTAATAGCTACATCCTTCTTCCTTCACCCACTCTCCACCTCTTTTATTAATTTAAATTTATCATCAAACGATGTTTTTAATGTTCGTTTAACGACATATACATGTTAGTCTTACTTTTAATAAAAACTTCACACTACCCTGTTAATATCTACGCTAGTTTCTTTACACTTGTTATTTCGTTTTTTCTTAGTTCTTAAAATAAGACTGAATTCGTATTATAATTCATACGTGTATCAATTTAATAATGATTGTTCTAACACTGGAACATGACAGCTTTTACTCACACTTAACGGAATCACAATTTTCAACACACACATATGTATACAAGGTCATAAAACATATAAACACAGTGCCCACAAACGCAATGCATTATGAAATGAGTTTGTAAAAATCCACAGAATTTGATAATTTCCCTAAAAAATTCTACTTATCGAAGGTGACGCCAAATAATATTTGCGTGTTATCGAGACATTCGAGTTATCGAGACATTTTATTTATAGAAGCTCGAGTTATCAAACAAAAATTACATGTAAACTTCAGGCTTCGCACTATTGCCAACTAATTTCATTCGAGCTAACAAATATTCGAGTTATCGAAGCTCGACTTATCGAAGTTCGACTGTATATTTAGATTTTTAATAGAAATCTTTTGCATACATACGATGTGATCGAACATAAGAGCAAGTTCCTGCGATCCAGTCAGGAATTTCTTTTTATTTTGACGTTCAAGTGGTATAGTGGCCCCGTTGACATTTATTTGTTTTTGGGGTTGTTAAATCACCTATGTTGACATGGCAAGAAGTATGTCGCGTCCATATTTGGATCCGAGCAAAGCTGTGAAGGGCAGTCCCAAAAAAATGTCAATTTTTCCTAAGAATTTGTCGATAAAGGAAAACAGTTAACGCGTAATTAAGTCAAACAAGTTATTAGGTAATTTTTGGTCATCTAATTGTAGCTGAAACCATTCTTCGTAAAAAAAACACACAAACTACTTTTTAACTCAAGCTTAGGTCTAAGTTCTGTCGATTCGTGGACTTAGCTTCTCTCATGAGTAGAACACCAATCCCAAAAAAATCATTCCATCTAATACTAAATTGCATTCCAATTTCATTGCAGCTTTGGCTGTCTTTGCTGAACCATTGTGTACTTAATTAGACGCTGGTCAAAGCAATGTAGTCGACTTGATTTAATATTTTAGGTTCTACTATACATCTCTACAGTAGTCCGTGACTAATTTAGATAAAAGTAAATGTGATGAACTGTTATTCCAGAGGTCTGGTGATCGATAATCGATTCACCAACTGTTCCAATTATACGGAAACTGTTTCTTGTGTCCTTTCAAAATTATCGTTTGTCATCAGAAAGTGCCTTTTACTTAAGTCGCTCGGAGTCGGTAGGTGCCAACCGACTAGTACATATGAATGGTTTTGAGCAGAGCTGCGGAAGTCAGAACTAAGGGAGTATTCGCACTCTCCTGCCTTTCAATGTAAACCCGTACTCCCCTCACTGGAATTGTACTCCCCTAAAAAATATACACAACTTTCGCAAACATTTATTAAACATGACATTTCCGATTTCATCGGATGGGTTCAACCCTGAAATAATAGGGGTTATCGTGAATAAAAAACTTCATGGAAATTTTTCTCCAATTAGAATGTTAGGAATGTGAATGATGATCAAAAGTTTCCCTCGGAATTTATTGGTATGGGGAATAAGCTTTCCCAGGGAATGTAGCTGTCATTTATTCATAAAATATTTTTTTTGAGGGAAATTTACTTCGCGGGAGATTCACGATCACAGGAATAATTTCGAGGGAATTAAATATTCATTTGAAAACGAAATTCCCTTGGAGATTCACGGTAGGGTCCAGTCTGAAGGTATTCATTCATATTTTTGTAAGCGAATGCATTACCTGCGCTGCTACGAGTAAGTGTCCTATAATTTCTGTTAGCATACAAAATAAAAAACTACAAATATTTCTTTGCCAAAATATGCGGGAAATCTATTCATCGACATTTCAGACAGTTTCCTTTGCAAAAATCGTATGTGAGTCGTTCCCTAGTTCCTTTTATATAAATATTTCCAAATCTTTTAACTGGTAATAATGCTCTTGAACATCAAATTCTTCAACTGAGCTTGAAAGAGTTCTTGCAATATCTATCTGTTCGTCAGTAAAAATGCTTTTGTTGAACCAATTTTTAGCGCATTAAAAACATTGGTTTAATTTACATTCCTAGTAGTACCAATGCTGAACGCATTTTGTCCCAGCTGTGATTAATAAAACAAAACATAGAACCTGCTTAAGCATTACCTCAGTAAATGCAATTTTATTCGCAAAATCTCTTCTTCTTGCCTAGCAAGCAAAGGAGGTATTGTGTATTATTACAAATAATTTACAAAAAAGGCTGATATTGCGGATTGCGTAACAGTAAAATCTGATTTTTTCACATCGAATGTGTTCAATACAAATTTTTGATTAACTTATTAACTTAATTCTTCGATTTAGTTTGTTTTATTTAATAATACTTTTGTTTTCTATGTGTTCTCTTATTTTACCTTTAAATGTTAAATGAAATGGGTTGAAGTACCAATTTCACAAATATTTTAATAAAGTTAGATATATTGGTAATAACAATGGTCTATGTTTTTTTTGCGTACTCCCGACGAACACGAAATAATCCCCTCTAATCCTCTGAAATACTCCCATTCAAATTTTCAAAACGGCAGCGCTGATCGAGAGTTGTAAGTTGATAGGTCCTTTTTGGCCACGAACTGGCGCGGCTATCAAATTTTAGCAACTATGTACAATCTATTGAAGATCAATAAGTTGCGGTTGCATATTTATTCTTTCTAAGCATTTCTAAAACAAAATTCCCAGAACAAACAATCTCCATGTTTTTCCCGAAAAAAAAAACAAAGAAAATAAAAGTCTGCTACAAGTTTTGAGTTCGAGTAAATTTATATTAATAGTTTTCTTGAATAACAGTACCTTGCATCGACCGCTTTGAGGTTTTCAAAAATTTCTACTGCCTTTTTAGTCCTTTGTAACTTAACTAAGTCTTAAGCTTGGGTATATTTTTTATGAGTTTTCTATCGAAATATTTGAAAAAGTATCAACTCTCATTTCCTGCTTATCGAAGAACTCTTGGCGAAGTAAAACGTAAGTTCTTAATCCGCAGTAGCAGCAGTCTTCTTAAACGAAATTTTTCCCCTAAGAGGTCATTCTAGCAGTATAGATGAGGTAGATGATATCTTAAAAACTTACGATACAAAATTCACATTTTGGTCTCGTTTACTTCTAGACCAACAGGCAACAATTTCTTCCATTGCAATTCTTGAATCTATTAAAATATATTTTGGAATCTGCTATCTGCTCCAAAACTAGACTGCCGGTTCTACAATGCAAATTTTGAAGTTCAAATCATCAGACATTAAACTTCAAACTAAAAAATCTACCTTACTGCTATCCATCTTCCATCGATATTCAAAAATTTCCTTGGAAGACCGTAGGAATTTTCATACATTAACCAAGTTGAATAGTTGAACATTGAGCGCTCGGATCTTTATTAGAAGCCTGTGGTAGTTACTGTATCTCATCAGCATTATCTTAATATAAAGGACGAGTCTAGAGAAATGCCAATTTTGTACAGTTATTACAGTTTTATAACAGTTGTAAATTCTTTAAAGTGTGAAATATTCCCCGCGCTTTGCGGGCTAGAGGTGCTGCTGAAGCAACCAATTAATTTCCGAAGGTAGAATGCCTTTTTTAACAATACGGGACTGCACTTTTGTGTCACACAATCATACTTGGTGTTGGCATATTTTGCGACACATCCCTTAATAACGGGTTATCCATTTTTTTTTTCATATTTCTTTTTTATTATAAAGCTTGAACGTTGACATTATGTGTGAAACACTACATCTTTTAAATGACCACCACGCGAATTGTTGCAAGCATCGATTCTTTTGAGGTAATTTTCGACCACTTTTTGACACATATTGGGCGGTATCTCAGCCATAACTTGAGGAATGTTGGTTTTCAAGTGCTTAAGAGTTAAATGTTTATCTGCATAAACACAATCTTTCGCGTAGCTCGACAAAAAAAAGTCCAGCGGTGTCAAATCGCATGATATTGGTGGTCAGTTGATATCGCCACGACGAGAAATTACGCGGCCATGAGATGTTTCTTGCAAATAAAGCCATATTCGCTCGAGTTGTGTGGCATGTGACACCGTCTTGTTGAAACCACATATTCTCCAAGTCGTATCCTTCAATGGCAGGCAAAAAAAAGTCGACTATCATATGACGATAAAGCTCCGAATTGACGGTGATAGTCGTTCTATCGTCGTTTTCGAAGAAGTAAAGCACAATCACACCTGCGGACCAAAGAGCGCCCCAAACGGTGACTTTTTGTGGATGTAATGGCGTCTCTTCAATTACTTGAGGATTCTCAGAACCCCAAGTCCGAAAATTTTGTTTATTAACATACCTACCGACTGAGAAATGTGCATAGTCCACCGCCTGTTGTTCAAGCACCAATTCGACGTATCTACGACGTTGTGAATTGTCAGCTGGCTTCAATTGTTGTGTGAGCTGGACATTATATAGATGTAGGTGTAGATCCAAATGCAAATTTGGACGATTATGTAAACCATAATCTCCTCTTAGGGCACGATATGTGGCTGTATCAGAATCACCATTTTTGTAGTAGGTTTTTACAAGTTTTATGCGTTGTGCGATAGGTAAGCGATCCATTTTCGTAAATGTCAGACTTTCAAATGAAAAAAAAAATCTGTTTAACAACTTAGTTTGACAGATACCGAATTCCAGCCCTATACTTTTGAAATCGCAAAATGGATAACCCTTTAAAATCAAAAACAACATACAATTTCAAAGTTTTTTTTTTTAATATACAAAAAAGATGAGGTTCACAAAAGGCGAAATTCACCCAATAAATGACACCAACCATGAGGGAGTAAGTGGAAGGCGGACTTTTCTGACACTGCCGGTAATCCACAGGCACTTGGGCGATATCAGCGCAAATGACAGCGAAATGATGCAAATTGGGACAAATTAGTTTATGCTACTTCCGAAATGTAAATCTCACCTGAAATAGCGAATAAGTATAAGTATATACCTATACTTAGGTTACCTACCTATGTTTGTAAGTTTTTTTTTGTTTTTATTCAAGCACAATCCAGCCATGATGTTCCAGACCAGAGCAGAGGCTGAAACTTTTACTATGCTGGGAACTGCGAGCGTATACATGAATAAGGTGATGGTAATGGTGATGGTGGGTAATGGAATCTTGAATCTTGTCAAAAACTTTGCCCCAGTACTTAAAACAACGCAAATCGCATGATGATATAGCACTTTGTTACCCTCTGCACTCTATATTTCCCTCAAATTCCCTTGTTCAAAAATGTATAGGTGCAAGGAGCAAGAGTATATTATGCATGTGCGTGTGTAAAAATTATGTACCTACTTGCAAAACTAAAAGTGGAAATAGAAAATTAGAGATAAAAGTTTTTCATCTTCTGGAAGAGGTGATGAGGAGTTGGCGGTGGCTGAAACGTGTGGGTTGGATGGACAAGTTTCTTACACATGCATTCGGTTGTTTCCTTTGAGATTCTCGCTGGTATGTTCACTTCTTCGGATCGGAAGCTGCTGTCCTCTATCTGTTCTCTTTCGACTCCTTGAAGAACGTCGACGTTGTTATCTTCGTCGAATCCAACATGGCTTCCATCTCAAGGGAGTTTATGTATTGTGAACAACTTAATTAAGAATCCTAATTTCGCCGACGGGTGACAGTTATAGGCATGTTATAGTGTACGAGTAGGGAAAATACAGACTCCAGATTGGAGGAAGGAAGAAGCTCCTGCTTCTATGGGAATCCATTTAGTAATTCTCAATGTCGTGTTTCTTGCATGTTAGTCTCGTGTTCGATATCATGTTGTAGTCGATGGATACAATACCACTAACATCCCAGACAACAGTAATCTCAAAGTGCATTCAAAAGAAAAAGAATATTGTAAGACACATAGAGCGGTTATATGTGGGTGGTATGGATGGATGGAATAGAAGACTTACAGGATGAGAATTATATAAGTTCTAGAAGGAAGGACGCGCGAGTGAATTCTCAGAATGTGTGTTTTCGTTTGAAAATTTTGCGAAGCATTGAGTACCTTAAGGATAGAGAGTAGTTCTCTATTGTCGTTTGATTTGAAGGATATCCGCTTTTGTTTGTGTCTGGGATGCATGAACTCTTTTCCAAAGGAAGCAGCTACTGATTAAGGCTCTTAATTAAGAAATGAAGAGGTTGTCAGATAGAAAAACACTTGTAGTCATAAATGGGCTCTTCCTAATCTGAAGAATTTCCGTTCGAACTTAGTTCCATTAAGATTTTCATTCTATTATACCACAATTGATATGATTAACTAATTCAGCTTTAATAGCTCCCTAAGCCTTTTATATTAACTAAGGAGGCTTCCGTGAGATCCTTAAATAAAAGGCTCTAAATAAGTTCAAATTGTGTAAGAGAAGACGACTGCAGCTGCACTTGAGTGCACCTCAATAAGTGTAAGATTAATTGTGAACGAATAATCCCCTCCGAGATGTCAGAAGTTCACATTTACTAATATTAGAAACGAACTGTGCCACACGTCAGCAAATGTTCAAAAAAATTCTTACCGAATTTAGAAAAAAATCACAATTTCCAAAATTCGAATGGGCAAAATCCCAAATGCACAATATACCGAATTACCAAACTTCTGAATACTGAAATTCCGAAGAAATGATCCTGGTGAGAGAGAGACACAAGTGGGTAGTTTTTTCAATCTAGCTTAGACCATGAACACAACAAACTATACTCCTCAAGTGGGTTTGGTTCTAGTATAGTATCCAGTCCTCCACTGATCCTTTGTTTCTAACAGTTGAAGTGAAAGACTTCGTACTGCATCCAGCTGTTCCTGGCGGCTGAATTCTTAGGTAGTTCACCAAGTCAGCGCCACTGCAAAACTTTCTCCGTCTTCCGCTGTTACAGACTTGACCACATATCATAGAAAGAATCTTTCTCTCAAAAAGTATCCTTGCAGATTCTTATTCTTCTTTACTATGCATGTGCTTCCGCTCCAAATAATAAGGCAACGATTATTACGGTCTTGAATAAAGTTTGTTTGGTTCTTTTAGTGAGGCCCTTACTACGCACCGCAGATGAGTTTTTTAGGCCCATTGGTAAGAGTTATTCTTTGCCTGATTTCCTAATTGATATTGGTTTACGGGGTAAGGGTGGAGCCCAGGTATGGAAGCAGTTTTTGACCACCTCGAAGCTAAAGGTGTCGATGGTACATTTGGCGGAGTCGCCGTTACTGAAACTATTTTTCTAGAAAACGTCTTGTATTTATCTTATTCCTTTTCGCCATTCTCCGCTGACAGCACATTCAGTTGACCGAATATTGTTAAATGTATACTGCTGGTGTTGGTTTGAAACTTTGCGTTCAATTTCTCAAAGGAGTGTGTTGATGAAGTCTTTTTACAAAATTAGACGAAAGGTCAGGTTGTTACCGTAATATTTAAGGCGTTCACATATTGACATGATTTTATAAGAGACATGCAAATGTAAATAAAACACATATAAAATATTTTTTTCATGATATTTCTTTTTTATCATAAAGTTTGAACGTTGACATTGTGTGTGAAACACTACATCATTTAATTGTACACCACACGAATTGTTGCAAGCATCGATTCTTTTGAGGTAATTTTCGTACACTTTTTGATACATATTTGGCGGTATCTCAGCCATAACTTGACGAATGTTGGTTTTCAAGTGCTCAGGAGTTAAAGGTTTATCTGCATAAGCACGGTCTTTCGCGAAGCCCCACAAAAAAATAGTCCTGCGGTGTCAAATCGCAAGATCTTAGTACATAGGCCTTACAATATCTGTAACCAATACAGTCTCTTCAAATTTCTTCACAATTTTGCCAATTCCTTGCGTAGTTGGACGATTATGTAGGCCATAATCTCCTCTTAAAGCACAATATGTGGTTGTGGCTGTGGCAGAATCACCATTTTTGTAGTAGGTTTTAACAATTTTTTTGCGTTGTGCAATAGTTAAGCGATCCATTTCCGTGAATGTCAGATTTACAACTGAAAAAAAAAATTGGTTTAACAACTATTCTTTTGAAACCGCAAAATGGATAAGCATTTACTACATACAATAATGTAGGATAAAAATCATGGATAAAAATCATGCAAATCATGCACTTTTCCAATAACTCTAGTACATTCTCCGTATTTACACTTGTGTAGGTACGACATCTTAAACCGAACGTAACTATAAAACAGAACTGATGTAATTAACAGTACTTGGTGTAGTAGCGCTAAAATAGGCCCTGGTAATAACGGGTGTTTTTATTTTAGACGAGAGGTTTTCAAGAAGAAATAAAACGCATATAATTTAATGTTATGACCAAGAATTTAGCATTATTATAAGGATAAAAGTTTCAAAATGATTTGGGGCAAGTGGCCACCGCGGCTGACTAGAATAAATTTCAGCCGAGAGCCCCAATTTTCGAACTTTTTTTGGAGCAATTGGGCCGTACAATCGTCTCGGGATTATCTGTGTAGCCAAGCGACTTCGCATACCCCCACAAAAAAATTGTCCACGGTGCTAAATCGCACGATCTTAAAGACTACGAAGCGTGATAATGAGCTCACCAAAAGTCTCCTTCAATAAAATAATTGTTTCGTTGGATGTACAGCATGAAGCGCCGGGCGTCTTGTTGGAACCAAAGGTCGTCCACAGCAATATACTCCAATTCAGGCACGAAAATGCCATTAGTCATGGCTGGATAGCGTTCCCCATAGACTGTAACATTATGGCCGGCTCATTTTTCAAGAAATATGGACCAATGATTCCCTCTGCCCATATAGCACACCAAAAAGTGACATTTTGATGAGGTAACGGCGCGCGTCTCAACAATGGCTTGTGGACTATGATCACTCCAAATACGACAATTTTGCTTATTAGCGTACCCATTTAACCAAAAGTGAGCTTCTTCGCTGAACAAAAATTTTCGTGTGGTGCGTTGCCCGAACCGAACCATTATTTTGGTAATAAATTTGCACGATTTGCAAACGTTGTTTAAGAGTAAGTCTATTCATTATGAAATGGCAAATCAAACTGAGCATAAATCAAGTGACACCTGTCAAAAAGACCAACTCCGAATGCCAGACTGAAAACCATACATCTAAAAAAAAAACACCCGTTATAAGGATACCAATTCCCTGTTAGGTATTAAAAATACAAAAAAATATTATAGAAACAGAGTTTGATTTTGTCTTTTGATGAACAGAGTTTCTAAAAGTTGAAACCTTCAAAGTTATTCTGATACTTTAGCAAGTCCTTCCTTAACTATTTATTTTTTTTTCAAAAATAAATAGAATTAAAAAAAATTAAATAAGAAGCCAACCGATAACGTAAAGAAATATCTTCATGAAGACAAAAAAAAAAGACCAATTTCTGTTGTCTCCCACAGAACATCAATGTCACCACACACAATCGATTGTGTCGCTTGTCACTGTGACAGGCACTGCAACAAACCAAAATGCCAATTCACAACATCGACATCCTTTTCAATATTATTTTTGTTGGTGCGAAGACAAACGTGAACGATTCACCAGAAAAACAAAGCCACAACCCATCGATCATTTGCGCCGCCATACTGCTAGTTATGTGTATATCTATCTGTCTAGGGCTTTCCTTCCTCGAGCATTTTATGTATATGTATACTTACTCTCCGTACGTCGGTCCCATAAATGTTTCGCGCTTGACCATAATACTCCGATACAACTTAGGACTCATTAGTATTCTGCTGTTGTTGAAATCACCTCTAAATTAATGCAACCGCTCCTGATGGCCGCTTCACATTCGCAGACATAGTCCTCATGTGTAATGAAGGGTCGGTCGGACTCCCATCGCCATCAGCATCGCAATCATCATCATCGACAGCGCAGGTCCAAAAAAAAAAACACTGCAACACGAACAATTTCAGATATTCACATGACACCGCCTAAAAATGATCCATTTTGGGGCACCCCCCATCAGTTGTATGTTGAAGAGGGGAGAAATGAAGACAATGCACCTCCAAAGAAATTCCTCAAGTGATGGTGTTGATGCTTCTGTGTTATGTGTCCGGAATCAAACTTGTCAGTTTTTGGGCCTTGATGGGATGGGCGCAGTGGGGCTAAGTAAATTAAAAATGATACACGGAATCCAAAATTTCGTGCTCTAAATGTGAGTGTTGATGTTCTTAATGAAGAAATCACTTAAGCCTTTTATTTTTCCGTCATTGTTTAGGTACAATGGGTATTCTGCATAAAACCAAGCCACTATTCTCAAAACTCAGGTTTTCGAAACCATACTTAATGGGGCATGAATAGAATTCTCGATCACTTGTATTTTCCCGAACAGCTGCTCAGATTTTTATATAATCTGTATTTTGTTTTTCTTAGCTTACCCAAACATTTCTCAAGTACTTTCTGTGAGCACTTGCTCGGTTTTATTCATACAATATAAAAATTCTTAAGAGCACATGTTCTACTAATTATTTGAAGCACTTACATCGTTTTGCTTATATAATTCCCCATCAAAAGAAAAGACGTTACGAATGGTAAACGCTTTTGCACATGCGGATGCGTTGCAGCGAGAAAAGAGTAGCACGCAAGGAAAAAACAGCATCACACCAAAGTAATATCTAAGAGTCTCACGATCGAAGCAATACGCAAATATTTTAAGAAAATCAATACATTTCCAACAGCAAAGGTACATAAGTCCACTGAAGGACAAGGAATATAAAGTTCGCATGATCGGCAGTCCGACATAATCCCGTTACAGAAAATGTAGAAAGTCCCAAAATCTAAAAAAAAATCCAGAGAACCGAAAAAACGAAATCCTTAAAATCTCCAAGAACCCAAAATCCCCAAAGCCGCCAACAATTCCAAACCCTAAAAAAAATCCCAAGTAAATACCAAAAACTTAAAAACCCTAAAGTCCATACTCCCAAATGGCAAAATTCCCGTAATCCCAAAGAACTCTTATTCAAAAATAAATTTTAGACATATGGGCGCTTCGTTTGGCGTCCTTGCACAACGTAACCAGATCAACATAGCTGCCTGCGAACCTGACAGATTACCCAAAATGAGGTAAAATCCTCGGAACCCGCCTAGCGTGTACCTACTCCTGCCCAACAAAACCATTGCTATTTAATTACCCGAACCTTAAGGTTCATTAGGTACATCCTGATTTTTTTTCGAGACTTTTGGTTTTCGGGATTTTGTTTTTTTTTTTTTTGGATTTTGGGTTTTTGGATTTTGGCTTTTCGAAATTTAATCATTTAGGGCTTTGAGATTTTTGCATATTGGATTTCATAGCTTTACTGAAAACCCGGCAGGATCTGATGGCTAACGAAGGAGCTTTTAAAACATGGAGGGTATGTAAAGCATAGAATGATCAACCGAACATGTGGAAAAACAGTGGTCGATGACAAGACGCTCATCTACATGCACGGCACCCTGCAAGACCACTATTCTTTGTATAACGTTACAAAGTCAAAGACAAAGTCACATATTGTGACAAATTAAATAAGGTCCAAGGGTCAGCCAGCTTATGGATGCTAATGGAGCACTCTGCTCCACAAGTGGCTGCTAGTACAGCTATTCATCTCAAAGCCATCACTCAATGGACTAGCAATTCGATATGGGCATTCTAATATTCTGAACAAGGTCGGAGCAAAACTAGTACGATCCGACTACACCATGCACCAGCTTACCTTCGACAAGAACTTCTAAGTTACCATACCACCAAGATCAGATTGGAAAATAGTAAAAGATGAGAGGTTCTTAAAAGATGAGTCAGCCCACTTTTATACGGACGGTTCGAAAACCGAAGAGGGAGTGGGCGGTGGTGTGTACTCAGACAGACTAAATCTTAGTCTCTCTTTCCGTCTCTCTTTCCTTCTCTCTTTCCGTCTCCATGACCATTGTAGCTTGTTCCAAGCTGAAATTTTTGGCGATTAAAGAGGTTTTATCCTGGCTAGGTGAAAACGTGAAATCTACATCGGATATACGCATATTCTGTGACAGTCAAGCAGCCATCAAATCACTTGGCGCTGTTTCCACAAACTCTATAACTGCCCGCAACTATCGATCATCTCTCAGGGAGATGGCAGAACAATTTAACATTCACCTGATTTGGGTGCCGGGACATACTGATTTTTTGGGAAACTGCAAAGCCGACGAACTCGCCAGAACAGGCCAGAAAAGGAACCCAAATAACTATTCTACCGAAAATGGAAGAAATCGGTATGCCTATCGCTACAAGCAAACTATTGTTGCATCAAAACTCCATAAAACAAATAAATTTTAGATGGTCAAACATCACTACGTGCCTGGCCACCGAACAAATCTGGCCAGTTATAGACCCAAGACGCTCAAAAAGTTTTCTCTCCTTGAGCAGGAAACATCTTGGCTCCGTAATAGGTGTTGTAACTGGACACTGTTTAATTGGTAGACACGCCAAAAGAATTGGCGTGTTCTCCAATGAATTTTGAAGAAGCTGCATGAACGATGAGGGCGAAAAAGATTATCTCACATCTTCTTTGTTCATGCCCTGCTCTCTCCCAAGGACGAAGATTATACTTGGGGGAATACTTTTTCGACGACACCAGTGATCTTAGACATATTAAGATTCGCCGACTTAACCGCTTCATTCGAGGCTCCAACTGGTTTGATTAAAGGGTAAATTTCTCTTCATGTGGTATCACAATGGACCTGTCTAAGGTCTAAGTTGATCAGCTGTTTTCCTGGCAACCACTTCAACCTAACCTAAACTATGACGTTATGTAACACTCAAGTTGCCATCCAGCGTTTTAGAGAGAACATAGTCCATATTCTGAAAACTTCAAACGAATTTTAATTAATTTCCATATAATTATTTTTCGCCTCATTATGTGCCATATGTGAGAAATGCGCCCCTGTATCATCACAGCAGCCAGCCAAATGGACAATGACAACACTAAGGACAACAACAAAAAAACAATATTATACCAATGCCGATGACAACGATACTTTTTATCGCCTAATTACACGTACACTAGCCATAAGCATTGCAAATTCCAGTGCAAAGCGTCTGCGCGCTGTTCTTTTGTCCAATCGAAGTCTTAAAAGGAAAAAAAAAATTAAAAAAAAGAACTCATTCCAGCAGCTTCCGAAGATCTCTCTATATATCCATAGTCTGCACCATCATCATCACTTCACCTCACGACCGACTCCTTTTCTTGTGATAGCTAGCGTTGCAAGCGAATCCTTAATAAATTGATAATTAATAAAACAAGTAATGTACGACACTTGGTGGAGGCAACATCCTTGGAATACCAAATAGTAGCACAGTGCCAAGATATAGTGGTGTTTCGAAGCTGGCACTTCTCTGGTGGCCCTGTCACATCGGTCACTATGCTTTACAATATACTCTACCAGGTAGTTCCATGAAGTGATGAAAAATACATCGCAGGCTGATGGTGTAGCAGCGCACGGGGTGTTCCATTCGCATATATGGAACTCATAATTCATTGTGGTATGTTGTTGCTTGGCCGGCTCTGGCTGGCTGGAACAACGCGCGCGATTGCGATTGCATATAGTGTGATGGAACACGTTGTAATTCGTCTTCGTCTTCGACTATGGGACTTCGATCTGGCATCTTTGAATATGTATGTATGTGATGTAGTTGTATGGGATGTGCTGTGTGTGCTTGTTGCTTGATGGGCTGAATGAGTTAGCTTAGTTCGAGGTGTCAAGAAATGCTGCGGGGGAACTGCAACTGGTTCTCGCCCGATGCTACCAAATGCAGGTAGGTGTCATTACTGGCTGCGATCGATGTGATACGCCAGCGCAGCGCGCATCAGAAAAACAATTATTATTAACTGTTGGAAGAGACCATTCACACATATCATGTGCGCAAGAAAATTTATTTGGGAACAATTATGGGCAATTAGCGATGGATGAATTGACTGGAGGTGAAGTGGTTACATTAATCAAAATATTAACTTGCCACACGAGATGTATTACTGACGGGGCGGTTAAGTGACGGAGGCACGTAGGCGGTATTACGTCTTCGCATTTGAATTTGCCACCGATGAAGAATTCCTCCATTTAGGGTCAATTTTTTGTTGGTTGCGAATAAGCATCACCGGCATAATGTCCTTTTAATGCAATCCAAAATGCAGGGCACTAACGTCTTGGTCCAGTCGGTTAGTTGACGCGTGTATGGTCTTCTTCCATTCTGCGCCGATATCGTATTGAATATGAGTTTTTGGGCGGACACATTAAATTTTGTTCAATTTGTTGTTAAACTTGGCAACAGCGTGGATATTTAGTTGCATTTAAAAGAAGTTCGGTAGGATTGAAATCTCGGTGATCACACAAATAATAAGCGAAGGAATTCGACGAATGATTCCTTTGAATGTTATTTTTTTTACGAATAATGGAAATTGGATCAAAAAACGAATTTAGTTACTAATACGGGCAAATCGAAGCAGTTGAGCGAACAAAGTGCAAACTTTTGCTAAGACCTACCTTGCGTTGCCCAAATTAGATTTGCATATAAAATTTGGTAATTTCGCTTGTGAACTGACGGAAGATCCCAATTCCTCACTTACTTGGTTATGAAAGAAATTTGATAGCACATGAACTGCTGAAAAGTGAAACACATCATATCGCGTTGATGAAAGATGTAAAAATTTAATCTTTAGACTATTAATATATTTTCTTAAAAGGAGGGCATGTTTTTTTTAATTGTGCTGAATACTCATTAAAAAAAGGAATTACTGGAAGCAAACCCAAATTTTTTCAACCCACCTAGTCGGCGACAAAAAATATCTGTGAAAAATGAAATTATTTGTAACAACAAAACTTTAATCACTGATGCATAAAATTGTATATAATATATTTTAAGATTCAGTCGAATTTTTATATTTGTCAGTCCTTCTCTTTCACTCTTATTACAAATGATTCTCTCCATGCACTTTGAAATCACAATAAATTTAAATTGGCACTTATTTTGTTAATTTTTTGTATTTGCTTCTTTAAGGTTTCTGTAAGGTCTTACCGAAGTTAAAATGACATATCGCAGCTGAAGTATTAGTTTTGCCATGGGTTATAGTCTATAAGAATGACTCATATAGGATTTCATTCAAATCGATATACTGCTTAGCGATCCTGTAGGTTGTGTACAAATATTTATTGATTCTTATAAGTATACCTAGTAGCAGACCCGTGTGCGCGTTGCTTTGCAAAGTCTTAAGAACATTTTGTTTTACTATTAATATTATAACGGGTTATCCATTTTACGGTTTCAAAAGTAAACGTAAATAAAGCACATATAAAATATTTTTTTCATGATATTTCTTTTTTCTTATAAAGTTGGAACATTGACATTATGTGTGAAACAATACATCATTTAAATGACCACCACGTGAATTGTTGCAAGCATCGATTCTTTTGAGTTAATTTTCGACCACTTTTGTACACATATTGGGCGGTATCTCAGCCAAAACTTGACGAATGTTGGTTCTCAGGTGCTCAAGAGTTAAAGGTTTATCTGCATAAATACGGTAGCCCCACAAAAAAAAAGTCCAGCGGTGTCAAATCGCATGATCTTGGTGGCTAGCTGATATAGCCACGATGAGAAATTACGCGGCCAGGAAATGTCTCTTGCAATAAAGCCATATTCGCTCGAGTCGTGTGGCATGTGGCACCGTCTTGTTGAAACCACACATTCTCCAAGTAGTATTCTTCATTAGCAGGCAAAAAAAAGTCGGTTATCATATGACCATAACGCTCCGAATTGACGGTGACAGTCGTTCCATCGTCGTTTTCGAAGAAGTAAGGTCCAATCAAACCTCCGGACCAAAGAGCGCCCCAAACAGTGACTTTTTATGGATGTTATGGCCTCACTTGAATTACCTGAGGGTTATCAGAACCCCAAATACTACAATTTTATTTATTTACATACCCACCGAGTGAGAAATGTGCTTCGTCACTGAAGAGAATTTTGTTCGAAAAATCGCCGTCCACCGCTTGTTGTTCAAGCACCCATTCGATGTATCTACGACGTTGTGAATGGTCAGCTGGCTTCAGTTATTGTGTGAGCTGGCCTTTATTTGGATGGACGTGTAGATCCAAATGCAAAATACGCTATAATGTGCCGTTAGACAATCCTAATTCCTGAGAACGACGAGGAATCGTCACATTCGGATTTTTGGCAACACTTTCACTTACAGCAGCGATATTTTCAGTGGTACGAGCGAAACGATGATGCACAGGCCTTACAATATCAGTAACCAATCCAGTCTCTTCAAATTTCTTCACAATTTTGCCAATTGCTTGCGTAGTTGGACGATTATGTAAGCCATAATCTCCTCTTAAAGCACGATATGTGGCTGTGGCAGAATCACCAGTTTTGTAGTAGATTTTAACCATTTGTATGCGTTGTGCGATAGTTAAGCTATCCATTTTCGTAAATGTCAGACTTTCAACTGAAAAAAAAATTGGGTTAACAACTTAGTGTGATAGATGTCGAATTCCTATCCTATACTTTTGAAACCGCAAAATGGATAGCTCTTTATATTTTACTACCTTCATTTTGGTACCAAAACGACATCAGTCGTATGTGCCTCAGAATTGATAGTCAAAGTTTTCAATGATGATTTTCAATTAAAGCTATAACTGGCGCCTTGCGAAGCAGGATAAGAATATGCGAAGGATGTTGGCTACCTTAAGCAACTCTAATTATTTGTTGAATATAATAATAATAATTTTAACTATATGCCTGTAAGACCTAAGGTCTTTAAAATCCAACTTAAATTGTACTAGTTGTATTTGTTAGAAGGAAGAGAAAGATAGGAAAATTTATTTTGTTGGCACAGTGGATTTGAGAATTAGGTATTCACTATCTCATTTTAATCCACGGGCGACTTCCAATCAAATGGGAGGTATAGAAAAGAATGCTGCCTAGCGTGGGGATCGGATCCACACAACTAAGTTAGCAGTCTAACACTGCGCCGTTGCCATCCGCATTAAACGGAAAAAAGTATGTCAAATATTCAAGTAAGAAAGTTGACAGAAAATATACAAACTTTTTATCTTGATGTAACCAAAAATTAATAACTATTATTCTTCTAAGAATAAATACGTTAATCAGTTAAAAACTTTCTCACATTATTACGTCCTTTAATTGCAATGACGAAGAAGAAGACGGCACAATCTTGAAAAAAATAAAATAAGAATATGTGCTGATCCGACCATTATCAAACTTCACAGGATCAGCCGCTAAACTAATCTGTGGATTACCTGAAAATTTCATCAAAATCGGTCTAGCTGCTTTAGATTCTTTATAATATACAGTTAGTTTAAAAATGTACTTAAGCTATAACATTTTGGCCCTGATGGTGAAAATACGTCATATCTAAACACACACAAAAAATACATACCCAAGTAACATTTTTCCTCTCATAACAAATCAATACCGAAACAGCTCTGTTCGAACTCACAAACACCTTACAGAGCTTTTGTAAGGAATTGTTTACCTATCACCCTAAGCAGCGGGATTGATGACAAGGTGGGCACTAGGACAGTAGAAACATGAGCAGGTCCAGAGGTATAAAAAATCATCACATCAAGATTCTGCCAGCAGGGAGGGGTACGAACTGCTGGAAGAACCCACTTCCCAAGGAATACATGTTCTTGGTTTTGCTGATGACATTGTCATCACAGCACTTGGAAAGGTTGAAGAAACCCTGAGTGATATCATCCACTGAGGAGTGACAATCACAAGGAAATCGTGTTTATCCGAAGGCATATCAATTAACCCTATAGTAAACTGCAATGAAATAAACATTTAGAACAGACTATCGGGAAAAGCCACAAAAGACCTAATGATATGCAAGAGTCTTGCAGGAAAATCATGGGGTTGCAAACCAAACATCCTCAGGTGGGTGTAAACCATGATGGTAAGGCCCATTGTTACCTGTGGTGCGGTAGCATGACACATGATAAGCGAATTCGTAAGACCTAGGAAATCACTAGAAAAAGTCCACAGGCTCACATGTTATTGTATTATTGGACCAAGGACAACTTGCCATACAGCAACTATGGAAGTTATTCTTCATGAGATTTGCAAAAGAGGGGACTGGGAAATCCATAAGCAGTAATGGTAACTACCCTAATTATTGACATTCCAAGAGACGACATGATTAAAAAATAATAACTTCGAGAAGGGGACTGGTGGTGGAATCTTTGGGCCCAGAATAAATCTTTCAATACCCATGCCACAGTCCAAAAGCATTTTTCAGGCGGAAGTTCATTCCATAGCAAAATGTGCCGATCGTAGTCAGGAAAGGAACTATCATAACCAAAATATTGCCATCATGTCGGACAGTCAAGCAGCACTGAAACCATTAAGCTCTTCCGCCATTAAATCCAAGTTGGTGTTGGAATATGTAGGCAAACTGAACTAACTGCCCATAAATATACCCTGATTAATGAGAAGGCAGTCAAAATAACAACAACGCCCTTAAGGGGTCCTGAGACCCGAACATACACAAATTGGAAGGAACTACCCAAGTTAAGGCAGGCAAAACTTTTAATGGATGAGTACAACTAAAATCGGTTCACGGATTGCATCAGCTTAGCTAGAAACAAACTTATAATCATAAAGGGTTTCCTCACCGGTCCCTGTAAGCTCAGAAGACATCTTAGTATTCTGGGCCTAGTATAGATAGTGCCAGACGACAAAACACCAGATCACATCCTAGGGAGATGCGGTGCACTAATGCACCACAGTAACGTGAAACATTTATTTTGCTGTGCTGCGTATACACTTCCCAATAAAACACGTCTATTAAAAAATTTTAATATTTTTTTTATGAAATTTTGAATACATAATTAATTTGGGAAATAACAGACATCCTATATAATGACTCTACTTATCTCATTGTGTCTATTAACAAACTGTACTAAAGAATTTAAATAATAATATGTTCAACTCCAATAACCTCATCAATTTAAATTATGATTTTTTTTTAAATAATAATAAAATTGATGACTGCGCTGCTGCTGTCGATAAAAATAAAATTCCGCTTCAACTCATTTAATTGCTTAGCTCTTGAAAAACTTTTTATAATAATTTTTTGTTTTTTTTTTTATTTATTTCTACATAACAGCCTATTGAAACAATAAATCACGCATGATTCGTGATGATATTCATGACGAACGGACGGTTAAACAAAAAAAAAAAAAAAAAAAAAAAACAATCTCTACAACAGCCTGCAAATCAATAACCCTCCCCACGCAGCTACAACGCTCGCGATTCGATTTATGCCATACACACAAATTCTCATGAAACCCCTCGCATCGAACTTCAATAAGTCAATCAAATTCACGAGCAGCAAAAGTTATACGAAAACAACAAAATTAATTGTGCATTTAAGGGCAACTTAATTTGCCCTGAGTCACCATACCGCCATCGACATTGTAATTTTTTACCACGAAACTTCCTGTTGGCCTTTTGTGGATTGGATACCAATGATTTGGCCTTCTCGTCGCAAAGTCTGACTTGGCCTAATCCCCGGACCGTAATTAAAATAAACGGTGATCCATCATTTTTTGTTTGATGATTCTTCTCTTCTCGTCGCTGTCGCTGCTGCTGTTACTGTTGCTGTTGTTAATCGACAAAATTGGCCAAAAACTTATATGAAATTCATTGGCAAAATTGTTGGGGTCGAAAATTGGTATAGGGCCTATCAAAATTCGTTATAAATAAAAGAACATGTTCGGTTTGTTGGACCCACGGCGTCGAACACCTTGCTTCCTAGAAAATCCATTTAAAACAAGGATGGGGCGGCATTTTTGCTTGTTTGACGCCGCCACCGCCACCGCCACTGCCACCGCCCGCCGCCGCCATCACTGCCGCCGTTTTACCGATAGATAAATGTTATTTTGTATTCCAGTCATTTAATAGTGCTACAGCGCCAAAACCGACGAACAGCCGTGTGTGACCCAGAAAAAAACTCGAGATTTTTGTTTTGTTTTAATCTGTCGAACAAAGGCTTCTCCAATTAAGTTTGGATCCAATCCAAAGAATCTGCGATGTTGTCCGCGACGATCGTCATTATCTTCGTGATCATCAGAAGCACATGATATTCATCAAACCACGCAGGGGCGGATTGATTTCCGAATAGGGAGGGGCGATTCAATTTTCTAGAAAAACCGTATATGACTCGGATTTTGTTAAAATTTGCTTGCATTCCAGATTGCTGTTTGAAATCTTACTAACCAAAATGTATGTGAGACTAAAAGAAGAAAGGCAAATTTTTGGGGCCTTTGTCGACCTCCAGAAATTCAGACCTTTGTTAAGAAATATTTAATTTTTTTTTCTCTAACGAATAAAAATTGAAATAATTCAATTTGTAATTAAATTATGAAAACAACTGCCCCAGCATTTTAGCTTCGATAAGGCTTCAATAAATTAGTTTACCTTCGTTAAGAGCTTACCGAAGCTCCAATTTTAGTATAGATGAGAGAGGGTTATAATCTTTTTTGTTTATATACTGTGAGGCTGCAAAACAATAAAACACACATCATAGACTTCTACAATTTGACTGTGATGTTTTATGCTTAGATACACCTAGGCTATATCTTCCATCGGGGCTAAATTTTTTCGGAATACTATTTAACCACTGTATTTTTGTAGAATTGTATGAGCTTAAACTTTTGCTATAAAAAAAGTAGTACATAGTAAAATATGTAACTAAATTCCCTAACCCCTCCAACCCTTCACCTAACCTTCAGTAAAGCAATGCAAATGAAATAAGTTAGCCAGAATGAAATTTGGCACAGATGTGGGCCCCCGTTTGCATCCGCACCTGTTACATCTTCGTTAATTTCGTTTTTCCTCTTAAAGATCGTGGTTCTGATGGTGTTCCTATATTGGGCTCTGACTCTAGGGCTACATTCATCTTCGTCATAATTATGTTTTTGGGCGGTTGTCGTTATAGTTGTTTTGCATGTTTTTGCTTCGAAACCATACGCTGCTCTGATCGAAAGGGGTTTTCAAGGGGGGTATGAGGGGACAGCGTTTTGTAGTTCTTTATCGTTTGTATATGATGAGCAGAGTTTCAGATTACCCGCGCGTTCTTACTGAGAATCTTTTCAGTGAACGTCATCAGCTTGTCGTGCCGATGTCATGCTACAAAAGATGAACTACATCAACAAAAACAACAACCGCACACAAAACAAACTCAAAACATGCATCCGAAGAGAGATGAAGATGAAGATGAATTCGAATTCCATTCCATGGCTAATCAAAAGATATTTTTATACCTGATCTCATGCGGAATGGCGAATTAAATGTAGGGACCTTTAAGACGAGAATTCGAAGCTGGGATTACACGTTGTTTTTATGTTCAATCCTCGAGATACCAAGCAGATATACATATAGATGGAGGAGACACAGCTAATTGTGTTCCACAATACGTCGGATGTGAAATTTTAAATAAGGATATCTATTGTCAAGAACTCTGAAAAGCTATGACATCTGAGCAGGGGGAATTCGAATAATCGAATAGGACAACAACAGCTTGATCGTTTAATCCTTCTCAGTTTGTTGCGAAATCATTCTGCAATTCCCTCCGACTCATCAGTGAAGGCATGAAGCCAGACTTACTTTGACGAAGATGATGAAAAAAGTAAATTAGGCAAAAAAATAAAACACGTGTAGGTATCTGTCGGGTTGTTTGTTTGCTTGTCTAACTGTCTGTCGGTTTACTCTTCATAACGGATGGATTAGCCACATGAATTTCAGATAGATTCTCACTTTTTTTTTCTCAAGTTAAAATGTCTGTGTATTTTCGAATTTTAGAAAATATTTGCAAAACAGATAAGAAATAGACAAGATACATTATTTTCTTCCCCTTTGGGAACAAGACACTGGAGTTCTCTGTGCTAATTGCACAAACATAGATATTATAAGGAAAATATCTTTTGTGCAAGACGTACCGTATCTACATATAAAATAATGTTATCTGGGAGAAAATATTTTGTAGGTATTTTATTTTTGTAAAATTCAACTTCTTGGCTCATGTGAGTTTTCCAATCGATATCTTGGAGAATATCTATCTTTCTAATTTTCGGATTAACCTCAAAAGGGCGTATATAAGCCTTAAATTGTTTTCTTTGAAATTTGTATACCTAAATGTAGGTACCTAAATATATAATATGGGTGGTAGAATTGGAGAGATAAATGTATTTAATTTTAAATGGGGAATTGGCTATTGAAATTGAAAAATGTTAAGAAATTTCGCAAGAAGGTAACCATCTACTTACAAGTTTTTGTGGAAAATCAATTAAGCCAAAATAAAAGAAATACAAATTCTTTGTAAATAAGAGTTATTATGTTGAAAGCCTGTGTCACCCACATGTTGTTAATATCGATAAATGTCAACATATTTTAGTAGGAGAACACCGAGGGATGTTGCGGTGTAAGTTTTTGAACATAGGGAAATATCATACCAAAAAACAATATTCTATATCTACCAATTGTTCTCAGACATTCTGCTACTTCGCATAACATCTTGGGTGAAGGTGGAGCCCAGTAGGGGAACTACTCAACAGTCGATGAAATTTTTGTTATATCGAAAGGATATTTCTAAGAAAAAGTGAAGAAACTAGATAGGGGAACATGCATATCCTTAAACCTGGCATAACAAAGGAATGTCATTCAAATTGGGTTAGATTTTGTAGAGTTTGTACAAGAACAACCAGTCAGTAGTATGGGATGGAAATTCTACCTGCCAATGGTTAAGGATTTCGTCAGAAATTGAAGTAGTTGGATTATTTATTTGAGAGCCATCTCAGAGGTATCGAATGCAAAAATTTCAATATGGAAATATAAGAGTCAAAAACTCCATGAAAAATATCACAAATTTTGCAGCGCCCTTGAAGAATCATCTTACTAAAGAAACACGCTCAATTTTTTAGACAGATCTGTCAATGTCGATAGAAATCATACTGCCGAGATTTATCTCCCTAAGACTATAACTCGTTTTCAAACATGAAGAAATGGCTGGGAGATAAGAGATTTTGGTCATGAAATCCCTGAAATAAGGGTTTTTTTTGAGTGGCTAGAGAAATCGTATTATTAGGAAGATGTCAAAAACTTGGAGAAACGTTTGATAAGTTATAAAAGGAGACTAATTTAAAATCTTACCGCTGAAATACTAGTCTTTCGAGAAATCGGATCGATTGACCTTATGGGAATAAACGGGCAGTTGCTTTGCAATGTAACATTCTTCCTGGTCCTTCGTGAAGAGCCAAGATAGTCCCTCCTCGTGGTGAAAGACGGGTCACGTTCAGGAATGTTTATCTCTCTTTAATGAGGCTATTCTGCACTAGGCGGCTAATCTATCTGGTTAATGGTGTTGTCTCTGAGGTGGTGGCGGTAAACGGAAGGTTCTTAGGAACTGTAAGCGACGCTTCTACTTGCCATGATCAGGAAAGAAGGTCAGTTTCATAAACTGGAAGGGTGTGGTGAAACACCTGGAAGGCGGAGTGGTCTTATCAGGTTAAAGGGAGGTGTGATTGGTGACACTGCTTGACAGTAAGCCAGGAGCATCAGGCTAGTGGAGTAGTGGTGTTGTAATTAGGTAAGTGAACCCCTTAGCGGGGTTGTACTGTGAGCTTCCGCTTATGGATCTTGTATGCCACCATTTGAGATTTATTCCCGAAAGATAGTTTTTTAGTGCAGGGGCGAACCAAGTCTTGACTTCGGGAGGCACTTCTGCCCCAGTTGCTTATGGTCTATATGGCCTTGCGTATAGTAGAAATACGAGGATCCATTATTCTGATGGTGAGGACTAATTTCTACATAGGTTTCCCTTGTCCCTAAGTTGACCAACAATAACATAAAAAAGGGCAGTATTATCGTTCCTGCGTAGTCATTCGCCAAAGAAAACCTGGTTGTGCATTCTTTACTTAGGTGAATGAAAAGACTCCAGTAATACTGTAATTCGGTATTGCGGGGACTTGTATCCTACTATTTTCCACCTTATACCCGAAAATACAAGTCTTGGGATGGCCTCTTCGGAGAACTCGCAGTGGCTGTGGTTGCTACACAATTCGTGTATACTATCGTGTTTCCGATAGATAGAAGTATTGTTGCAAGGTTCGCTAGTGCCTTTTCATTGAGCCCGTATGTTGGTATGCGAACCGTTTTACTATGCCTTAGCTGGCCGGTGTACACTTTAAACAAAATCCACTCTTCTGCTGAAATACCAGATTTCGCTTTCTTGGGAACATTATCCCGAACGATACGGATGAAGACCTCTACACAGTGAAATCCACAATGGATGACTTGCACTATGTTGATAGAAAGTGTTCTAGGCAAACCCCCGGCCCCTTACATACGTTTAACCTATGACCCGAATTTGGCTGTAGTACTGCACGAATTTGTAAGGCTTTACTCCACCCCACATATTACAAAAACTTAGTCATTGAAAACCACTGTACATCGGTGATTTCTATTAAATCCATTACTATTTTTCTAATCTCTCGCATTGTGATACCCCTAAGATATCGGGTAGTCATAGACCCTTGTGTGCGCGGATACAAAATATTACAATGTTGTTAAGTAGATAGTATCATGCTACTACCTTAATACCAGACTGTTTAAACTTTTGAGTTTTTTCTTTTGTCTCCCCATCTATATAACCTCAGATCTTTTCCAGTTCCTGCATACTCTGAGAGCTTGCCACGAATAAGGATTTGGAAATATCAGCGAAAGGAATATAGATATGTGGGATCGCATTCAATCTTCTCACTATACTCAGTTTGTTCTATGAAATCTTAAAATAAACAAAAAATCAATCAATTCTTGTTGAGTAAATTACTAATATAATCGTATTAGAAAATAAAATGCACGACTGGATCGTACGAACTTGTTCTTGGAGCTAACAACTTGAATGTATCTAACCATTGAGGTTAAGTTAGTTAGGTGTAGTTATCCTATGCATGTTTAAAGCCTATGTAGGTAAGATTACCTTGATTCTTAGTATAATGAATTGTCCAATGGATGATTCAAGGGAAAGTTACATAGGTACCTTCCTTCAAATGAATGTTTAAATCTAAGTTATGGATTTTAATTATGTAAGTAAGGAGAGTAAAATGTATCTATATACATATATGCACATATAGATGGAACGTAAGTATGCAAACATACATATAATAATGAAAATGAAGGGTGTATAGTTGGGTATGCATATAAATTTATAATTTAGGTCTGATATGCATACACAAGATCTATGTAATTTTTAGAGACACATATGTATAATAAATGTATGAAGGCCTACATTGTATTTATTTTTCAGTGACGTACGCAAAAATTCGTAAAAAGGTATAATAATAAGGTAGAAATAAATGGATAAAACACATAATTAAATGTTCTAGTATTGCTTAGCCGTTACAGTTTGATGGAAAACAAAGATACAGAATGAATTCATTGCTAAATAAGAATATATAAAAAAAAATTCAAAAATCGTTTTTTAATAAATTAATTTTTTATGTTTAAAATTTTGAAAACATTTTTAGAAAAAAAATTCAAACTCAATTTTGAAGATATTATTAATATACATATAAAACTCAAATTTAAAAAAAATCTGTGACTAGTTTTTGAAAAATCGATTTTTCAAAAAAAAAAAATTATTTATTTTTTAAAAATCGAAAACATTTTTTTTTTGACAATTTGAGTATGCAGTTTTATTAACAAATTTAGGCAGCAATTGTACAAAAAAAATTATTGTAATCGGTTCATCCAATATTGAGAAAGTCGAAAATATGTAAAGTAGTTCTATGGGAAGTACCATATAATAATAAGTACGCAAAAAGAAATACTTTTATACTTAAAAATTAACTGTACCAATTTAAGAACACACACATTTTTTTATAAAAATTCTTGGAGCCGTTTTCGAGAAATAATTTTTTTTCTTATCGGTTTCCTAACATTTGTATGGGAGGTACCTTTGTTTTTTATTTTAGACAAATAGTTTTTGTACCTATTCAAGATAATGTCAAAAAACCACTAAATACGAAGTTTAGAAAAAATCTATTTAAGAGTTTTCGAAATTTTGAATTTTCAAAAAAAATTAATTTCAACAAAAAATTTATTTGAAAATTAGTGTTAAAACTTTCTAGAAGTTTCTGCGTAAGAAATTTAAAAAAAATCAGATTAACAAATAAAATGGTTCTACTAGCGGTACCAAAAATAACAATTGTTTTCAAAAAAATAACAATTGTTTTCAAAAAAAAAAACAAAATTATCAATAGGTACCCTTTCACTTCGTTAATGAACTGATTTTTTTCATAAAAATCGTTGGAGCCAATTTTGAGAAAAATTAGATTTTTGTTTTTGGCCAAATAAAAATGTATGGGCGCTACTGTTATTTGTCGTCCTAAAAAAAATGAAAAAAAAAGTGTGGGCATATTAACGAAAAAACAATATTTACCAAGTTTGAAGCAAATCCACCAAACCGCTTAGGCTGCAGACTCGAGGACAGACAGACTGCATTAGGGGACCCACTTTTTTGGTGTTCTCTATGATCGTAATGTCATGTTTAATTGTTTTTTTTTACGAATACATAACTTACCTTAAGTACCTATAATCGTAAGTAAAAAATAAAGTGCTCTCGACAAAGTTGAAATGGCCGATAACCCATAAAAGGTCCAAAATTTTATTTTTAGTAACACTTAAAGCGCTGATGTTGGCCAAAAGTATTCGGCACTAAATCTCTTTCTTGTGAAGGGAGATGCCAAAAATACAAACCCGCCAAATTTACTTTACTCATATCCAATTGAAAACTGAAAAGTAAATAAGTCGATTCGGTAGCTTTGAACACTTTTTTATTCACGCGATTCTGAATTTTCACGTGAACCTTGTTTTTGAAGTAAACCTTCATTTGAAGCATTGGGGGTCAAAATTTGATATACAGTTTCTTAAATACTTTTCACTTTCTTTATAATTTACTCACAATATAGATATATACTTAAAATTAACAAGTTAACGTGGGCCACCATTGTCATATAGGTATACTAGGAATCCTAAGTTCGCTGACAAATCTAAAATTGAATTGCCATGCATTTGGAAGAATTCTTTATTTTTCGACAGAATGGATGCGATAAGAAAACGAGACTTTAGTGTGAACAGATCTCGTTATTCTTGTTAATAAAGTACAAAACTAAAACGAGGGTACGCATTTCACATTTCATATCGTCACGTCACGTAACGTTAAATTAATAGATTAAATAATTGAAAAACACTTAGCTTTAATATTATTTTTTTTAAATCTTGTCCTGATAAGTTTCGTCCCATTGAATTGTGTAATGATTTAAATTGTGAGTCATTCTTTTCTCTTTTTTTTGTCTTTTTTCAAATCTCGTCCCGATTTCAAAGATTTTACAGAGGATAGATCATGGTGTCGTTATAGAGGATATGTTTATGCAAATATGAGGACCGTTTCAATAAGTGTCAACTTCGTTGTTTTTCGGCCGATTTTAATGAAATTGAAAATATTTTGTAAGAATGTTTATTTTTGAAACCTCTAGTAGAACTATTTGTTTGGTTTTCAATGATCTGGAAAACGCTAAAATTGTTTTTGTTTTTTAGTTTTTATATGCCAAAGCTCCAAGAAAGTTTTAACTTTTTTTGAAAACTAAAAATTTCAAAAACGAGTTAAACAGTTAAAGGACAAAATTTATTCTCAAAAACAGCTCACAAAAAATGTGTGTTCTTAGATTATATATTTATTTATTTCATCAATAGATTTCAAAGATCTGTTGATTACAAAAATTTAAAAATATATTTACAGTAGTTTGGGTAAGATACAAAAAAATCATTATTAGTACTTACATAATAAACAAATTTAAGGCAAAATTATTTACATACCAGAGAAATCAATTACATAACTGAAGTATCATTTTCTTAAAAATATCCCTGTTCATACAGAGGTCGATTTCATTGCATACTCCGTTAAAAAGTTTTAAAGAACGTGTTATCGGTTCATTTAATCCGCAATTAGTTCTATGTGAAACTATGTGAAATAATTCACTTCTATTACGAAACATTCGTAAGGGGCGTAGAAAGGAATTAAAGAAAGCAATTCCATAGAAGATATTCTATTGTCTAAAATATCTTTTACAAATAATATACATTGCACTTGCCTGCGACACGTAAGCGTTTTTAAATCAATGAGAGAGCACCTTGACATATAGTTCGGTAAGGATTCAACCAAAATAAGTTTTATCAGGGTATAGGTGGTGAATCTATTTTGAATCCTTTCTTTCTCAAAATATTATTTTCGTAAAATGGCGACCAAACAACACAACAATACTCTAAAACTGGTAAAACTTAACACATAAACAAGGTCATAAGCGTATACGCATCTTTAAAATCGTTTGAATTTCGTTTTAAAAACCCTAATGAAGAATTGCCTCTAAAGACTTTGCCTTTAAGGTCTAACTTTGAATCAAAATGGACTCGTTCATAGTATTGACTCTTAAAAGGCAAAAAGCGCGGAATTTGTATTCAAAATTTATAAGAGATGGAGATCTTGTAGCACTAAATATTTTACATTTTGAATAGATCAATTCCAGATGATTGTAGCTACACCAATTTAAAAGATTAGTTATGTCTAACTCAGAGAAGACGTTGAAATGTAATTTTTCACATCATCTGCGTACATCAAACAGTTACAATATCGTAAGACAGAAGGTAGGTCATTAGTGAAAATAATGAAAAGTAAATGACCCAAATGACTCTCTTGTGGAAGACCTGATAAGACTTCCATAGTGTTTGAGGTGCAGGCATCGATCCTAACAATCTGCTTTTTATTAGTTAGATATTATTTTAACCATTTGATGAAAGCTTTATTAAATCCCAACCTTGTTAATTTTTGCAAGAGAAGACCATGATGAATGCGGTCAAATGCCTTAACAAAGTCGGTATAGAAGACATCGACTTGTTTACCATTTTCCATTTGATCCCTACAAACATTTGTAAAAAGGCTTAAGTTTGTGCAAATCGATCTACCTTTTAAAAAGCCATGTTGGTATGGGGATAATAATTCCTTAACAGAAAAGTAGAGTATTTGAGTAATCATTTTTTTTCAAAAAGCTAAGGTACCGTAGCAAACTTGGAAATAGGTCTATAATTTTTTACTAAGTGCTTAAGACGACTTTTGTATAAAGGATCAATGAAGGAAATTTTTCATTCGTCCAGGAAAACACCAGTTGAAAGAGATGTGTTAAAAATCCGGCATAAAACATAACTTAAAGAAGTTGAACATTTTGATAGTAGAATGGGAGGAATCAAATCAAAACCAGCATTTTTTTTTAGTATCAATATCGTTTAAGCTTTCCAGAACATCCTGTGCGGAGAAGCTTACCAACGAATAGTCGGTTAAGGGATTTAAATCTAGATATAGCTCACTAGTATCCACGATAAAGTCACTATTATATGAAGTTTGAAAAAATTTGCACAGATATTACATGAAGATTTAATATCGTCCGATTTTTTACCATAATATTTCATATTTTGTGGAAACGATGAAACCTTTCTCTTGGAGTTTAAAAACACCCAGAAATAATTTGGATTAGTTTTTATATTTGATCCAGTATTATTTATATATTGCCTATGCAAGAACTAATTTAAAAAATCAAATTCTTTCCTTAACCGAAAAAATCTTCCATGTTTTTCTAGAATGTTTGATGATTTATAACGCTTAAATGCCTTATTCTTGACATTTTCTAAATTTGTAATCCTTGAGTTAAACCAAGGAAGCTTAAATGTTTTGTTCTTTACTGAGGTAGGGACAAAACGTTCTATTCCTTCAAACAAAGTACTTTTAAAAAGACTATACATATCTACTAAGGATTTATTCTCCAAAGAATCCTTCCAAGCTACAGCATTAAAGAAGCAATCAACTTTGAAGTAAAAAAAATATTTTACTATTTTTTGGAAATTTTGTCTTAAATATTTTTAATTAAAATTATTCTTAAAATAATAAAATATTCCTTATTTCATTTAGTAAGCTTCTAAAAATAGATAATGCCAAAATTGCTGCCAATATATCTTACATAATTGTTTATCTTTGAATGGATCTTTGGCAGTTTATGACAAACAGTTGGTTGGAAATGTTAGAAATATTGGTAATGTGAAAATTCTTGCGGATATGTAGGTACAAATTTTCACATTTTTCGGTCAAAACCCATTGAAAAAAAAAAGTTTGATAAATTTGGTGAAAATTTCTATTTACCAGTCATTATTATTTGTTTTAAACTGCTGTTGGTTATCTATCTCTCTAGTTTTTAAATGTGTTCAGTTTATTTCATGAATTTTCGCTCAATCCATTGCCGAAAACTACGTAGGTATTTTCTTCAAGAATCCAGTTAGTTACCTTGATTGATTGGCTTGTGTACTTTTTTTCTTTTCCTAATTCAAAGTTAATCTTAATTACATGCTATTTTGCAACGTTGACATTATTTATCAAATTGGATTTTGTCTCGCTGCGTTTTCTGGCTTCCTCCAGCGGCATACATCAAAACCAAAACAACCTCTATCCCAACTAGATAACATCCCCATAACCGAAAGAAACTTATTCCACTGCCATCTACATTACTTTTAAGCAACAATATTAAGATTCATTATACCTAAGATCTAGGAATCTAAACTTATTTCATGGCGATACATACACCAACCCCATAAATTCGAAACAACATTATTTGATGATGGTTCGAGTTCGATTGGCATCGACGCACTTTAATCTTCGAATATTCTACAGAATCTGCACACGAAAAGGGGAAATTCTCTCAATGCGATGGGGTATCTTCTCTTAAATTTAGGGGAATTGTTTACAATTCTCTGGACTAGAGCTGCACAAACTTCGTGTGTATATAATCTTTTCATATTTTCGAATTCAATTTATTTGTTAGGCTTCTTCACTCATTTTATAAAAATCCCCCATGAATTGCCCTTCATCAGCATACACTCTTTTTCTTATTGGTCTATTTCAATATACAATGAGAGAATCCAATTCCACTCACTTTGAATTTACAGATTTGATATTCTCTTTCATCCAATTGGAAGAGCAAATTCCCAATTGATTTTCATATATTCCAGAGCGGAACACCCCGGACATAATTGAGCCGTCTGCAAACTCTAGTTTAGCGTAGACTCCCTGACGTTTCGGTTGTTGTATTGTCTAATGCCGTGTCGGATAATCCAGCAATAAAAAATAAAATAAAAAAGAGAGACTTAATTAAGCAAAAAAAAAAATCCATAATTAAAATTTATTTTTGTTACTTGTTTATGGTGAGAGTGTAAACAAAAAGAAAATAAAAGGAATTACACAGCTACCTGGTTCGTGATAATCGCTTTGAAGGAAAGTCGGTGGTGTTTTTTCTTGGTATTGTCCTTGTCCGCAGTGAGGAGTCGTCCTCTTGCCTTTATTTTTAGTGTAAACAAAGTTTATTCCTTTCCTTGTTTTTGATTCGACCCAAATCGATTGGTCAGTCAGCCTAGTGGTCGTGGGTCTCTGTCTGCAGTGTTTTTCGTCCTTCTGAGGAAGAAAAATATAGTGAAAAGTTTAAATTTTGTTTTTATTGTACCTACGAGCGTTAAAAAAAATAAAAATAAAATAAAATGTCCTTGAAGAGCTGTTTTGCTGTGCTTTTGCTTGGATTATGCACCCATGTGGCGGCGGGTGGTTTACAGGATGGCAAATATGACCTAACAATTCGAGTGCAGCAATGTCGGGGTGGATGCTTGGGGAAGGTAAATATCCTCTATTCGATTTTTGATTTCCTTGTTGTTGTTCTTTTTTTCATGTGAAAGGTGGGCTGACAGTAGCCCCATCGCATGAATGTAAACAGCAATATCCTTTTTCTAAGAACGTATCGATACGTGATTTGGAATTAAATTGTCGAATTCTGCACAAACGAAAGCTGATACTACCTATTGAAAGGATTTTATTGCTATCCTAAATTCTTCCCTTCCCTATACAAAATTATATATATAGAGAAGTATGGTTGATAACCCCCCTCCCCCTCTCCATTGATGGGTTGTTTTCTAGATCAACCGACTATTTGAATGGGTTAGGCAGAGATGGTTACGATGGAGTGTCGTTCGGGGGGAGGGGCAAGGATTTTATCACTTAAAACTCCTCATTCTCCAGTTAGAATGGAATTGGAATGCAAATTAGAAAATGAAAATGGAAAATGGGGTGGATTTTGAACGAATCGCAGTCGGGATTAGGAGTACGAGTACGAGTAGAAACTATAGAGAAACGAGATTGTTCTGCGAGCATAATGCAGCTGCTGACACTGAGACGAGGTCAAAGGGAGAAATTATTTTGGTTATCGTTATACAGAGGGGTTGGTTTTGTATTTTGCAAAATGAACATTTTCAATTGATTTGCATTCCCTCAAGGCTAATTTTTTTTTTTTTGTAATTTCGGAGAAAAAAAAAAGTAAATCGATATTGTTTGTTCCTTTTTTCAATTCAACAGTATTGTAGACTTTGTAGAGCAATAAATTAGTAGGTGAATTTTATATGAAATGAAAAGTCGTCAATATGTTTTTTTTTTCGCAACACAGGGTAGTTAAACTGATAATGAAACGTAATAATCGAGGCAACCATATGTTAACTATAGTATATGTTGAAAGCTATTGATAACAGTTAAATGCAGATATGTATAGATTCATGTACCTTATCCATACTTGCCGGAGGTCAACTCGGGTTAGAAAATTCATATAGATTAGCTATGGAAACAAAGAACGAATCTTGCAGTTTGTTTTGATTTCTGTATGTTTTATTTTATACCTGCAGCGATGTACAGTAAAGACACTCTAAGTAGATTCTCTGGGAAAAAATATTTCAACTGAATTCGTGTTTAGTTCATGGGGGTAATTTAAGGGAACAACTGACTTATTTCTGTATCCAAAATTTCTAGACGTGTTATACCTACTATATTTTATTTTAGGGGCTTATTTTTACGGTAAATCTTCAAGATCTATGGATATCTAGCTGAGTATATTTAAATATTTGATTTAGTGGTTGGTGAAAAAAGTAGTTTAAGCTAATAGATATATTTTATAGGGCCCTGGTGCAGCCTTAATGTAAAAGTTTCATTCATAAAATGCATGTGAAACATCACATTAAGATGACTGAAGAGATTATGCTTATGCCACTTCTCTATTTGTATCTCTCTATCCACGTCAAATAAGGATGTTTTGCTTTGAATATGTTTCTTATAAGAACAAAGTTCGATGCTTAATCAAATTTAATTGATTAATAGGATCCAAGCTATGGTAATTCTGTCTCTGAGGGTCTGTGCATTTGTATGTCAACTGTACATCGAGTTTAAGATTCAACGGATGTAGGTACAGAAGAAGGAATTCGAATTCTAGATTTTTTCTCGTCTACACTGTAAAAACTGCGTTTTAAATTTCATGTTATTTTTAGTGTAAAAGTATGCAAGTTGCGTATTTATACACATGAAAATAGGTAACAATTTAACACATATTGGATATTTCAAACATTTATTATAAATTTCCACCCAATGTGTATCTTTCAATCACCATTCTTCAGCATTAAATTAATAATATATTTAAATATTACACTCACAGTGTTTATAATTAAACAAATATTGTTTAAATTCAAGCACCTTTTGAAAACAACACATAAAGTATTTGTAATTAAACAATCAATGCTTTAATTTACTACCATTTGATCTTTGATGTTAACTTACATTTATTTTATGTGTAAATTTGCAATTCATTTGTGACGATGACGATTCGTCTGCAAGTTCATTTCATTCGTAATCAGACCGTTGGTGAGTTATTGTTCTCCAATAATGATTTAAGAAAAAAAAAGTTGTACAGTAGAAAGTACAAATGAACAAATAAATAAATTGATTCTTAGGAGACGAAGCTATACTTTTATGAGACACTCACGAATCACAATTTTTTTAATAAATAAAATAATGCCTTGTTTCTGATTGAATTATCCTTAGCATTATACTAAGGTCCTTTTTTTTGTACACATTTTTTCCAGCAAACACACAGGCATACAAGCTGAAAATTTTGTTTAAATTTACATATTAAGTAAAGAATGACTGCAAAAATGTAAGGTCTTTAAAGCGAAGTCAGATACATAAGGTCTAATTTTAAGCGTTTTCATACATTATTTTTTCTAGAAATTTACACATTGCTCACTGAATTTCGCTATAAATTTGAACGTAATAGGTTTTAATTTACACATTTTATGCTGATAGGTATTTAGAAAAAACTTTCATTAGAGCGAAATCACATAAATATGGTCTAATTGTATGCGTTTTCATACGTAATTTTGTTGGGAGTTTAAACATTGTTTGTCGAATTTCGCTATAAATTTCCAAATAAAAAGTTTAAATTTACACATTTTATGCTTATATTTATATAAAAAAAAACGTTTGCTTACATTCTGTTGAATTTTAAACATAAATAATGTAAATATACAATACGTTTAAACATTTTAGGCGTAAAAATACACATTTTTAGTTTAAACCTTTATTTGGAATTACACATAAAAGATTAACATTTACACATTAAGTACGTATTTGCGTAAAAATACTGAAACTATTGTAGGCAAATAGTTTCCCCGCTTTATGATAGCAAAATTACACGATTTATTTTTAGAGTGTGGACACGGTATTAAAAATAATTTAAAAATACATAAACAACCAAAAAATATTAAACAAATATTTAATTAATCACAAAATCAAAATTGTCTGGAAATAAGGTTCAAATTTTTAGAGCAAGGACATTTGCTTAAAAAAATCTATTTTTTAGATCTTCGAAATGTTTGTGTTTGAATAATATTTTCAACGGGAAGTCAAGACATTATATGAAAAAAGTAGGTAGGTACATTAAAGCTAGTTCGGAAACATCAGTAGTCCGGGTACCTTTATAAATCGGACACTTTCAAAATTTTACGTCCACAGTCCGGATAAGTTTTATCGCTTCTTGTGTACATATTTTAAGCGTTAATATTTTAATGATTTTAAGTTTTTGTTTGTTGATTTTTGTATGCTTCCTTGTATTTCATTGAGAGCCTTCTTAGTTGTGTTTTCATTATTTTGAAGTTCTTTTAAGGATACATTTTTGATCGCAACTTCAGAGTAATAAAAGTGGCTTACTTTGAATAGATTTTTGTTGTCCAATTAATTCTATATTTTGTTCTTTTTAGTCCGGCCAAATCTCTATTCCAGACACAACCGAAATTTTATGTGTCCGATATAGCGGGCTTGTACTGTATAATACTTCGAGTCAACTATAAAAAGAACGGGAGTATTTGCTCCAATAGTTATCCTTAAAAAAAATTCTACTAAGCTTATTTATAAGTGTCTCACTTCGTTCCTATATCTAAAACTTGTATTAGATGTGGGAAGGCTTATAAATATATCTAGGAATATTAGGGTTTCTATTCGATGTTGCTCTTCCGACCTTATAATAGAGTATAAATCCTATAATTTATCTAAAAAATTGCATATTTATACGTTAATTATTTATATATTAAAATATTCCCTGGATATCGGAGTAAAAATAAATTATAAATTTTAACAAAATCTTACAACCCTACAAATTGCAAATATTAAAATAATATTTTTAAATAAATCTCCCTAGTTTTTTTTTTTTTTTTTGGTAACTTTGCACGTGCTCAAGGGATTATGAATACCTTGTATATGTTTTTCTTAACACAGCGCAGGCATCCAGTGGAAGAAGAGAAAGAAGGATAGGAAAGATGTGTGGCGCGATGTTCTGAGACTAGAGCTGGTTGATGTCTCAGATTTATCTCAAGGGATGGCGGCTGAACTAATGCGCAGAGAATTACCGTGTCTTATTAGTGTATGTCCCTTATAATTCGCATTATTTTATTTATTTCGTTGTCATATTTTATGGGTATACTAGTTTACTCAATCACATGTTGTTAGTGTTATGCCTAAACAACATGTAATGAGCAAAGCAGCAACTTATTTTATGACAATTTTTAGAATTGGTTTTTAATGGAATATAAGACGACATAGACAACGGCAGGAATCGAACCTGCAACCACGATGTTGACAGGCGACCACACTACTATCGCGCCACGGCCACCCCCAGTTAGGCGTGTGTCTTTTATATTCTTTTAACCTATAAATAAAAACGATATATAGAAATTAAAATAAATTCATATACCCGTATAATAAAATTTTATAGTTAAAAATTTATGTCGATAATTGAAAATATATTTTTTTTTTAATTTTGAAACATTTAGAAAGCAAAATTTGTGCGATAAACAAAATTAAGCTTATGACCTGAATTATTTTTGTAGTTAGAAAAAATGTCCCAACCTACTGTATAAATAATCGACATTCAGCATTTTAATGATTATTGCCGACCGGAATACTTTATCATTGGAAAATAATAAAAAATGGTAGTAAAAATTATAGAAGCTTATTTTATGTAAGGTTAAACCAGAATCAGATTTTTTTTTCACTGAATAAAACAATAAAATTAAATATTAAAATTTTCGATAATGAGTTTCAACGATAGCTATAAGGCCCAAAGATTGGGGCGAACCGGTATGTGCTCCAAATTTATGTTTTTTTTTAGAAAATTAATAAAACGACAGTTAGTCACCTACTTAAAAAGAAGTAATAAAATTTTGTTCTTTAATTGCAAATGAAATGTTTATACAAAATGTTAAAATGTTTTTTTTTGAAAGATCATTTACATAAAACATACCTAATGCTGTTACATCACTCACGTTTAAAGTCTTCCAACCAAGAAATAATCTGATGGGAATATAGGGTTGTTAAATTCGGCGTTTCATTGACTTTCACTGTCAGAACTTAGATTTTAGAGAAAGTTTCAAAGGAACTAGCAGGAAACTTCACACAAATTCTAACTTCAAAACAACACATTTTTCTTCTAATTTTAATTAATCAGAAGGCAGATTCAGTATAAGAACTGTTCTAATAAGTTATTTCTGATCAATATTGCGAAATAAGAAAAAACATGATTAAAAATATGAGTTGAGCTAAAATTCTCAAAGTTTGAAAAAACTCATAAAGCAGACGAAATATTACTTCGGAACTATCAAAGGACGTATTTTTTAGGAGCCGGAAAAATATTTGACTAGAAAAAGATGGAACTATGGCTACAGAATTTACATGTAATATAATGCTTACTGTTCTTTAATAAAAAAGTTCTTCTTAAAATAATCTTGACTTCCATACTTTTATAAGATTTAATGCAACAAACGAAAAAGAAAAAAAATTCACTTCCTCTATTACTGTATGTACTATTCACAATAGAGAGTTGTTTTTTAATATCATCATTACCCACATATAGCTTAAAAAATTCTAGTTTCAAGGTAGTTGTTGATATTTTTGATGACAATTTTCTAGATATGTGACTCCCTGTTCTCTACCTATACTACTCAGTCCGCAATGAAATAATGTGGCAGAAATTTAGTCTTCAATACACCGCTTTGGTCTTTTACCTATTTTTCATCTTCACTATACTTTGTTCAATTTATATTTTCAGTACAGGGAAGATAGGATATTTGACTTTCACCCTTACTATTACTGATTTCAATAATCTATCTCTATTTCTATAAAGCTTTTCAATTTTCCATGGTTGCCGTAGTGAACATTATAAATTGGCATATTTCTCTCACAAATGTCGGTAAGGTTACCAATTATTAATGTAGATTTCATAAATAGAAACATGTACTTACATTGTAAACTAAATCTTAAAAAAAATTTAAACTAAATCCAAATAATAATAAATCCATCTTTCTCCAATCCACCAAGAAGTAAGATACTAGGCATTTCTTAAGAGTTTCCAGAAGGCCTAATGTATTTTAAATTGAAAATAAATCACAGAAAAGGCGTATAAATAAGGTATAATAATGAACTTGTGTCCTTCGGAGAACTTGAAGCCATTTTATTGTAATTAAAAACAGCACGCAAATAATAATATCACCTCAAATTGCACCGCACTATTTTAAATATTATATTTATATACGCGAAACCTTCTTCATTTTGTTTCTATTTTCATGAAGAAAAAAAACTATTTGGCAATTTAAAGTTGCAATTAATTAATTAACCGAACTCAATCAAAAACTTGCTCAAATAGTAATTTTTTTCTTTAAAAAATACCCAACAAACACCTGTGACCTTTCCCCATAAACTGAAAATATATGCTATCAAAAGCTCAAAGAAAGCTTCGATTCTGAAAGATCCATAGCGAAAACCAAAGAAAAAGGTTTTAGAATTTCCATCAACGGACCAATGGTAACTCTTAAGCAATGTGTTTATATTTTAAATAAAAACTATAAGCGAGAGTCAAATTGGCGATCAGTCTCCTCTTCTCTCAGCCGGGGAGCAGACAGGTCTATATGGACTTATGGAATATTTCAGTAGCAATTTCTTAAGTTGTGTGCCATGCAAACACCAGCCGGCACCAGTGTGTTTCAAAAAGCTCTGCAATGAGGCCTACACTGAAAATATAAATTGAACAGAGTATAGGTATTTAAATTTAAAAGGCTCATTTTCGGATTCTTCATTTTAAAAGTAAGCTTGTAAAAATGTGTTGACTTCTGTAAGAATTTCTTGGATTTCGGTACTGATGATAAATGGTTTAATATTGATGTAGAGTAAGAAAATATGATGTTGGGACCACTTTTTTAGCAAGCTAAAAAAATTACGACAAAACAACACACATTCAATTGGATAGCATTAGGTTTCACCAATTAAAACTAACGTTTTCCCTAACTGTAGATTTAACATGCATTTTTTTCGTACTTATTAAAAATAAGTTGTACCTTTTAATTGCTCACAATTTTTGGTGGAACGAAAAATTGATTTTTACACAAATGAAACTTATTTCTTTTATCACATTTTTTTGTGAAAAACATTTGTAAACAATTTTGTACGTTGCATTTAAAATAGGTCGTGGTTATTTAAAGTATAGTCTCGTTAACAAATTTGTCGTATATCAATTTTCCACTTAGTACACGCTGTGATATTTTAAATATTATATTTTAGTGAATGCTCCTTTAGGCGGAAATCGATGATGAATACATTTTTGCTCGTCTGAAAGAGTTCTCCGTCCAATACAACTTATTGTAAATTGAATATGTTCATTATAAAAAAATATTGTTTGAACTCTCAAATTAGAGTGTTTTCACTGTGTGTTATTTATTGTTTATTAAATAGGGTAACGTTCTATTTGCAATAAATGTTCTTCAATTAGATTGTTTTATGAGTTTTGTTTAAGATATTTTGTCAAACGGAAAATTATGTTTACTTAGACCAGATAAGGTCTTAAAAAAATCTTATTAGAAAATTACTCGTTTGAATTAGATTAGACAAGATAAAATTAAGGTTCATCTGAGGAAAATATGTTAGTAGGTACAAGGAGACATATATGGAATTTATATTTTAAATAGGTATTTAAACAAATATTTTTACTTGCGAGACTGTAGGGCAAGTTTTTGATTTGAAAAAAAAATCACTCTCGACATTTTAAGAAAACTTGACATTATCTACGATGATAGTGAACACCAAACACACCGTCTGTCTGTCTGCCTGTCTGTGCAACGAGCTACAGCCTAAACGGCTGAAACGATTTTATTCAAACTTGGTACTTAAGCGTTTTAGGTGATTGTCTAAAATAATTTTTGCATCGTTTTTTTTTAGCCCAAAAATAGCGGCACTTGCCATACAATTTGGTCTACCATCTTAATTTTTTTTTTAAATGCTTCAACACAGCCCGGGCGTGAGGGTGAGGTTAAGGAAGAGAAAGAATGATAGGAAAGATGTGTGGCGCGATATTCGGAGACTGTAAGTGGTTGCTGTCTCAGATTTTATCTCCAGGGATGGCGGCTGCACTAATGCGGAGAAATTTCCGTGTCTTATTTATCTATGTCCCTTATAATTCGCATTAATTTTTTTATTCTTTGTCATATTTTATCGGTATACTAGTTTTACTCAATCACATGTTGTTAGTTCTATGCCTAAACAGCATGTAATAGTAAACCAGCAACTCCTTGTATGACATTTATTTTTAGAATTGGGTTTTAATGGTAAAATAGGAAGACATAGACTACGGCAGGGATCGAACCTGTGACCATGAGGTTGGCAGGCGAACACACAACTATCGCGCCACGGCCACCCCTTTATCTCGAAAACGGCCCTAACAATTTTGATAAAAAAAGTGTGTGCACTTTTCCTTAGGAGTATTTTACATTTTATTCAAACATTTTTTTACATATTTTGTTATTAACTAAATACCTCTCAAACAACATTTTTTTTTATTTTAGTTTTTTATGCAGGAGCTCCTTTGAATTATAAATAATATATGCACAAATTTTCGAAAACGTTATTTTGATTTTTGATTGAAAAAAAAAATTCATTTTTGAAAATTCAATATTTCGAAAACGGTTTTTTTGAAATTTCGTTTTTAGGTTTATAGATGTTTTAAATTGTCACACCAATTTTTTTTTAGAAACAAATTAAAGAAATATTGTGTATACAGAATTAAGTAAGAAAGATGAAAATATATTTTGACTTGTAATAGAACTCTTTTACATACGATGTGATTGAACGCAAGTATGTGCGATACAGTCGTGCTTTTTATTTTTTTTTTAGAAATGTTAAAATGGCATTAAGAAATAAGACATACTAATTAATTTGTCGTAACTATTGAAGGCAACTCCATATATTTGACGAATTTGGTTTGAGAAGCTTAAAAAGTAGGTACCATTCGTTTTTTTTTTTATTAAATTTTATCATGAAAGAAAAGGCGTAAAATGAGGCTTTTAATTGAAATCACAATACATCTATGCTCAATTTTCTTAAATGCTAATTTGTAATATCCTTTTTTAAAAATTCCAAAGGCCAAAAGCGAAAGAAGATATTTTTAAAGAAAACTGAATGATCATACAATTTGACTGGATTCGTTTCAATACCATAGTGAGTGCATTGAGATCGGTCTGCTCATAGAGCTAATAGAGAACGATAACTTCCATCGTAACCTTTATCATTTGCGACAGGAACAGGATTAAACAGAGGCCGAACCTGATGAGGGTTCAAATCGTATGCACCTCAGAACCAGCCAGATAATTAATTGGTTTAGAATTATTGTTCTCCAAATTTAGTTATTTCCTGTTCACGTCAACTTAAATCTTTGTATCCAATCAGATTATGCAAGTTGGTGCACTCCAGTGTCTTCAAGTTTTTTTGTTCGTTGCTGCAAGGGAAGTTATTTCCGCTAATCTTTGAAAAAGATGCAAAATTTGCTGACTCCTTTAGCAAGAATTATTAGAATAGTTATAGATAGTTCTCCAGGTTAAATGAGTGAAATTTGATAGGTCTTTAGCAGCAATCCTGTTCAAGTAATACCTACAGTCAATTTTGTTGACAGCCCGTGGGAACAAAACACGAGAATTATCGACGGCATTACATGAAATTTCCATAAAAAAATATCGATAACAAATTTCCATTGAAACTATCGATAATAGAAACGAAATTCAATCCGGTAACACAGTTTTCTCCAGAATAAGAGTTACGTCAAATTACACAATTGTTAAAAGGGCATTGTTTCTTCCATTTTTTACTATTTACTTGTCATATATTTCCAAAATAATATTTAATGATCAAAATAATTAATAAAATTATATATAATTTTTGTGACCTTTTATCGCTAAGGATATAATGTAACTTTTTGTGGGCTGTAGGTCAATAAATTAATGATGTTATTATTTAATGTGCAACATTTCGAGCATGTTTATGCTCTTCATCAGGCAAACAATTTTCAAGGAATTTAAGTAGAAGCAAGAAAATTACACATTATATACAAAAATCTCGAGCAACAACATTGTTGCGAGAAAACATCCATTACTATACAAAATCACCTATACACACAGTAGGTTAAAGTATAGGTGATTTTGTATTGTAATGGACGTTTTCTCCTGTCTACCAAAAATAATTGCCAATATTTATTCTAACTAAAATTACTGAACCACGGATCAAGTTTGAAAGACACGACGGTTACGTTTGTACAATTGGAAAATTGGTAAGTTGTGGGAGATGTATTTGGGCAAGTATGGCGCTGAATTAAAAAAATGTCAACTTCGTTGTTCTTCGACCGATTTCCATGGAATTCAAATATATTGTAGTTGGGATAGCTTCATCGACAAAAAATTATTTTAATATAGGGTGGGAAAAAAAATACAATTTTTCAAGAAAATGATGAAATTTTTCTACATACATGTAAAGGGTTATTCATTTTGCGGTTTCAAAAGTATAGGGCTGGAATTCGATATCTGTCAAACTAAGTTGTTAAATTAATTTTTTTTTCAGTTGTAAGTCTCACATTTACGCAAATGGATCGCTTAACGCATACAAATTGTTAAAACCTACTACAAAAATGGTGGTTCTGCCACAGCCACATATCGTGCTTTAAGAGGAGATTATGGTTTATATAATCGTCCAACTACGCAAGCAATTGGCAAAATTATGAAGAAAATTGAAGAGACTGGATTGGTTACAGATATTGTAAGGCATGTGCATAATCGTTTCGCTCGTACCACTGAAAATATCGCTGCTATAAGTGAAAGTGTTGCCGAAGACCCGAATGTGTCGATTCCTCGTCGTTCTCAGGAATTAGGACGTAAGACGTCACATTATGGTGTATTTTGCATTTGGATCTACACCTACAACCATATAAAGTCCAGCTCACACAACAGCTGAAGACAGCTGACCATTCACAACGTCGTAGATACGTCGAATGGGTGCTTGAACAACAGGCGGTGGACGTCGATTTTTCGAACAAAATTTTATTCAGCGACGAAGCACATTTCTCACTCGGTGGGTATGTTTATAAACAAAATTGTCATATTTTGGGTTCTGAGAATCCCCAAGTAATTGAAGAGAGGCCATTACATCCACAAAAAGTCACTGTTTGGGGCGCTCTTTGGTCCGGAAGCGTGATTGGGCCTTACTTCTTCGAAAACGACGATAGCACGACTGTCACCATCAGTTCGGAGAGTTATTGTCATATGATAACCAACTTTTTTTTTACCTGCTATTGAAGAATACGACTTGGAGAATATGTGGTTTCAGCAAGACGGTGCCACATGCCACACAACTCGAGAGAATATGGCTTTATTGCAATAGACATTTCCTGGCCGCGTAATTTCCCGTCGTGGCGATATCAACTGGCCACCAAGATCATGTGATTTGACACCGCTGGACATTTTTTTGTGGGGCTACGCGAAAGACCGTATTTATGCAGATAAACCTTTAACTCTAGAGCACTTGAAAACCAACATTCGTCAAGTTATGGCTGAGATACCGCCCAATATGTCTCAAAAGTGGTCGAAAATTACCTCAAAAGAATCGATGCTTGGAACAATTCGCGTGGTGGTCATTTAAATGATGTAGTGCTTCACACATAATGTCAACGTTCAAAATGATAAAAAAAAAATTATATGTGTTTTATTTACGTTTGCTTTTGAAACCGCAAAATGGATAACCCTTTACAATTTCCTAGAAAATTTTAATTGAAGTAGAAATGGATCTTAAGAGCACTTATAATACTTAATCTAAGATTCACAAACGCGCTTCAACCAACGAAATGATGCAAATAACAGCGTTTTATATACTTAATTAATAAAATGGTTCTGAAGTGGCAGGACCCAATTCCAACTTCAGAAATTTAAAAACTTGGTATCAAAGATGTGCCTCTAAGCAAAGATACTGTGAATACCTATTTAAACTACTTACTTTTTATTCGATACTGTTCCGATAGTTTCCTGGTTTTAACTTTCATTGTCACCTGTTAATGTCAAAGCCAAGCAAAAGTTCAAAAACAATAGCCATCCATACCTAACCTAGCCTTAAAATTCTAAGCACCCCCAGAGCTGACTGAAAATTAAACTTTGTTGAAAGCATTAATTTTTTTACTTCATTATAGCTCCAAGTTCATTAACTAAATTATCACCTTTTACCAGACAACAAGGACGAATACCCAAATTAAAATGCACTTCTCCTTCCAGCAGAAAATGCACTATGACATTGCTGCATGATTAAAAAAAAAATAAAATTAAAAGAAAAACAGCAATTTAATCAACTCAAAAGGAAACTGCTGCATGAATTTAAATTTGCCACACAGGTGAATAAATTTTCCCTTAACTGGCCGCGGGTGAAACTACTATATTCGTTTATATCTAAGGTTGCAGTCGCAACTCGTAGATACAGAGACAGTGAGAAGACTATAGGTTTAGTGCCAGTGCCACTGCATCTACTGCTAACTGCAAACTACACTCGTCAAATAGGATTTTGTTTTTTTTTGCTTTTTTTATAGATTTTTTTTTATTTTAATTAATTCTTCAGTCAGGTTGATTTTTATTCCCTTCAGCGTTCAGCCACTATCATATCCAATCCTGATGTAAGCGCTACTCCACTGTCCATCAAAAACGGCGAACTTGACATCGCCATGGAATTACTATCCCTAAGGCCTCCTTATGTGTAGACTAGTGTCTGATACTGATGGAACTAGAAAATAGAGTTCCGAAGTTTATCTATATAGTCTGTGAGGCTCATTGCGCTGCGCTGCTGAGCTGGTGCATCGAAATGAAATTCCCTGTAATAGACGACGGAATCAGTGCAATCGGGGAATGCTGCTTTGCTATGCTTTTGCCTGGTAAAGAATCTCGCATTGCATCTTCTCACTCCTTGAGTTTGAACGGATCCGACGATGACTATACGACCGACGACGACGACGCGACGACGACGATGACAGGCTATATGTACCCAGATACTACATCGCATCCGTGGTACATTGCTATGCTATGCGAGTTTATGTTTCCCTTGGGAGTATGCTGCTGATACTTCTGCATCTCCATACTACTGGTTGGGGCTTTTGGAGAGTCGAGCTGAATTTCTAATTTCTTCCTTCCTTAGGTTCCTTTCGGTTTCAGAACGCAGCCATCATGAGATGTGTTTGTGTGTGTGTATATGTTATGGTACTCCAGCTGTTTATTGGAATGAGTTTCTCCTGGTCGTTCATGGTGCAGCACAAGGAACTCAGGACAACGTGTAATTATTTGCTGCCGCTGCTGCTGCTGATGATGCTCCAGGTTCTGCGTCTTGGTATCTTCGTATTAATTACATACCCTCACGTCTTGCATCCTGGGTTGGGTATATATCTACAAGAAATCGCTCGAAGAACACGCTCTCTTGTTCCATGGGTCCATAGATATATTTAAGGTATCGTTTTTGGAGTTCTTCTCCTTCAAGTGTCCATCATCATTACCGCTTTCAAGTCTGGTGTATATCTCATAGAAACAAATGTTGATGGCGCGCGGCGGTGACGGCGCGGCGTGGTATCCAGCTGTGACGTAGCCTGTGTTGCAAAATGCAAGTCAAGTGGACACCATTGGTGCAACATAGCGCAACGAATTAGTGCCCCGACTAGACCAAGACCATCATGATGAACGATGACAGAGCCATGTATGTTGTTGTTTTTGCTTGAAGGTTGTTATGCGGTCGTGTGTGTGATAGCAGTGCCAGTGCGGTCGGTGGTACAACAAGCATTACCAACCGCAGAATTTGTTCGGCAGTCAGTCTTAAGTTGAGTTAACATCGCACGCGTTAAAAGTAATCGTGTTGCACGAAAAGAAAATTGCAATAGTGTCGCCATATTGTTTGCTGGATTTGCCGATTTGCGGTAACGTTGCACCAATTGATAGAATTAATAGAGCGGATCAATGTTATATGGTTGATATACCTACTGTAAAGTTATTTTTGTTTTTTAAGATGCAAACCGTATGTAGGTTGCGAGTAAGCCACAATAATTTCGTATACTCTTGGAACCAAAAAAAAATTGAAAACATTTCGAAACCATTAAGCACTGGTTGGAAAATAATTTCTAGCCGAAATTCGATGAGGTGGAAATCATTTTGTAATAGGTTGATTATGAATGGGGCAACTTTATCAACGTCATTTTCGGGTTGCCATTCAAAGAGTTCATAATACTGGCATTTCATGATTTGTGGATGTCTGAAATTCGTGTCCATTAAGAAATACGAAACATTTTACTTTCAGGAAATTATTGGCTCTTCATACTTGTTTTAAGAAATGAAAGTGAAATATGTATTTGTTGTTAGTTTATGTTTTTGTTAAAGGCTCTTGGAAGTGGTATTGTATGGAAGAGTTCAGGAATCAGTAATGATAAAATTTAGAAGGGTCTGACACATTTTTTTCCGAGTTCTGAAATTACTAGAAATGTCTACAGATCAATATGTAATCAATATGATGACCACAGGTATCAATATAATCATAATCGCAGTATTCAATACGATGATAGCGGTTTTCAAAATTTTCATATTGATGATCGCGGTCGTTGGCTGAAAAATAACAAATTTTTTCATCAATATGATGAACAAATTCATCAATATGACAACCGTTTTTGGCTCAGTGAAGCACAATTATTGATTTGGATTTTTTTTTGTGAAATTTAGTCTACCTATAGCATTTCTATATTCGGAGATAAATGTGATGTCTGGAAATATCTAAGCTTGGTCTAGTATATAAATATAGAACAGTGTTCCTAAAGAATGGCAGTAAACTTCTATCATATAACTAAACGAGCATGTTTTCATAGATTCTGGCATTATTTGTCATAACAGATTATAGGAGTATAAAGTTGATACCCTTTCTCTGACTGCTCCCTTGATGATGGCTGGATTCGACTCAAGTTAGGAGCTTCGTCCATCATTAATGTTTCAATCAGGTGGTTTTTTTTTAGACTGCAGAAAATTGGTCAAAAAACCGAGGACCACAACAAGTACATATGCTAAATGGAACAAAAGTGAGCACTTACAAGCTAATGTTTTTATCTCACGGTGAGTCCAGCCACTCCATCGGAATCGAGAAAAGCGTGACAAACGCCCCAGTTCAGATGTTCTTGCTCTGGTACAACCCCAGCTAACAAGATGCTCCCACTAGTTGGCCTACCTCTCACACAGGCGGGATCGAGACGTCTAGTGGTTTCAGATACCAGAAATGAACACTACACGGGGGATCCTGTCTCCCTCGAAACAAGACTAAATCTTACGGTCGACATGGGTGGCTTTAAAGGTCACTACCAGATGGAGCCCTTAAGACTCGAGACCTGGCAGACTCAGATGTAGACACCCAGTCACAAACCGAGGTAAGCGGTGAGCTAATAATGCACGCATCGATTACTCTGTCACATCTTACACCTCCTTATATGTAGTCAAATAGTCAAATAGCCCCTGATCTGACTAATTTCACTTCCAATTGTTTTACTCCAACCCTCCGCTACTCATAAGTTAAGTCACCTATTCTAAGTGTGACTGCTTTCAGATCCGGTTCCCACATTTTCAGGCTTACCCCTTCATCTACACGTCGGCAGTCACACCTCCGATTAACAAAGCTAGATTAGCTACTCGCAGGTTCCAATTCTGTAAATGTTCAGATTTGGGTTCTTAATCACTAAGGATCATATTGATTTTATCCTCACAACAACACAGATCTTCCTCTGAACGTTGTCCGCTTGCCAACTCGAGGAGGGACTAACTTGGTACGTCCATGACTGCTTTAAGAATGTTCCATCGCAAAGCGACTTTATATAATATTCACACATGCTTAGCCCCAGTGTTTGAGAGGCCCTAAATAGAATAATAACAAATTCCCTTTGGACTTAGTTAAGCGCAGAGAATTTTCGTCTATTAGATACCTCTTGTTCCGGTGAAAATTGTGTTACCACCATTCAATGCTTCTTTGTTATCTTTAGTTTGCATGTGAATTTCATTATTTTCTGTAAACGCGTCACAAATTCCCAAAGTAGTTTTCCTTCTGGCGCTTCAAAAGCAACACATAGCCTAAATGTGTCAAATGTCGTCAAATGTTATTGCACTTTGACATTAGTATTCTGCATAGACGTAATATAGGTATAGGCTTTCTTGACACATATAAATGAAGAACGCGGATTTACTGATACTGCTTATTTGGTTAATTTCTGGTTTGTTGTTTCAAAGCAGGGTGAATTGTGGCACAATTTGCCACTTCTTGTGCAGACTAACAGCCTTATTTATAATTGCATTATAGCGAGCCTATAGAGCTATGCACTTCTTATAATGCCTCTGAACTCGAAAACCTCATTTATAAATCTTATGCAACGTTAAATATAGCAATTTCAACCTAAACGCGCTTATAGGTTGAATAGAGACTATACAAATAGCTGATTTGATCATGACATCCAAATGGAATAGATTAACCGTTTTTGGTACTTTTTGGGCATAAGGCCCTTGATATCTATAATTTATGGGAAAATGTTTTATAAATAGGAATTTATGGAAGGGCTACATAAGACCTTATTCACTGTATAAATATTCATCTGTTTAGAGCATTAGATAAGACTAGTATATTACAGGGCCTGTGTCCCACGAAGTAGCCGAATGATAGTATAACAGCACTGGGCCGACCGACTGATGATACTGAGACCTACAACCTAGTTTTTTTCTCCCGCAATTTTTTGCTTTCTGTAGAATAAAACAAGAACTCACATAGTTTGGGCAAATCTTGGATCAACAATTTTCAGTCCTTGTAATCTTCTGGTTTTAGGCGAAAGATCATCCTTTCGTTTCAACAATTATTTAAAAACCCTACAATAGCTCTTGACAGCCAACATTGGATAATAAATCTCCAATTGGAGCCAGATATTTTGAGGCAACCGATTCAAAATGGCCGTAAGCTGAGCACAACGGTGCATCAATTTGTGACGTGTGTCATCTTACCAATACAATTTTTTCAACATAGTCTCATCAAACTTGAATCTTTAACTAAAAACAGAAAAATGTCAGTCAATTCATATTATGACATAACTCATCTTGTGCATGTATAGGGTATTAAGCCAGAACCAGATTGCCCAAATAATATTAAAACATCACTTCAATATACAAAGCAAGCTATTCAAAATCCATCTCCATCGAAAACATTATGATTTGACGATCGTTTCCATTATAAACAATTCTCCGGCTGGTAAGATCAAAGCTTGAAAAACCATTATCGACAGCGGGCAGCCGGACGACCGACACGATGCGCCAAACATCAAAACATTGTGCAAATGACCTACTCAAATCGATGAAGACATAAACACCTAATAAGCAAACTCACTTACCCAATCGATTGATTTGTTTATACAAAAAAAAAATAATAATAAAAAAATCTAAATTTAGCCGAACGTATCGATGAGTATTTTCTAGATAAACAAAATGGGGGCTACCAAAGTCTTTACGACCGGAAAGATTATACATATAGAACAAGTGTGTGTTTAAATCGCAATTGTAATAAAAATTTAAAAAAAAATTGGAACATCTTTAATGAAAGTGTGAGTGGGGGAGAGGGAGGGCTGAGGCTGGTTGGGTTGAGAAGATATGCGAAATTATTAATAAAAGTGCGAAGCAGTTAATAATTATGTGATGAAATATTTTATTATTAGCTGCTTGTGATGTATTCTTTAAGGGCGATGTTATGGGCTCAAGAAAAAATCTCTAATATTCTGTCGATTGTCATATATTGTGCCCTATCGGGAATCTTCCCAAGGAATATTTTATTCCCCAGAAGTTTGTCCCGCGATTATGAATCTCCTACCGTATAAATTTCCATCCAACAAAAATTCGTATAAAGAGACAGCAGAATTCCATGGGAAAATTTATTTCCCACAACAGTCAATTCCGAGGGAAACCTTCGAGCATCATTCACGTTCTCAAGATTCGAATAGGAGAAAAAATTCCGGGATAACCCCCATTATGTCAGTTACACACAATTTCCAACAAATGAAAGCAACAAGCAATTTTTATAAGACCTTTTTTGTTTAAAGAGATCAGTCCAATACAGATAGGTTTCAAAACACTTGACTTGTATAATTCTAGAATATTTGTACGAGTAGTTCCAAATTGTTGCTTAGGTAAGTTTGCATTTTTAAATGGCTTCCATAAACATCCTGGCCCGATGACCAAGTGACACTGAAAGTACGCCTCTCCCATTAACGCTATTGTATACTTTCCATCTTATTTTTAAAATACAAATTTGCTGAAAAAAACTTTAATATTGAAATTTGCAAAATATTGATTCTTCAAAAGTCCAAACAAATTTTATAAAAAAATTGATCGAATTTTGAATAGTATATGTACATATTTTTTTAAATCGATAAGGCAGCTTTCGATATAATTGAAATTTTCCACAACTATTTTTGGCGCTAGAAAATGTCTTAAAAAACTTTTTCCCGCTGAGCTGCCAAATAAACTGGTTGGCAACCCTAACTCGTTAGACCTAATAATATTTAAACAATTTGTGAACATTCCTCCCTCAGATACTTATGTTTCATGTTTGGTAATGAAATTCCAGCCAGCCGGGTAATAGGAGATTCGACGTACCCACTCAAAATGAATAGATAATATTTTTAAGATAACCAGGGTCTATTGACTTAAGCTCTCAACCATTCCTCTTTACGCGTGTCTTCAATTTATTCCACTCTCTTCAACAAAAATTTTCAGTAGAGGCTTTCTGAGAGAACTTTTCAAAATCAGTAGCGCCAGTATATTTTTGAATTATACAAAATTGAAGAAATTTTAACGTTAATGGTTGTCCGCCAATTAAAATAGTTGTAGCTTTTTAAAATACTTTACAGTCCCATGGCCATGATCAAAGGTAAATTTGGTGGAAAACAAGCAGAGTGATCCTTTGATATTCTTGAGTTTTTTTTACTTATACTGATACTATGTCCTGCAAAAACCTTGGTGCTTTCCTTGTTGCTTATTCAACTGAGCTTTCATATTCTAATGCTTTTTTCAAGCTTTTGAGAGAGTGCTTATAAGACGAAGTGTCGATGAGCAAGTTTTTCTGCTGCATTTCTGAAATAGCTAATCGGTAATATTCAGTTAATTTTTTAATCCTATTTTTCAGAAAAAAAAAATAAATTGAAAAAATTGAAATTTCGATTTTTGTCGCATTTTTGATGACTTTCTAATAATTGTTATTTTTTTGCAGCTTACCTAAAACATTTTTTTCTGAAAACAAATCAAACATGGACATTCCTATAAACCCCTACATTTTGCTTTTAATGTTATCAAATTTATATTGGGTACTACGGTCACCTTAAGAGAACTTTGAAATGGCGAAAGCTTATGGAAAATCACTAAAGTTAGAGGTAAAACCGAATAGCCTACCTTCCCTATAGATACTGACAATACTTTAGTTGGAAGTGTGGTTTTTAATCTGGCAATGCTTTTTCGTAGTTGATCTTATCTTGACAGCTGTCACTTGATTATGCACAGTTTGGTTTACCATTTCATAATGCAAATGAACAGCCGAAAGATCAAACCTGATGGCCACCGATGCCGATTTTCACAAGAAATTTTTTTTGTCAGCGATAAAGCTCACTTTTGATTAAATGGCTACCTTAATAAGCAACATTGTCATATTTGGAGTGATAATAATCCACAAGTCATTGTTGAGACGCCGCGCCGGCCGTTACATCCTCAAAAAGACACTGTTTGGTGTGCTCTATATGGGCAGAGGGAATCATTTTTCAAAAATGAAGCTAATATAATGTTACAGTCAATGGGGAACGCTATAGAGCCATGATCAATGACTTTGAGCCGGAATTGGAGGATGCTGCACGACCTTTGACGATTGACAACTTGGAAGAGAATATTCGACGCGTTATTGCTGACATTTTGCCCCCATTTACGGCAAGAAGTGGTCAAAAATTGTGCCTTTCGGCTGGAACTTATTCTAGACAGGCGCGGCGGCTACTTACCCGAAATCATTTTAAAACCATAATCCCGTATCTATATAATAAAGCTACATTCTTGGCAATAACATTAAACAATATACGTTTTATTTCTTCTTGAAAACCACAAGTCTAAAAAAAACACCCGTTATATGAATTGCACATTTTGTCATAAGAAACCAATTGGCTAGGTTCGAACTCAAACCTAGGGTTTGCTAGTTCAATGCACTAGCCATCAAGTAGGGATGCTTCGAACATGCATTTATTCATAAAAAATTTAGATATACTCTGTTGTAAAAAAAATGTTATCAACACACATTTAACAGCTGACAGAAACTAGTGATGACTTGTAGGTCTCCGCGTAAAAACTGCAGAAACTGGTGAATGGTGGTTATTTCTATAACATAACAATTAAAAGCTAATTAACCTTAAATTTTCGTTATTGACATTAATTTACATTTACAATTACAATTTTAGTTTGTGAATAAGAAAAAAACAATTAAATCCTCCTAATTTTCGTATTTTCAAACCAAAGAATAGATGCATCAATATTCTCTGAAGTTTTTAACCGAAGAAATGTAATTGCCCATTATTCTCTTTTATTTTAATTTCTAATTAGGATTTGTTTTTGGACTTTTTGACCCAAGGTATCCAAAAATATCTTAAACGTCAACGTTAAGACACACAAGCCAGACCATACAACAGATGCATCTTCCATGCATCTTTATTATGGGTTTTTAATTTTTTTTTGAATTTTTTTTTATTGATGAAATGAAATTTTCATTTAAAATTCCTATTCAGTATGTGCGCTGAATTATCGATGGAATTTGCTGCTCACATGCTCGTTCAAGAGTTATAAATACTACCTCAACTTTGTTCTCAATCACTCGCCTCGACAGAAACATCCTCATCCTGCCTCTATATAGTCAGATCCACCATCATCGTAGTCTTATACTTTTTTGTCGGCTATTGGATTAAAGTTTAATGCAATTCAGACATTTTGCAGGCGTTGATTACCCCATAACCCATAAGTTTTTTATGACACACACTTGTTTGGATGATTGGGTCTTTCTTTTTCTCCATATATATACATAAAACATGCTATGAAAGCTCTTGAGTTTCTTTTTTTTCATTTCTTTTAACTGCAGAGCTTGTAATAAAATTGGACTCATCTTGAAATTTTATTGCCTGGAAGATGTTTCTTATTTTTAATTTAGCATTTTAGTTCAATTTTTGTCACTTAATATTATGGAGATGATCCCTTGAAATGAGGTCAATTTGAAGAAGTGATGGCGAGTCAGCTTTCAGGGCTTAAATTGGCATCATCTTTTATTAAAATTATAAGCTAATGGTGTCTGAGCTCTTGTGCACACCGATGAAGCTGGACAGCTATTTATAAATTAATCAAGTTGATGGTGTTGAAAACTAAATTGGTTCAGAAGTTTGGTCTTTTGCTTAAATTTTAGTTACCCTAAATGATAATAATAGAGAATCACAAAATCCGTATTTCCAAAAATGAATCACTAAATTAATTTTTATGATAGGCAAGCACCTGAAAAGACCGAAATCTCGGGAAGAGATCGACAAAGGCCCACATCTTGCATCTTTCTTTGATCTGGAAAGAATCTTGAACTAAAATAAAATAAAATGCATGACTGGATCGCATGAACGTGCTCTTATGTTCGATCACTTCGTATACAAAATGTTCCTAGAATCTAAATAAATATAAATTTATTAAATTTTTTTCTAAAAAAAAACTTTGTTAGCAATTTTAAATATTTAATAATATAAACTTAAAACCAAAATTTAAAAAAAAATATCCACCCGTTTTCAGAATATTGAATTTTCAAAATCCAAAAAAAATATTTTTCAAGAATGTTGGTATTATTTATTATTTATTTGAAGAAGCTCCTAAATAAAATGTTGTTCGAAATCCATCGAGCCGCTTATGAAAAAGTTCAAAATTAAACAAATGGTTGTATGTTAGGTACCGTTAATAACAAAACATCAACAAAAAAAAAAAAAACATTGTTGACCAAAATGTAGCGAGTATCTAAAATAGTACACCCACGTTTTTATCAAAATCGTTAGAGCCGTTTTCGAGATAGTTAAGATGGTAGCGTTTGGACTTAAAAAAACGATTCAAAAATTTATTTTAGACAGTCACCTAAAACGCTTAAATAGCTATCAAGTTTGAAGAGAGTTGCTTCAGCCGTTTAGGCTGTAGAGCGTTGTACAGACAGACAGGATGAATTGCGGGACCTACTTTGTTGGTCTTCTCTATCATCGTAATGTCAATTTTGATTAAAATCTCGAGTTGGATTTTTTTTCCAAATACAAAACTTGTCCTATAGTACCTATATCGCAAGTAAAAAACAATGTAAGCCAGCAATTGAGTCGACATCCTCAAAATTAATCTTCAAAATCACGTATAATTTCTATGGAAAAGAAAGGTGTAGCAAATGAATAGAAACAAAAATCAAGGGAATGAAGCTGGTGTACCACAAGCTAATATTATATGGCTAATACTTTACACACACATTGAAAAATGCATTCTAAAGCATGTCAAGAGCCAAAGACAGAACAACAGAGATCTATCGAATTTGAAAACCTATTTGGAGGCTTATTAAGAGTATTCTTGACATCGCAATAGAGGAAAAGCCTCATTTCACCTCCAACGAAGCAGAAACCAAAGAGGTTTTGACTACGTGAGGCACTCTCGTAGTTAAACATAAGGATGATTTTACCAGTATTTACCCATTTGAAGCTTGAATGATGAACATAGATGACATCTTATATCGTAAACTACGGGACGGGGAAGAATGTTGGGCGCTGTCTAAGCTAACCCTAGCTTCCATGCAGCTGAGCACAACCACTTATGCTTACCTGTATCTCTGAAGAACATCCATTAATTAGACCAAGTGTAAATATTTTTCATCTCAGAATGTGTCTACGTTCAAGTTAGAGTCAATACAGTAACAAAGTCCATGGCGTCATAAGAACATAATTAACAGTCAACCAAATAGTAGATACTAATAGTCTGAAATCTCAAAAACCATCAAGTGACAATTGAATGGCTTCTTCTTCAACCACCGGCCGCCATTTATTACAATATTATTGTAAATACACTTTTTTAACACCTCCTTCCACACAACAGATGCCATCACTGTTGTGTTGAATCTTGAATTGAAATATTATTTATTGTTTTTCTGTGAACTTATAATTCACACTGAGTTTGAACGGAAATAAGCACCTATCTAAATATAAAAAATCGTAAGTGAATACCTGAAAAGTGAGTTCTGCTGCAGTAGTGGTAATACCAGTCGTGAATACATGGTAAAGGGTGCAGGAAGGCCCAGGTTTGAATTAGTTAATTAGTACACTATGATGTCACCTATTTAGTGTTTCTGTTTATATATTAGTCAATTGTTGACATACCAGACGAGCATACCTATCAAGCCAATAAAAATCATCTCTCAGCTCCCGGAAGACATCAGGAACTTCCAAGTCAATGGCTATCAAATGATTTTGAAGCTTTCTACAACCCTGATCGGTCGCAGACACACACACTCCACATAACATATCTGGAAATTTGATCGCATGTTGAAACAAATATGGCTAATATGGAATTTTGCTGGCATGAATTTGGTCTACTTTTTCTTTGATCGACTGAAATGTTCGCCCATTTCAAATTTATAATCGATTCCCATCGTTACTTAAAAAATTAACAAGAACCATTTGCGTAGTCAATTTTCCCACAGTGTTGTTATCCCAATAAAATGCAAATTTCGGTAGAAATTTTTTACGATGCTTTTCCATATTTCAAAAAAAAAACACACATAAATTTTAACCATGGGAGATTTATTCAGTCTTCTCTCTGGTCCACAAGCATTCATGCCATAAAACACCCGCAATACAAAACAATTATTTAGGTGAAGGGCCTGATTGCAATAGCTTCCATAGGCGCCTGGTTTATACCTATACGAGATAGAATATGGCGTGTAGCTTTTTGATTAGGTATATCCAATAAAACCACAGCCAAGAGGTTCCATGATGATTTATTGGAACATGGTGATATTATTGAAAAAGAAAATCTCCAAGCACTTCCTCTCTGTTTGGTTATAGTCATTTAAGAAGTACACCAGTATCGATCATGATAAATACCTTCGTCGTAGTCGCTGTCATCCGTCTCGTCGCCATCGTCTGATGATGACAATTACAACAGTTTATCACACGCTGAATCCTACATGTTCTTCCGAAAACAAAAAAAAAAAACATAAAGCAGAGAAAGTGATTGAGGAGCAGACTATAGTATCTATAGGTAATGGTCCATGATGTAACGCTTTCGACACCCCGTGAAGTATTCAAGAACAAAAAATTATTTATTGGTTAGCCACCCAAGGATTCGGTCCCTCAATCATTTATCAGAGGAGGTAAACCATAAGTCATTGGTTGGTGCTGCATCCAGTATTAATCACCTGAAGCACACCAACTTCGAAACAATGCAACGTTGCATCACCTGCCGGGCCTTCAAACATTACTACCCCGCAAACCACTGCGCACCGCCATCATAGTGTTACTATTCACGACTGCGACCTCCGTCGAAGGTTTTTCGTGGTGCATTAAAAGTTTGTTGACGGAATCACAGTAGCAATTACGGATTTATGCCACAAAATGTAATGCATACCAGCACTCACTCATTTTTGCCGAGACGACATCGCGCCATAATAACAATTCGACTGGTATAAGGAAACAAACAGGCAAGAGGATGGAAGAAGTGACTTGCTGTGTCCATTATTCGTCTGATAATTGTATGGACTATTGCAACAAAGTTGCAAAAGCCAATACAAAATACGAAAATTGTAAAAGACACTTGGCGTGCACAAATCCGATCTGTTGTGAGCTCCCGCATATTGCATTGAACTAGAAGATTTCTTGGTTAGTATAGCTACTCCTTCAAGTCCGAACGACGAAGTCATCTTCCTCGTCATGGCAATCAGCTGCGGCTGATCTCGGGATCTGAAACAAGGACATGACCACCATAAAAAGAGTTATTATGAGAAATATGTACCAGGCCTGAAAAATCGTTTGTCTTCGATGTGATGTTTTTTTTTTGTTGCTTCTGCAGTTTCTGCATTTATTGTAATGGTCTTTTGGAATTAGGATTGTCTATACTGATTGTGTTCGTCTCGTCAGACATGTATTCGTTGCCTTTGTATGGAAAGATTACGATAGATGTCGCACTGTGGTTTTTGGCGGGGGACACTCACGGTGGGTGTTGAGGGGCGACACTTTTGGATGCTAACATGAACGGTTGTTAGAAATCTTGAACTAAATCTGGATAAGCAAATAAATTTGATTTATTCACCAGAAAATTGTAAGTCGAGGTACAGGTGTTGGGAACAACTGGAGCAAATACTTCGACTTCAGGATATTTCGTTAGATTTCTTGTTATTATTTTCTATGAAGAAAACTGATTTTCTAAATAACTTAGGAACATAGTTTTCTGCCGTCGCGACTATTCATTATAGAACATGGCTGTCACTTCAGGAAATTTCAGTATGTACTTCGATAAAGAAGTATCTGACGAATTTTCAATATAACCTAGTGTATTCCACTGATAGAAAAATGGCCTATATCACAATATTTCTTCTGATCGTCGTTTTTTTTAGAAAATTTGACAGATAATTGGAAAAATATCACCGAAGACTTGTCGAAGTGGTAATTTAAATACAAATTGGAGTATCAATGATGAAGCATTTCTGTATTCGAACTATTGAATTTAGTAAATTTGGGGTTGAATTTGGGCATCGTTTTCGACATGATTCTACGAAATTTGACAATACTTGTGAGTGATAACTTTTTAAGAACGCCTAGGCTCATAATGATCTCTGCAGTTTCTGACTATAACGTCCTCTTACAATCCCGATTCTGATTGTTCGTTTGAAATAAAATGCACGACTGTATCGCACGAACTTGCTCTTATGTTCGATCACATCGTATGCAAAAGATTTAAATTAAAAATCTAAATATATTTTTAAAGTCGTTTTTTACTTAATTTTTTATATTTACAAAATGTCTTTAATTTTTTTCTAAAAAAATGGTATGACAATCTAAAATATTTAATAATATAAACTTAAAAACAAATTATCAAATCGGCTTAATCAAAGAAAAAATAATTAAAAATTCTGAAATAAATACTTAAACTAATTTGAGCTCAAAAAAAGTAGGGCATTTTATTTCTTGGACAAATTTGAATTTATTAGAAAAAAATTTAAAAATCTGTGGAGCGGTTTGTTAGAAGAAAAGTTTTTTTTTAAAACTGTTTGAAAGCATTTTAAAAAGAATCAAAACGTTAATTCATAGGTATTCAACAAATTTATATAACTATAATTTTTTTAAAAAAATTAATGAACAGTTTTCAAAATACAGGGTCCACAAAATAAGTTTTTTTTTTTTGAAAATGGGCGCAAAACATCGAGTGTAGCTTCGGCCGTGTGGCACGCCGTTCTGTTGAAACCAAATATTGATAATATCCTCCTCTACAATTTTTGTGAACAAAAATTCGTTCAACATGGCCCGATAACGATGGCCATTGACTGGAACGGCCACTCCTTGCTCATTTTTGAATTATGCCTCTGGACCAAAATCCGCACCAAACAGTGACTCGTTTTGGGTGTATCGGCTTTTCAATATATGCGTGCGGGTTTTCTGTGCCCCAAATGCGACAATTTTGCTTGTTACATACCCGCTAAGATCAAAATGAGCTTCATCTGAAGAGATGATTTTTTTGGCAAAATCGGCATCTTCTCTAAGTCGATCGCAGGCCCACTTAGCGAGCGTTGTTCAAGCGTATACACAACCATATTCGTTAAGCGGAAGGATAAAACTAATTAGCTGTCAAATCAGACATGAGCTAGATAATACCATTCATGAAATAAGCAATAGTTGAAAAAAAACGTTAGATCCGTTATATTTTTTTTTATATTAAAAAAAAACTGCTTTTAAAAATACAAACAAAAATATTAATAAAAATTATTGGTTCGCAGTATAAATTGGGCAATCTAAACTTATATATGTGTGAAATTTCGAAATCATCGCTTAAGCCGTCCTATGGAAAGTACCTTTTTTAGGCATTTTTTTAGATTTGTTTCAACCATATGATCAGTCGTACCTAAAAAGCTGCACTGATTTTTTTAAATCAAAATCATTAGAGCCCTTTCCGAAAGAAAAGTAGGCTTGAACGTAACGGTTATATGGCAGGTACCCTTATTTTTTGAGCTAAAAAAAATTAAATTTCCCCTCTGTACAATACCTAAAAAACTCTATATAAACAGCTTGAAGCAATTGGGACCACCCGTTTGGGTTCTAGACAGACTGACAGACGGACAGAATTTTTAGACCATCTTTTTTCGTCTTCGCTATCATCGTAATGTCATGTTTGATTGTTCCTATCTCAAAACTTTTTTCTTCAACGAATGCATAACTTGCCGTATGGTACCTATAATCGCAAGTAAACATTCTGACACCCGGAGTTTACAGTTGAATTTCTAGTCCCTATAATAGAAGAAACATTATATCGTATATTCAGAAAATATTGGTGATATTGAAGTAGTCACCGGAAAATAAGAAAGCATAGTCTCTATTCCTGGTGTTGTGCATATGTTTTAAAGATATAGACCAGGTGTGGATTTTTGGGCAAATTTGGTGGCTGGAAAGATTATCATTGCTAAAATTTATGGTCTGCTGAATTGTGTTATTCTGTTGTACTGATACTTTGATATAAAGTCGAAACCCAGGGCTTGATTAGTGGATTTTGGTCGAAGTGCCCTCCAAACTGGTGAAACAAGTGAAACATCCGCAATAGTTATAAAATAGTGATAACAGGTGGAAATTGATATTTAAGGTATCGAGTTCCCTTATAATAGATTGGTATCGAGTTTTTCTGATTGCGCTTCGATGTTGTCAATTCTCTTTGGTGAATTCTAATAGTAATTTTATTAACTCGTCAATATCTATCTTTAGTCTACTTGCGAGAAGCTAACAGTATAGTTAATGAAGCTCAAATCTCAGCTGCTCACGAGAATCATGTTTGTTCAATGTCGCTAATGAGGCTCAGTTTTGGTCACTCAATATGCCCTGAGATTATCTTACATATCACTTTTTTGGTTTATATTTAATATTTCCTGGAAGTGTTCAATGATAATATGTGTTGAATTTCCCTCAGATCAGAGCGCACTAGGGCAGCAGTGTTAACGTTTATGAAATAATCCCACACTTCTCATTAGGAAAATGCTCGATATTTTTCTTTTTTATACCAAAATTTGCTCTTACAAAATTGAAATATCGATACATTTAATAAAATACCTATCTAATAGTTACCTACTTTTAATGATTGCCATATATTCTAGGACAATTTTTTAAAAACTTAGGAATTACTTAAATAGACATGTTACACTTTTAATCGCGAACAGAGTACCGAATTATTAAATTACAAAGCAATTAAGAAAAAAACAAGGACAATTAAACACGACGACCGGCAAACTACTTTAAGACAATTGACCAAAAAAGAAACCCAGACGAACTGTCAACGTTGGGCGAGAAGACTAAAACAAAGCGAATAAAGAGTGGAACAGGCAGCAATAAGAAGTGCTGCCACCACGGCTTGGCTCAGCTAGTGGATAGGTTCAGTGAAATTAAATTTTTTATGATAATAAACAAAAGAATAAATGTTATATAAAAGTAAAATTAGAAACTGATTTTCTTATACACTACCTCAGGAGCGTAGTATCTGAAAATAAAAAGAGCACCAGTGATTTTTTAAAAATAGAAGGAAATCACAAATCTTTTGGAGCGAAACCGACGGTGAAAGTATTTTGAATAAAAAAAAATGTAAATTAATGATTCCAATTGGATTTTGAAATTATTTATTGTTTTTGCTTGGGAAACCTTTTCAACAAAGAGAACAAAGGTATATACATAAAAAAAGAAGGCGTTATCCCGAAAGACACAAAACGGGTCGCGAGTTCCGCTTTATCGGAAAATTTTCAAACAAAAGCCAAACGAAAAAAAAATGGAAGCAAATTAAATAAATTTAAGAAAACGAGTATATATAAATTTATGAATATCTTTCAACAAAAAAAGACACTATACTTAGCATTTACTGCTGCCACTTCTCCTTCCTAGAAAACTATTTTTTTCCCTCTTGCTCGATCAATTTAATATCGTTTTCCAAAATTTCCTTTTGTAATTAAAAAAAAATATCGCCAAAGTCTCAATTCCTTTACGTTTTTTTCAGAACTATCCTTTTCCTTTGTTTTTCCAAGAACCTCCTGTTCGCTATCTAAACGGTTAAGAAGTGATCTTACAGTCTTTTACTTTCACTGGATGACCTATTCTTTTTTCTAATACCCAGGTGCTTTCGGCAACTCAGCGAGCATGGATTTCGATCGCATTACCATTCAGCTACCCTCCGCCTATTTGCGGGAGCAAGCAAACGCAGTTGAGATCCAGTAGCCCTTACTACTCGCACTTTAAGCCCCACCTTCATGCTTAGTCATCATCGGATTTGTCGAACTCTGGCAGGAATTCCATTGGGAGGCAATTCAAAGAGTGCATTCAGCCACCTAATTTCACCCACTAAGCTTTTAAAAGAAAGTTTTGAAAAACCGAAAAGAAACTGAACTTTTATAACGCGCACATTTTTCCCCTTTCGTTTAAAACTAGTAAGGAAAAATGGTACCAAGCTATTTCAATTATACGTTTTAATAGTTGGGCTTAGGCGCAGATTTGGGGAATAAGAACTAGCAGTTAACTTTCCATTTCTTACATTGAAAATATAAATACATAATTGAGTTAAGTTGGGCAAGCAGCCATTCTCGCAACGAGAAAATTCAGCATCGGATACCAATTGACATCCGTGCTTCTTTTTGTACAGTCGAAAAACCGTCAATCGAATGAGATGAAGTGGATCACCCATCCACTTAAATGTCAACTTTGGCCATCTCTATATTTTGTTGCTTCACTTTACTGAGAGAAAGAACCGATGGCTGATGGATCATGGCTGTCCTCTCTCGCTCTCAGTAAATTGAACGAAGTACCTGTAAAAGAATATGGAGAAAAAGGAAAAGGGAACTAAAAGAATAGTTTTTGTTGCGGTAAATTTTTACCGTATGACAGACACAATCCTAATATTTAAAATCTTTTATAAGATTTTGTTGATCTGTGTTGCGATATTGCTTTAAAAAAATAAAATAATTTGCTATTTTACCATTTTGTAGACTCAGGGAATAATAAAAGGTATTTTCGTATATGCCGTGGGATTTTTTTAGTTCTCGTCTACCATCACTAATTACACAATTTAACTTACAATTGGCTAATGTATGCGAGTATCTAATAAGCAACTTTTTGTCAAGTTACTTGAACAGTCTGCTTGCGTTTCCTGCTGCATCCGAAATCAAATTCCTTTTAATATTTTGCAGTTGTCATCCAAGATAATCGATCTAAGACAAAAAACTAACAAAAACTTCGTTACTACCAAGAAACATTATCTAACCTTTTTTTTGTGTGAATTCAATAAAATCCAATATTTTCCCATAAATCATAGCAACAGTCAGCAGGCATAGTGCGCGCGCGCAGTGTGATTGTTCGCCTTTTGTCCAAATGTAGATATATGGGGTTTGTATTGTGCATTGGTCGGAACAACAGTCAGACACACTCCATACTGTGAGCTAAGGCGCCTCACCTGGGGGCTTGATTTCAAAGCTAAAACACACGAGATGAAAGAAAATAAAAGAAGAATTGGTTATGATGGGTTATTGTCTAAAAAGAACAAAGAAACCAATTGAGCCTCAGACGATTTTTTAAAACAACATTGCAGTTCTAAATCTTTCTGAGTCTGTCTCTGTCTGTTGAAAATAATACCCTTTTTGGGGTTAATTCCTAGAATTTGAGTCTTTCCTCCTTGGTCTTCCAATTTTACTGTGCTATAGTGCTTGTGTACTATTATGTCTGCATCCCAGAATAACTCTCGACTCTGAACCCCTCCCTGGTCATCCTCAAATACTCGTAATCAAAATGATCATCGTTGCATTGATGATGCACTTGTTGCTGTATGATGTTTCTGTTTTGCTGGATATAGGTAAGATGATGCAGATTACATGTAGCATCCGCACCGCACACAGTGCAACTCCCACTTTTGGATTATTTACATTTCCCTTTGGAGCAGGCAACAGCAGCATCATCATCATCAACAGCCGCAGTAGTATATCTATAGCCAGAAACAGCAGCAACAGTCTTCGGCTGCTGCATCAAAAGTCAGAAGAGAATCAATGGCATATTGTGTTGTCTGTTTAGGCCTGATGCAAGTGCATTTTCGCGTCTTGAATATCTCTTGGAGCTGTAGGGAAGGTATTTCGTGCGTCCGATACCGCGCGCCGGCCGTGCCGTCCTCTGGTGGTGTTATTACAGCACGTCTTCTCGCAGATCTCGTATGGATGCGTTGAGGCTATAGAGAAACAACAACATCTTCGTCATACCGTGCAGTGTTGCGTGCCTTGCCGCATGTTTCATAACTGTTTTAAGGTAATTGCACTGAAATGCATGTCCAAGACCATTTTACCATCTTCCACCTCCTCCTTCCCACCGCCACTATTACTTCAGTTGCTCCCGCCTATGCTCGCAGATCATCAGAGATGAGACGTGGATGAGATGTTGATGATGGTGATGAGTTGAACGGATAGATAGATAGATGGATGGATGGAAGTCGTAAAATGACATGGCAATGCGTATTATCCCAAGGGACTTCCTATATGAATACCATTTCCTTGTTATTATAACAACTATACACAAAAAAAAAACAACAACAATCTAGGAAAAAAAATGCGAGAAAAAATATATAGATTGCTAGAAGAAACTTTTATATGCATTCTCCTTCGACGATGGCATGATAAATGGACGGGGCAAACTTCACACCTAAAATGAGTAGGAACATTATCCAAAATGTGTTATGTCTGATCCGAGACCAGGTCAGGTCATGCACAGGTTGGATATTACAGCTAAACGAAAGGGAATATCAAACACGTGGCGGGAGAAATTACCTTCGTGTTTGATAATAATTGGACAAGTTATACTATATATGTAGTTATACCTTTGGATTTAAGGTGATTAATGAATAAGTTGAGATTATTTTTTTGGCATGGGCTCAGTTATAATGAAGGTTACGAATATAGGTATAGTAAAGAAAAAGTTTATTTCTATTTTGGCGTTTATAAAGAGAATAATGAATTTCTGTTACTTATAAAAAGATGAAGTATCGTAAGTTAATACAGGTTTGATGAAGTACCTATTTGACGTCGCTGGAAAATAAGGATACATTTTAGAGTAATGTCACTCCCAGAATAATTTCTTAATCTTTATTAAAAAATAAAAAAAATTATTGACGTCAAAAGTTATTTACTTAATTAGATTAGATAAGATTAGGTCTTTATTGATTATTCAAAAAAAATATCTATTTTCGTACAGATTTTAAGCATGGCAATTTGTGTCTGACGTTTTCTTAATTTTATTACTGTAAGAGATTGAACATGAAAATTTAATACAAAATAACTTAAAGAGTAAACTAACGATTTCAAATAATAAAGGGTTATCTATTTTGCGGTTTCAAAAGTAAAGGGCTGGAATTCGACATCTGTCAAACTAAGTTGTTAAGCCAATTTTTTTTTCCAGTTGAAAGTCTGACATTTACGAAAATAGATCGCTTAACTATCGCACAACGCATAAAAACTGTTAAAACCTACTACAAAAATGGTGATTCTGCCACAGCCACATATCGTGCTTTAAGAGGAGATTATGGTTTATGAAATTTGAAGAGACTGGATTGGTTACAGATATTTAAAGGCCTGCGCATCATCGTTTTGCCTGTACCACTGAAAATATAGCTGCTGTAAGTGAAAGTTCTGCCGAAGACCCGAATGTGTCGATTCCTCGTCGTTCTCAGGAATTAGGACTGTCTTACGGCACATTATGGCGTATTTTGCATTTGGATCTATACCTACATCCATATAAAGCCCAGCTCACACAACAACTGAAGCCAGCTGACCATTCACAACATCGCAGATACGTCGAATGGGTACTTTAACAACAGGCGGTGGTCGGCGATTTTTCGAACAAAATTTTCTTCACGTTTTCTTGTTGGTTTTCAAGTTTTTGTATGAGGTTTTACCAATTTGTATGCGTTGTGCGATAGTTAAGCGATCCGTTTAACAACTTAGTTCGACAGATGTCGAATTCAAGCCCTAAACTTTTGAAACCGCAAAATGGATAACCCTTTAGTTACGGTGACCATTTTCCATGCAAAAAAGAGGACAATCTTTTAACTTAAACAAGTTGAGGAACAAACGATATTATTGAAAATATTTTTACTTCAGATTAGGTTCAAAAGTTCAGTTAAAAGAAAAAAAAACTTAACATAAATAACTTAACTTAACACAGACAAAAAAAATAACTTAAGAACTTAGCTTAATAAGAGTTCAACTCAAAAAAACGGTTAGTTTTTGTATTTTCTTTCACAGTGTATTTTTTTCAGATGTCATCCGACTTCTTAAAAAAGTCTTAAAATATCCACAAAAAAAGAAAATAATGTCATGAAAATTTGACAAATGGACTGGCATGATCAGTCAAAATAGTAAAATCCAGAAGACAGTACTGAATTATTCAAACAAGTGCTGTCTTCATTTCATGTTTAAGTAATTTAGCCCTGAAGAAAGTACTTTACTGTAGAAAAAAGTTTTAACGAAAAAAGAGCACAATTAAGGGAAAAGAGGACAAATCTCTGTGCCCTTTAAAAAAAAATAAATTGCACGACCGGATCGCACGTGTCACATTATATACAAAAGATTTTTAATAAAACTGCTAAATATATTTTTAAAGTTTTTCACTTAAATTTTTATAGATATATAAAAATTCCTAAACTTTTTCTAAAAAAAAAATTGGTACGAACATTTTAAATATTTAATAATATAAATACAAAAACAAAATTTCAGAAAAAAATGTCCACCGTTTTCGAAATATTGAGTTTTCAAAAAAAAATATTTTTTGTTTCAAAAATTAAAAAAAATATTTTTTGAAAATTTTGAAGTTCAATACTATTTAGAATTTGAAGGAGCTCCTAGGAGCAAGTCGAAAATCAATACACTGGTTGTATGGCAGGTACCGTTAATAACAAAATATTTTAAAAACTTTTTTAGCCGAAATGTTGACCATACCCAAAGTAGTACCACACCAATTTTTATCAAAATCGTTAGAGCCGTTTTTGAGATAATTAAGATGGTAGAAAAATTTGTATGACAAGTACCGTTATTTTTGGGCCTAAAACAACGATTCCAAAATCTATTTTGGACAATCACCTAAAACGTCTCAGTACCAAGTTTGAACCAAATCGGTTCAGCTGTTTAGGCTGTAGATCGTTCTACAGACAGACATAAAGACAGACAGAATTGCGGGACCCACTTTTTTGGTGTTCTCAATGATAATAATGTCATGTTTGATAGTTAGATTTTTAGATTTTTTTTACGAATACATAAGTTGATTTATAGTACCTATAATCGCAAGTAAAAAAGAACACGGTACCGAAAAAAAAGACTGTTTTCTAAGAAAGAGGACGGATGGTCACCGAACTTATAGTACCTATAATAATTGCAAGTAAAAATATTAAAAACTTCATGGCGCAAACCAATTAATATGTATAGTATATTAGTTTTATTTTCAAGTTGTCGAGGATTGTTTGCCTTGATAACGAACCAAAACAATAATTTTCATATTTTCGTCCAAAAGTCGTATCCCACTTCTGACCTTACGTAATCTCAATTCTTGCACGAAAATGAAAAAAAAAATAATTCCCTTATTTTTTTTTTGTAGAATTTATATTGTTTGTAGCTTTCGGTGAAACTGTACTTCAAAGTAACGACCAAATCACTTGTTTTTCATTTTATACCCTAATAAGATTGTCCCCATATAACTACCTATCGCAAGCTGATTACCAGTTATAGACAACTATATATGAAGGGATATGACAGTAAGTTAGTCTTTAAGACTACAAACTCATTTCATATGCGGGGAAAACCCAGACAATACCTTGTTATGGAGCTCTTCATTGCAGTTCTAGGAATTACAATACCAACATTCCAATCCATTGGACACACAATACAATGCAGAGTAGATACTTAACTTTTGGTCTCTTTTAAGGTTTCAGCAAACAAACCTGAACTATTTCACCAGAAATAGAAATGAAAACAACATTTCAACATTGTACTCGCAAGTACAAGCATTCGATTCTTAATAAGAACAAACGAAAACACCGACTAAGAGTTGGCGAATGACATTATTACGAATTAAACTCTAAACCTCTCTACACTTTAGTGCTATATTGTTACCTCTTCTGTGTTCAATAAAAAAAAATAACAAACTCGAATACAAAACAAGAGTAGCAATCCTTCGCACACCCGACTGTTTCGGTCACTATCAAATTTAGCGGAAAACATTCCCCGCCACCAAACCACCATCTACCCTATAACGATCAACAAATAAAACATAAGCTCTTATTGTGTAAACTTGCAGAACATGCCACTTATTTAGACGGTATACACTGCATGCCAATGACCCGAAAACAACAAAACAAAAAAAATTATGCATGAAACCTAGTGGCAGCAGTGAAAGTAGAACGGAATGAGAGGCTCAAGTCAGGGTAATCCCTAACCGACGAATAATGGTGTTGCATGGTGGAAATTCCTTGGGCTTCCTCTTCCTCTCCTTTCCGATACTTTTCACCGTCCTCCCTACATGTGGGAGTTGACTTATTCGTCAAGCAAGAAGTATTGCTTACAGGATTGGTAACGTACTCGTCTTCGGTTACCTATGCCATATAGCGTGCCCATTCACACCATCATTGTAACCATCTGAAAGAAGACGGGAACACAAGGGTACACTGCAGCACTGGATTGGATATGGACGGACATACTGTATTCAAGGCTCTAGGCTTTGAATTAGTAAATCCCAGGTATTGAGTTTCTCACCAAGGTTGAGTCAGCTATACAGTTTGAATGCGGTATGATACCCATGTGAGGTGAGCAACGTTACCAATTGCGTGATTGCGAAAGCTAACCCAGGGATTCTCTTAGCAGATGCTTCTGAAGCACGTGCACCCTCAAGACTCTGATGTTATATAGCGTTGTCGAGGAGGGTCAAGGGGCTCAGTGTGTAGGCGATAAATAAATTACCTCTTTACGGCAGTTTTCTGTTGAATGTAGTATAAAGTATTCCCTCCAGGTTCGATCGCGTCCGGTATGGTAACGGCATCTCCTTTCGCTAGCTCGTTTAACGATTTTCATTATGTTATAACGTTCTCACTGGTCATTGGCAATTCCAATGTCTGTCCGGTCCGGTCATATTGTCTTCCAGCTGGTCAGGTAAGCAATTGCGCTTGGCGCGCGATTCAAAAATCTAGGCCTTTGGATGGGGATATATAGGGAACGGACAATGGTGCGTGGTTTAAAGACCGACTCACTCGGACGAGTTATTGTCGTGTATTGTGGTCATTTGATATCCATCTTTGGGGACATACAATATGAGTATCGCAAGTGATGCGTGTGTTTGTTTGTAGCTGTATTATTTGCATGAGGAGGCTGCGCTCTGTAGATAATTTCAATGGGCGCATAAAGTATCTATCAGATACTCTTTAATACCAACTGTGGGTTTTTTGTGGTAGGACTCTTTATGTTTTTTGTTGAATGGGGTTTGTTTATGGAGTTTTGTTTGTGATCAGCTACCGCAAAAAGATAGTTTCTTGAGCTTTGATTACCGCAAAATGTGGATGTGCCTACTTTGGAGTTGTTGATTTTTTTGGTATGTGGTTGTCTGCACATTAAGACAATGGCACGATTGTTTGACCGTCGAGTAATATGTTAGCGGAAATGTTTTATTATGTTTGTGTTTCCGGCTGGTAATGATTGAGGTAAATTAAAAAAAAAAAAAAAGATTATTTTTCTCCCACCAAAATGGTGAGGCTTTTTGGGAAGTTGTTTGGTTCGGTAATGGTGAGATGTGACAACATTTATGTATTTAGGAGAACCTAAAGGAGTCAAGAGTCAATAGAACCGAAAGGGACATTTTGGCCAATCATCGAAACAGCTAGATGTTTTGGAAGAAGAGGCTCTGGCGGTGACCCAATCACCTCCCACTCGATGGTATTTTTTTTAAATTACCACATATACTTAAATAAATTGACAGACAGCTAGAAATATGCTGCCATTATACGAGGGTGCAATAGCAATAGGTATGTCCAATTTGTAAATAGTGCCTTTTACTATGCTGATGTGCATAGCGCGGATTCTTATTACTTGCGCCGAGTTGGTCAAATATCATTCATATCTTTTAAGGGCATATTTCGCTTTATATTACGGTCGCTATACAGAAATGATGGTAATTTTGTGCTGGGAAATAACTACCCGGCAAAAAAGTCCACTGGAAATAAGTTCCAGGGAAATAAGCCTCCAGAGCTAAGTCCACTGGAGGCACTTAGTTCTCATTTAATGGGAACTTTAAGCTAACATTTGTGAAGTGAACTTGGTCCCAATACAACGTGGGGAATCAATTCAAAGACAAGGTGTGGTTTTTTAATTCCTTTTAAATGCGAAATAAACTAACACTTGCAAGATGAAATAAAATAATGCTGCAGGGAAATAAGTCAGGCTCTTCAAGCAAATACATAACAACCAGAACAAACATTCATTCTTATAAAAATGTATTCTCGCAATAGTCAACAGTAGGTACCTCGGCCTGGAACGCTTGGTCGTAATTATAACTTCCTTAGAATACTTAACATAACTGGCGCCCGAGCAGAGATAGGCTCGTAACTATTTTGAATCCACTCGCTCGGGCGAATATCTGCATCAGGAAGCAAATACACTCTATGAATTTTGAGATACTGTACTATTTTATGGTACGACTCATATTTTGAACATTCTCGAGAACCGTTCAACTGATTTTGATGAATTCCTCCTCTGAAAGAGCACTTAGAAATCTTTAATACGCTCTTATTTTTGCATTAAAAATAAAATCCATGACTGGATCGCAAGTACTTGCTTTTATGTTCGAGCATATCGTTTGCACAAGATTCTTATTAGAAACAGCTAAACATATTGAATACTTGTTTTACTAAATTTGTAATTAACAAAATTTATCAATTTTTTTTTCTAAAAAAAATGTATATCTACTAGGCTAATTTTAACTATATAACAATATAAGTACATTGAAAACATGATTTCAAAAAAAAATATTGTCCAGCCGTTTTCGAAATATTAAATATTCAAAAACATTTTTTTTCCAAAAATCCAAAAAATTATTGTTCGGAAATGATTATATGGCTGAAGCGGTTTTCTGCAAACTTGGTACTTAAGCGTTTTAGGCGATTGGATCGATACTTTTTTTAAATATTTTAAATAGCTCCAACAATAACGACGCCAGCCTAACGAGATTGATAAAAATAAATTAATGCAGATAGGTTCTACTATAGGAATTGCTATAGTTTACATTTGAGTTAAAAAAAAATTACATAAAATTTAATAAACGGTACCTGCGATATATCCGTTTTTTTCGAGTTTCTGCTATCTTATGAACAGCTCAACAAATTTCAATGAAAATATAAATATTCTAAATAAATCTGCGAACCAAAATTTTTGAAAAATATTTTTTTTTCCATTTAATATTTAGAAAAGGTTTTTTTTTGGCATTATATTTTGAGTTAATATCTTAAATACTCAAAATGTGAATACCAATTTTTTTAAATTAAAATTACAATTAAGTGAAAACGACCAGGCGATTTTTTTAAAATTAAAATTAAGTAAAAATGACTTTAAATATATATAGCCGTTTCTACTATGAATTTTTTGCATACTATGTGATTGAACATTAAAGCAAGTACGTGCGACCCAGTCATGCATTTTATTTTTAACTGCACTCTGTATAAATAGGATTTTTAAAATATACGGGTAATATCTATGTAACGTTCTGATTAGCTCAACTACCATTTCAGCTTCGATAATGATTCGATAAGTAATTTTAACTTGTGTAAGACCTTACCGAAACATTATAGAAGCTGAAGTGATTTATCTTCTGAATCTAAAACCGGTCCATGCTTGTCACGAAATAATTTTTGAATTAAATGACTTACCGAAGCCTTATCCAACTGCAATATTATTTTGGAGGAAAAAAAGACAATCTCTACTCGTGTTAGAATTTTCAATAAATATCTAGCTGTGCTTCTCACGTATAATCATTTTTGCGTGGGAAAACCAAAAACCTCAAAACATAATCTCCCCATAGAGCAAGCTAATAAACAATGTTTGACTTGATTGATATTTAGTCATCCAATTCCTTAAGATCTCTTCATCTTGTATTTTTGTGGGTTTTGAACTATCTATAATAATTTGAAGTAAATTTGATTTGTCTTCAACTTAACACATAGACATCCCTCTGTCTATACTGTGTGTCTCCCCCTAAGTGACCCTTATTTCACCCTAGATTCCAATTAAGAATATTTTCACTCTTCAAATTCGAGTTCAGCTATTTTGGGTTCGACTATACCCCACATCTGCATAAATCTTAACAACTCTTCACATATAGGTATACTATGGAAGTACATGCTAGTTTTGTGTACCACCGCACATCCTGCTGCCTCATAAGAAAAACACTGTCCCATTTTTCTTCGATCAGTGTCGCATACGTTAACCCCACAGATACAGATATTTCGAAACGATTCTGGTCTTTTGGCCGCGATGTGCATAAATTTCGTTCCAAAACAGTTCCCTCGCTTCCACAATGAAAACATTCTCGCCGGATCTAAAAATACAATAAATATTATCCCCTAAGATTCAGAATCAGAGCAATTGGAGCATGCATCCCGCTTTTGCTTTCCACAAGTGCGTACACATAGAATGCGACCGCTGCGCTGCGCTGGATGGTTGAACTCGACGCGATGGCAACGGGGCGACGCGACACGATGAAGATCAGATTGTGGAGAAACATTATAGAAGAAGATTCAATTTTTGGGATAACTCCCGTGGACAGATTTGTGGCTCCTTTGTGTTTTGCTGCGTTACATACATTCACAAAAAAACAAAATTGAATGCAAATACCAAGAACTGAGAGGCAGCGTCCTGTGCTGCTGGGACAGCGACACATCCCATTGTGTCCACTTTGGCACTCATTTCAATGGAACCATAACTCTTTTAAGTCGGATTTCTTCTAATTTGAAATCGTTTTGGCTCCGAGTTCTACTCGAATTCGTCTGTGGCTTCGGCTTCGAACTCGATTCTGATGGGATTCTGGTTCTTATTGTATTTGCCGGCGAATTTATCTCGATTCCGCTTCGGGTATGTAAATCGTGGTCAAACGATTATTTTGGTAAATTTTTTGTTTGTCTGTTTGTGTACGTTGCAGTTGGTCGACTAATGGTAATGCGGTGAAGTGTATTTGTTGTCTCTTGGGACCTGGTGTTCCGCTTTTGTTTTCGAAAAGGCTGCTAGCGGCATTGTATAATGGTAGATATATACACCCAAGCCGGAGATATGTAATCTAACAATTTTGGACATTTCGCTTTTTGGTGGCATTCGCAAATGGACACTAAATGTGCCATTGGAGCTCTTTTAATTGTGTGATTGATTGATTTATAGAAGCACCAGCGCAGCAGGAAGACCGGAGAAGACGACTTGCTATGCTAATGCTGCTGACGATGACGTATACCATGATGATGAGGACCACGTTGATGATATAATGTTGATGAGTGTGATGGGAGGTCAGGGCACGGGCAAGGGCAAGGGTACAACAATTGATTGACTTTGGGGTAGGACTTTAGAAAATTTAAAACACAGAACCAGCACGCCAAAGTCGTATAGCCTTCCAACTTCCAACTTCCAAGTCGACATCGACATCGTCGTCATTGTTGTTGTTATTGTCGCTGTCGTGGCTTTAATGATTAGGATGAGGACTCCTCTGGGAATTGAATTCGATTTTATTTCTCGATTGCTTTTGGTTTTTGTTGCCATTTTTTTTTTTGCTGCTTCCTTCCTTGTGTAATGGTGGTGGGCTTTATTGTGGAAGTTCTCGTATTACATTACCTATCCAACAACAAAATGGTAGTTGTTCTGAGTCCTTTTTTTCTCTCCTCACCTACATATAACAGGTTTGTGTGAGTAAATTTTTTGTTTTTTTTTGTTTTGTTGTGTTGACGAAGTGAAGTACTCGTCACCGCCAGGAATTCGATTCGCAATTTCTTTCACATTTAATTTGAGTTGCTGATTGATTCCCGAAGGGCGGTTTATTCCTAGTCATTGGATCAACTTTGTTTTTTTTTTTTTTTTTTTTTTTTTTTTTTTTTTTGAGGACACAAAATGTCGTGTGTGCTGTAAGTTCATGTAACTGGGGCGAGAAAATTGCTTTCAATTGTGTGGGCGAAAGTATCTACAACACGTTTGCTGAAAGGACTATGCTTTATATAGCTGGGATTGGATATGGATAATATAAGTGGTTTTTAGCGCAATTTAAAATGTATATCGACAGTAAATAGGGTGTGTTTTTTTTGAAAGAAAAGAAAAAAATCTACAGGATTTGTGTTTAGAAAAGCAAATTAAATAAATGTCTACCTACTTTTTAAACTGATTTGCTTGGGTATTTTGTTGAACAAAAATATGAAGCAGGAAATGTATCTACTTATGTTTGCAAGAGAAAAAGAGAGAGATGTAAAGAAAAATGATTGAAGAACTTTATTTTTAAGAAAATCGATTTTTTTAAGTTTAAGGAATTTCATAGACAGTTTTTTGAATGTCTTTAAATAAAAAAGTTTGAAGAATTCATAGGTTTTTTAGATTTTTTGGGAAGTAAATGGGAACATAAAGACATTTTTAGCTCTATTACTATCACATATAAAAAATATCCTTTAATTTTGAACATTCAGTCAAAGGGGAATTAATGATGACAAGACTGAATTCAGTCAAGGCTATGTTAAAACCAAAGATTGTGGATTCTCTAAAATGACTTCGAGTACTGGAGATTTTGATCAGACAGTCTGTATCTGTACCTAACCTGCACCTTGATCTATAGCCTAGATTTCTATAGAAACGATTTTCTTGAAACTTTCTGAATCTTCAAAGATTCTTTAGAAGAGAAATTGAGTTTTTTTGTTAAACTCCAAAAATAATGGTGCTTGACATAAAATTTTTTGTATAGTACCTAATAATAATAAAGGTTCAGTTAATTATATCGAAAACGGATCTCGATCTTAATATCTAAAAAACATTCTGTGCACTATTGAAAAATAAAGTCTATATTTTGGTCGAAAAAAAAATATTTAACGAAAATGTTATAGGTAGAAACTTTTTTTTACTTTCGACTATCTCAGTAACAGCTCAACTGATTTCGCTCAAGATATTTACACTGAAAATCTTTCGAATTTTCAAAACGACGGCGTATCAAAGTTTTAGAGAAATGTTTTTTTTTGTATTTTAAATTATTTTTTTTTTTTGGAAATTCAATACACATTTCGAAAACGAAAACGGATATATATACGATTTTTAATTTTAAAATTGTTTTTAAATTTTAATTGTTAAGTAGGTACCTAAGAACTTACATAATTTAGAAAATTAAAAAAAATATATATTTTATATAAAAAAAAGAAGTAAAAAACACATTTTAGAAATATCTTTAGCAATGAATAGCCGTAAACTTAGCAGGTAGGTATACTAGGGGATTACATATTGGTTGTTTGATGACTTCGGGGTAACCAGCATTGAGCGGTGATTGAGAGAAATTCACACATTTTAATTAGATATTAGACATAAGGATATTTTCTAGAAAAATATATTGTGCAAAGTTTCAGGTTGCTGCCTTGATTTGAATAATTTTGTGCCTGTCACACTGTTGATCACAGTCAAAGTTGTTCTCTAAAAAAATAACGTCTAAGATTTTAAAAATCCATTTTTTTGTACAACAAAATCTAATTCCTTGTTTCTTTTCTTTTAGTATGCGACACGTGAGTCCCAATGCGTTTTACATGCAGAATGTTCAGCGGTAAGTACCGAATTTTAAACAACATCAGATAGTACTTCCAATAAAGGTAACCATCCCGGGGACTGACTTACTAAAAATTGATTGGTGACCACCTGCACATTTCGTCTTTCTAAACAGTAATATTTTTTATTAATTCCTAAATTTTGGGCAGTAAAAAGAGCTTTGTTATGAAAGTGCGGTCCTGAAAGGGTACTTTTAGTGGGGCCTCATAACAAATATATATCAATTTTAGCATAAAATTATCCCAAAACAATTAAACTGGAGACAGGGGTAGGATTCTCTCAAATAAAAAAAAAAGAGTAAGCTTTGCATTCTAATGGTTTTAAGAGTATATACTAAGTTCAACCATTTTGAGTTATGTCAATGGAAAAGTTAAATTGTACGCCTGAGGTATCCCACATTAAATTTTGCAGGACTTGTGCAAGAAGATACATCGATGGGGCCCACGTCAACTATAAGGTTGGTTGGACTCTAGAAGAGCATCTAGGGGGGCCCCTTGTTTTAAAAGCCAGCCCTTTGATCAGCAGTACGCCCCTGACATTAACTCAACTTTGATATTTTTGTTCAGTTTTGCATTAAATATATCGTTCCTAAACAAAAAAAGGACAAATACACTGGCTTCACTCTGCAATTAAAGACACAAATTTAAGAAGTCCTTTATTAAATTTACAGGTTACTATAGGGATATGTATTTAAAATATAATGGAAGATTAACACGTTAACAAAAAAACTCGAGAAAAAGTAAATTAAATATAAAATAAAATAAAAGTAAATCGATAATTTTAAATAAGTTTAAAAATTGCCGTTTGTTAGTTTGATCAAGAAATCAGGGCCCTGTTTCACAGATCATACAACACATTTAATGTATGATTTTCAAAATTCTGCTGTATGATTTCTGTTTCACAAAATTATTGTATGATTTACCGTCATAAAACAATTTATGAACGAAAACTTGACTGGAAGTATTTGAATGTTGTATGAACCTGTTTCACAGAATTTATTTTAATAAGTCATACAGCAGTTTAATGTCAAATTTATCATACATTTCATACAGCGTAATAGTTTGCTGCTGAATAATTTGTGTCTTTTGACAAAGTTTACACATAAGCAAAAATATTCCAAAGTAAGTAATTTTTTAACTATTTAGTTTATTAATATTTTCTTGTTGTTAAAGGAAGCCAAGAACAGTCAAATTTGTGTTCTTGAGAAAAATGACCGATACTTGTGTTGCTTTTGGGAAGTTTGCCAGTTCCACCTTCCATGGCCACTAAAGTTGTTATTTATGATGCTGATAAATGTTTATTATATGTTTATGTGTGCATATGTAGATACATAAATTCCTAAAATTAATTAGGTATTCATTGTAAATAAATAAACTGTAATTGGAGTATTCGAAAGGAAATAAATATTTATGTTTCTGCATTATGTGTTAGTTTTTTTTATTTATTATACTTCTTTCTGGTCGGACTGTCCTTAAGGGCTCTATACCAAAAACTAATTAATTAAAATAGTTTAAATAATAATTTATTATTCTAAGTCATTCTTGTTGCATCTTTGCATCTTTGTTTTCAAAAGCATTTTCGACTTCAGCATCTACAGATACATTTGCAAGTTGTAAAATGCGCTACTTATGTTCCCAAACGTTTAAATGTTTAAATATAATCTAATCTAAAAACACAGTCTTTGCATTGAATTTTTCAATAAAAAATGACTTCTACATGCTCTAAAATTATCCTAGGGCGTTATAATAATAGTTTGGATCAAATTCAAAAAATCTTCACCAACAAATATCAAATTCAATGTCTCTTATTATAAGACTACACAAATATTTGGTTTGAATAAATTTATTTCACGTTTATAATATGACAATTTGCTTTAATTGATTAGGAATATTATTTTGAAAAACAACGAAATGTCAAATCATACATTTCATACAACAAAACAAAAATCATCCAACACTTCCAATGAAATCTGTGAAACAGAAATATGTATGTGTTGTATGATGTATTATGCGAATGTATGTTGTATGAAATGTATGCGTTGTATGATCTGTGAAACAGGGTCCAGGGGGTCAATTCCCCATCAGTGAAGTTTTAAAGTGAAAAAAAAAATATCATTTCAGTTTTCACGGAGGTTTATCATTTTCCAACTTCACGCACACGCCTAATGCGATTCTAGATCATTGTGATAAAGTTTGTACTAAAATAAAAAGTACTAAATGAAAAATTCTGTCATTTCTGATTAGATTTTTTGTTGGAAAAGGTAAATATTTCATTTCAGTTTCTAAATTTACTTAAGAATAATGTCCGGAATAATAATTCGTTTAATAAATTAATAAAAGACGTCGTACTGAACAATTGTGGGTTTTATATTATATTCAATAGTACCTCTGTTTTGAGTAAGATTTATTATTTTTTCAGGTGAGGATATTGAGACTTTCCCTTCGAGATGGCCAGAATCTATTCGAAGTTACAACTAGGAGCACTTTATTGAACTATATAGATTCCCAAAACATTTATGCATGGATTTAATACGTGAATTGAGAGCATTCTTGAAAAACACTCAACTTATAAGTGCGCTTCAAAGCCAATTAAATATGGTAAAGTCCTCTGCATTTTTTTTTTGCAATGGGTAGTTTCCAACGATCTGTCGCGGGAATGAGCACCGACGCGTCGGCTTGTGTGAATCTGTTATTTTAAGCCAATTGAAATATTTTGTGACCTATAGTCCAAAATGCGTTTCGATGTCTACCGACTCTAATAGAATTTGCAGCATATATATACTGCAAATTATATATTTCTAGGGGAATTTGGTTTAATTCATGCACCTAGAAAAATTCCCCTAGAAAAATATAATTTGCAATATATATATGCTGCAAATTCTATTAGAGTCGGTAGGCATCGACCAAAAATATAGCGTCTTAGAAAGGTACGATAGCATCTAACTGATGAGCCCAACTATCGTGCCCGGGCGAAACACATTTTGGACTATAGGTCACAAAGTATTTCAATTGGCTTTAATCCACACAGTCCACAAAAACAAAAATAATTTGTAAATATTGTTTGCGTTTTCTTCGAATGTTGATTTAACAATTTCATTATTTACTCGAATTAACACAAATATAACTTACTACCAAAACAAATTTGTGTATAAATATAATTGTTGCTTACTTGTCATGTGCCAAATCCTGTTTTTCTTCTTAATATTCGATTAGAAACATTTTCTTCACAAAACAATTGACTGTGATAAGAAAATTAACATATGAAAAATTTTTGGCATTTAACTTCACTTTTTTACGAATCGAGAATCGAATTAGACGTGAAAGCATGACAAAATTTATCACTTCACATCTTCACAGATCGCGAATTGACCCTACCTGGGCCCTGTTTCAATTGAAGAGCCGAGCATTGTATTGTTAAATCCAAAATATGGCATGACAACATTATCCTTGTTCGCTATATTTCTTGTAGCCTTTTAATTTAATAAGAAATCATGTAAGTTATACACGAAGACCTTGTTAATCTTACAACATGCCATGTTAATTCATCTATGCATGGTTTCCAAATGTTTATCTAGATTTTGAAAAAAGAATCGATGACGAAACTTCCTTAATGTGTAAATCTTTAAAATTGTCGTGTAGATTTGTTTGAAAATAGGAAGGGCGCCTCTTAAATCAAAAACGACTTAATAAGTTGATTAGTATCTGTTTGAATTTGCATGTTATTTTCTTTGAGAATGTTGAATCTGTCTGCCGTCATTATTTGTAAATATGATTAAGGTAGGTAGGTGCACGTAAGTGCAAAAATCATTCGAATGACAAATAATGGAACTAATTCGAATGATTTTAGATGAAACATGAACATGTCTCGAGATAATGTAAGAATCGATTATTTCATTTAAATGCACACATCAATAGTTGAACAAAAACCAAAATAAAAAAAAAAACAGAATCCCATAACATTTTTTTTCGTATTACCTGCAACACCTGCGGCGGCGTTTTTATTTAAAACATTGTGAGGCTCTGAAAATACATACACCCCTTGTTTTGATCTCAAAAATCCTCAAACCGAAAATTAAAAAAAAATCCCATAATGCGAGTATATGTCATTCAAGTAAAGGATCAGTGTCATCGCACCTCAAGTTGCATCTCGCGCACGTTATTTTTTGGAATTCGGCTCAAGGCTTATTGCTCCACAGTAAGCCGACCATTAAAAAAGGCTTAATTTTTTTAATCGTCTGTCAATTGTAATTTACATCGCCTATATGCGCTGAAAGTGATTCCCATAAATCCTGTTAATTACTTTAATTTTTATATCTCATAATTTTTGACTACGTATTAAAGTATGTAGGTTTATAAAACTATACTCGTAATGTGGGACAAAAAAAATCTGTTGTATATAAAAGTCGCTGACAACAGGCTATACTGATCGATTTTGCTTCGAACCAAAAATTATGGCTGGTAAGCTGGAGATTTATGTGGATGTATTTTTTGTTCGTTAGTTTTTTGGCCGATTTTTGTGATGGTAATCAAAAGTGCTCCAACGATGACACAATATCCCGCATGGCAAACATTTATGTGCCCTAAAAAAAAGCCAAACGAATTCTTTATTACAAAACACGAGGGAGACTTTTTTTGGGGTTTATTCAAACGTCATCAGCATCGGCGGACCTTAGAGGCACTAAAAAATAGGTAAACGAAATGAAAAAAAAAATGTCGAACCGCCTGTTTACCGAATCGTTTGTCTTTTGTCTTTGAACTCCTTTTAGGCGCGAATCAAAAAATTGAAAATCGAAATCCATCCATCCGTTCAACCGTTCGATTCCGTGGTCCAGATAAGGGGGCAGGCAAGAATTGACTGAACTGAATCATGGACGAAAGTGTGCGTTGCGTATGTGTTTACCAATGGTTCAGGTAGGAGGTACCTGAGAGAATCATTTTTTCCAATTTCATTTTTTTACCTTGTGGCAGGTCCCTATGTATATTGGATGCTGTGTAATTGATTCGTTCCTCGTGCAAAAAAACAAAACAGAATATCCAACGAGTCGTCCAAAGTGACGTGTTCAAAGTCCAGCACGGCGCGGAGGACGAGACGATTTTGATGCGACGACGAATGCAGCAGCGACGATATAGCGCGTTCCGAATTAATATTTTTGTTGGAGTTTTATGGAATTAAATTGCGCTGCGGTCCACTGTTAGTGCGGTTTATACGTTCTTTTTTTTACCAACTATACCTTCCAGTACCTATACTGACACTGACTTTTCTTTCCTATAGGTATCAGAAAAAAATTAAAGCTCAAAGTGAATATTTGATGGCGAAGAATGATTGGGTTGCCGCAGGGTTGCACCATGTGTAATGTTGTCTTCATAAATATTTCCAAGTGCCCAGGTATAGATACATTTATGGAAGGTATAGGTATACTGTATCTCTTTGGTTCGTGTCGCTTCTTCGGTAATTCAATTGCGCGAGTGGGTTTCCGCTGGGCGCGTGACTATTTATTGGTTGAATCGCAGTTGGTGATTAAACGAAATAAATTTGTTTTTTATTAATTTTTATCGCGAAATTTAATTCAATAAAATATTACAAAGAGGTTCTTTTAGACTTTTAAATGCATTCATTTTGTAGACGGAATAGTTTATGAGAGGACGCATAAAGTGTGATTATTGTGTAGGTAGATCGCGGTTGTGCAGTAGGTACTATTGAAGCGCGATAATTGTACGTTTTTATTCGCATATGCTCTTAATAAATAAACCGAGGTTATAAATAATCTTAAGCAAAATATAAATAAAATGCACGAATTCCCAGAAACGGAGGCAAAAATAAAAAAAAAATACAATAATGAACGAAATGCATCTAAAAAAAAAACAAAATTTTATGGAGTTTAAAATAAACTGAAACATACCCCAAAAAACCCTTCTTTAAAAGTATTTTCTTTTTAAATTGGTCTTCTAGAACCTCGGTTTTCAATAACCCATTTCTATCATAACCTCACTTTTGTAAATCCGGTCAGATCCTGATAATCCAGTTGCAAATGTTAACCAAAATGTGAATTATCTAATACTGCGTGATGAGCCTATTGCTTTCCAGTTGAGGTTTCGCTCTCCGGTTAGCCAGGGTCATAATAAAAAAAACATGAAGCTCCAAATGAATAATCTCTAAAACCTTATTACTATATCTTTATTTAAAAACAACTTTAATGCACAAGAGGCGATATTTAGTTCAATAATTTCTGGTTACGGTAGGTCTTCAGTCTGATGCCATGGTATTATTGTTGCAAAACGGTAGTTGAGATGTGTCCTCGTTCTGGTTCATGCATATTCCGGTGATAAGTATAGTTTTTAGTAATATTTCTGGACCTGGCACTGCTTTCGGGTATTCTGATTTCTGATGATGATGAAATTCGACTATATAGTAGTCTTTTTAGTCTTGGGTTGCCAGGAATTTCGAAACTGGATAAACAGATCAGCAGATACATACCTATATGATGGCTTTGGTGTCAATTACCTAAATTTGCAACGAACCCCTTAGTATTGGTGGGTGAAGCTTCGATCAATAACGCTATGATGACCAGATCGACTTTTTTGGTCTATGGCCAGCTAATACTAGTAAAAATATCAGATTTCATATCACGATCATCACAGTCGAATGGGCCTACATTTTCGTTAGTCATTGCAAGTAATTTGTCCTAATTTTGGTAAAAACCAACTGTGAACTTTACGATGATGAACGAAAATCATAACCTCAGTTGATCTTATGGTGACGATATTATGTCTATAATGACGCTGACTTGTATCGAAGTAGAATGTAATTCCAGAAGGTTATTGAAATTTTGTAGAGGGTATCGTCCGAAAATTGATTAGATACGTACATGCTACTCTACACTTTATCGCCCACGTGTCGATTGTCAAAATATTACATAAGAATTACATGCTCATACAACACAATCACAAATCTCCCATATCATATATATTTTTTACACCATACAGGCTTGGTTCTTAAGCACGATTTTTTAAAAATAGTCCACAAAATTTTATCTTGAAAAATTAAACAAAAATATTTCGGGAATGGTTGCAACACTGGCAACTCCACCCAATATTTTAATTTTAATGGCTCTGTTAAGAACACAACCATATTTCTTAATTGCAATATATCTATTTACTATAATGCAAGTTTTTGGATTTGGAAAAAACTCGAACTCGAAATTTTAATAATTAAACTTGACATTACGATGATGGAGAACACCAATTCCGATATTCCGTCTATCAGTCAGCCTATGCGGCTGAAGCGATCTTCAAGTTGCCTCTATCGTTTTTTAAGCCCCAAAAATAACGGTACTTGCCATACGATTTTTGATTCAAAATAGCTTTTAACGGCCTTTAGTCCAACAAAAATTGGCGTTTCGTCCCGGTGATCTCACATGGACTCATTAGATGTTCTTCACGAAATCTATGTTAGATGAACTGAACTTGGCAAAAATTGCGTATTGACAAAGGTCCTCACTAGTCAACTGATGAGTCCATGTGAGATCACCGGGACGAAACGCCAATTTTTGTTGGACTAAAGGCCGTTAAAAGCTATTTTGAATCAATAATTCAACAAGTCCAAATATTATAGTGCTAAGTCTTCTACTTGGCTGATGTATTTCAGTAGTATATAGAATTTGTATTATTAAAAAAAAAACTTCTTACATACGATTTTTCTATCATCTTATCTCAAGAATTGCTCTATCGATTTTGATAAAACAAGTGTCTGAACTGTTGTATATTTTGGTCAAAAATTTTGTTTTACAGTTTTTGTTATTAACGGAACCATGTTGGACAACATTTTGTATTTTTGATTTTCGACTTTCTCTTTAACGGCTTCACCGATTTCGATCAAAATTTGTTTTATATAGGAGGTCCTTCGAATTCTAAATAATAGTAGGTGCATTAAAAACATTTTTTTGGGGGTTTTTGACAAAAAAAATATTTTTTGTTTCGAAATTCAATATTTCGAAACGGTTGACGGTATTTTTTTTATATTTTTTTTAAATTTTTTTTTTGAAAAACACTGGCAAATCTGGAAATTACTGCCAACTTATATATTTTTGATTAACTATATTCTTGCATAACAACCAACCCGACAAAAAAACTAAAAACAAAATGCTAAAAACAAACACATATCAATTACCCCTCACCTTAAACATTCCTTCGAAATTCAAATAGTATTGTCAGGTGGGACATAAATCCATAAAAAGACCACCAAATTTTCAGTCCACTAATTCACTTTTCAACACATCACATGGATCTCAAAGTGGTACATATTTGCCATAATATCTAACTGACCAAGTCGTCCAGTCTTATACATGTACCTAACTAAAGGTATCTGTCCGCTTGGACATAATAAGTCATTAAAAATTATATTGATTCAGTGTAGTATTATAAAGAATCGGTGTCAATACACCTCCACTAACCTCACTCATTGTAGAATTTCAAATAACTTAGTCAGAAATCTGTCCATTGTTGCAAACAATAAAACATCATTGGATGGGATCGATTCATAAGCTTATAGGTTGGTAAGCCGTTGGTCGTTTATCCTTATTAGCTATGAGCTGACAAATATTTCAACAAACAACATAAATAAAATCTCCAACCTCTCAACTCACCCAACACAAATCCCAAAAAAAAAATAACCTACCAATAGTGAAACACATAGTATCTACCAATTTTCTCCTCCACCCAACCTATTTTGAGATGAAAAAAAAAAAAAACTCACAAAAAAAGGGTCCAATATATATAACTAAGATAAGGCGTGGTGACTATTAATAAACAACCACCCTACGAGACGTCTTTAAGCAGCAGACTATATATGAAGGTATCACCCTGTACCTATACGAACTTGCCGCCCACTCAACTCTCTACTCTAGCCCTTAATAAATACTCAAATGATTAATTGCATTTTGTACAGGTCATGTTATGTGTATGTTTTACGTCAAATGACGTGGAGTGGATACACACCGAGTCCTTGTGGAGTAGAGGAAGAACTCTCCCTCCCACCCCCTTTTTCAGAACCATATCTTCACTATATAAAAACAAACCACATCAACTGCAAAAGCAACAGCAACAACAAAAAAGGGCGAATTGAATGAATTAAAGAACATAACAAGGAAAAGGATAATTACAGATACAGAAAAGCAAAATGGGGAGAGAGCATGATGAATCCCTGCACTTGGACCACTCTGGTGTATTTTTTCTATTTATGTATACTGGAGCTATTTACACAAACACATAAATGGCAAATGCCAGAAACATAGAAAGCTATTGCACGAAATTCCCCATACATACATAATACATAGATTTGTTGCTTTTTTCCAAATATCTATAAACAAACATTAACACAAATATCGTGGAATACAGGGATTTTAACCAACCCAACTCAAGCCACCCACCCCCCAAGTATCACGAACGAAAAAAAATATTAGAAGAAGGAAAACAAAACAAAGAAAAGAAAAGACAAGTTACAAGTTTGCGTGTTCTGTCAATTCTAACTTTTTCACTTGTCCAACTCTCACACTCCCTTAAACTGTTCTTCCTCAAAGTACAGGGCGCAGACATTTAAGCAAATACAAAACCGACCCTTAAATTTTTGTATTTTGTGATGATAATAATAATAATAAAAAGAAAAAAAGATATCGAAAGAAAAACTTTTGCAATATTGTATCTGCTCGTTTGTTAAACTTTTATTTTCTTCATAGAGTTTTCCAGATGTCTTTAGCAGAAAATAGAAAATTAAGGAAAAAATCATTGTTAGTGTGGCCAGAGGTTGCTTAAACGGCTCGCATTGTAGTATTAGCTGATTGGTATAAAACATATACAAACAAAGATTCGTTGGGTACTAGGTACATTTGACTAACAAATAGAACATGGTATAGTGCGAGTATTGTTTGGGTATTTACAACCTTTATGTATATATTATACGAAAAGATACCCTTAAATGGTATAAAATGTCGAAACATCTAGATTCTAGAGCAATGGTCGTAAGTGTGTTGGGCTGTTATACGAGAGGATTGGTATTCGAATCACTGCCTTAGTCACGCAAGCAGCATTCAAACCGCGACGAAGTTTAATTTATATAAATGGTAAAAGCTGGTATAATGCAAAGTTATTTGTTTTCATATAGAAATAAAATCAAGGTCTTAGAAAAACAACGTATATTAAGACTTTGAAAGTGACGCGACTTAAGTAATAATAATCGCTGGATTCCTATTTCGGATTTCTTATTGGTATAACAAGAACTGCACATCTCCTGCACAATTTTTGTACAATACATAACTAATTTTTCGTTCAGCCATACGTCAGGCGTAAGTAATCTAAAAAATCATTTACATTAATCCGTCTATAAATATACTTAGGTAAGTTTGTTCCATCTCTGATTGGTATAAATATTTGTAACGCCTGCCCAAAATGCTCCCTAGTGAATCTATGTCATTTCTATAATCAATAAAATCAACTCTCATACAAAAAAGGTAATTCTTTATTTAAGGCACTAAAAATATTATTAAATAAAACATTTTTTCTTAGTTTGGATATATTATATAAAAACCATTAAGCTGGTCACACTAGAGCTCATCCATAACCTTTGGAAAGTACTGAAGGGAGAAAAACCCTATCGTTCACCCTCTTTTGAAAATCTAATTGAGAAGCAAAACAGTGAGGTTCTCGTGAATCTCGAGGAGCTTTTGAATTATAATCAAAACTTTTTAATTAAACACATTTAACTATCGTTCCCACTCATCGTTTCAAGTTAAGCGTATGTTTTTTGTATTTGTATTTGTATAGTGCTCTCCATATTCGGAAGAGGATGATACAAAAACAAAAAAGATGGGTTGATTAACTTAAAGGCTTTAATTGGCATCCCTTATTCAATACATAACGTACAGCTACATGATGTTCATGTGAGCGTAAGCTATTAAGAGGTACGCGGTGCAATTTTCCACTTTTCGAGCACAAATCCTGTTGCACTTCACACTTTACCTTGATGAAAAAAAATATATGTATATAAAAGCACACCTATCTGCACACATCGTCATGGTATTACGTAGTCGTGCGTCGTCAAGTCGATGGAGTTCAGGTGCAACGTGCAATTATAATTTTTTTTTGCTTCCTTTCGCAACACTGAAGGAAAGTGTCCTTGGATATGGAATAAAAGAACGTCATGTTGGAATAGAAAGTGTACGATGCACTTTTGCACATAAATACACATTATGTACACATAAGACTTCCTCTCGCATTTTTTCTATATACGATAAGCTTTTAATAACATTTTCTGCTTTAAAGATGCTTTCTCGAAAGAAAAGAAAGAACTCCAGGCGAATGAACAAAAAGAAAGCAACAAGCAACAATACATAGTATGTATATTGTATATGTATTAAGCCCCCCCCCCCCCCCCCTTCATTATAAATGCATACAAGTCCTAGAGGTATACATATTCACGCATGTAGAATTTGAGATTGTCGTTGCCAGGGACGTAGTCTACGAAAAATAAAATAAAATAAAATAAAATAAAATAAAATAAAATAAAATAAAATAAAATAAAATAAAATAAAATAAAATAAAATGAATTAAAATAAAATAAAATACAATAAAATAAAATAAGACAAAATAAAATAAAATAAAATGATAAAAGATGAATTCAAGGAAAAATAAAATAAAAAAAATATAAGCAATACCTAGCTTAAATAGGTTCCTACAGATGCAATATCGTGAGCCGTCAAATTGGTATTTTCGGTAAGGATGAAACTAGAGAAGTTCTTTGAATGTCCTCATATGACCCTCCAACTGTTATTTGGATGCTTCGAGTCATATCCTATTGAAAAAGTTATTTGTGAAAATTCAACCTAATGACTCGTGATTGTCTTTTCCCGAAAATAATCCTGAATTTTATTTTATTTTCAAAATTACCAAAATTAGGTTGGATTGTGCCTTCAAACCACAGCTGACACATAAGAAAAGATCGAAAATTAAAAGGTTTCCTAGATGCAAAAGCTCAAATCGGATCACCCCTTTTTCAAATTACTATAGTTAAAAAATGGAACAGAATATCGATAAAAAATGCTATAATTTTTTTTTAAAAACCAATTAAGAAATATAAAATGAGGTTATACTTAATGAAATAACACCCTGCGCCAAAATTATAAATAGTGTGAACAACTAGAATTCTACTTGGCTACGGTCTTGGCTTAAATTAAAGAGGCCTAAAATATGAGTTTGCTTAGTGACAAATTGCATTTAAGCTCATTTTCTACTTCAATATTAAAGAAAATTTCTTTATTTTTTGCTCAGCTCCTCCATAAAAAAGCAGAAAAATGTATAACTTATGAGATTTAAAACTGATGAATAAGAACAATGAATCAGAATGTGTTTGGGTGATATGAGACTTTCTACAAGCTCAATGAAGTAGATTTTCAAGAGTCGACAACGATGACTACGATGACGATGACGATGAGGACTAGATGTTGCTTTTGAAAGATTATATTATTATGATGAATATTTGCTTACAAAAAAACACACTACGCCACACTACATACAGCACGCGTGCCAAGATATAATATACTAAGCCATCTTCTATACTTACCTATACCACCACCAACAAAGAAACAACAAACAAGGAAGCAAACAATTTGTTATTATTTTTTTTTTTGAGTGAAAATTGCAGTACGCGAAATGGAATTTGCATAATGCTCCAGTTTAACGTCGTGATGTGAATTTCGAGATTTTTCGCTTGAATAAATAAAATTGAGTTTCTCTGCGCGCCGTCGCGCGTCGAATAGTCTGCATCGTTGTCGACAACGACGACGTTGATGAGTTTTGCCTTTAAGAAAAAGCCATTTGCAATGTAATCTCGTATATTAATGTTTGGATTTCATATGCAATTGCATTTAAAATGCAACATGCTTTGGTTAGATAGGAGTGGGTAGGTATACCTACCTTAAGGACTTCTGATGAGCTTGAAGAGAATTTTTATTAGGATTATTATATTTTTTTTAATAGTGGAGTAGGTACCTGATGAAGCTGTGTGTTTCAAGGAGGAAAATATTCTTATTCTACATGCTTATTTTTCTTGCACTTCAAGCACAGATTCCTTGTTTTTTTTTATAGTAAATTAAGGACAACCTAGCAGTCCTTAATCAGAAGCTACATTTAGAACTGCATATATAAAATATGTGCAAAATATACTCGTCTAAAGGGAGATAGTATTTCAAGAAACCAAAAAATGCTTAGCTTTTGGAATTGAATTGGCTGAAAATAATCTGGAAAATTTTATGCTGAATCCATGAAGAGATACTCTTAGTGGATTTAAACACTTTGTTTACGACTGTTCGTATTGGCTGGGATCTGTATAGGCAATGCACATTACGGGAACGTAAGAGTTCAACGTGCCACCAATAGCTGTACAATCTACAGCATCGACATACTATACATGGACATGGTTGCCGTTTTGGTAGGGTCCTACCAAACTTGGTAAGTTTTTTAAGCTCTGTTAGGTTTGTAGGTTTCAATTCAATTTGGTAGGTTTTTTTCACAAAACAGTCAAAATAATACTTTTTAACAAAAAAATCATTAATCTTTACATAATTTCCCAAAAAAGTACACTTGTAACCAGAAACTAATTGAATCAAATAATTGTGTAAATTGACAGATTAAAAAAATATTTATTTCATTCTGTGATTAAAGCGTTCTAATTTTTTAACAAAATAATTGAGTAATTGGCATTGAATATGAAATTAAAATTTCATTAAAGATTTTTTATTAGAAAATAAACCGATTACGAAATCCAGGTTGGTTCTGGAAAATCAAGGACATCAACAGGTGTATTTCAAAAAATAAACTTGAAAAATTTGTCATTAAACCGCCTCAAAAAGTTTTATGAGCTCATGAAGTATCCATTGCATCCTTGGTATCCGCTTTTACATATTTATTCGATTGTGCTATCCCTATCGGGGTACAATGGAATCTTCTAAAATTTTCTAAAAACAATTCGAGCGCTATGATGGAAATTAATCTGTTATGGGCCAAAAATTAGCGAAGTTCATAACGGACTTTATCATACAATGCCCCAAAGATTTGGACAAAAGTTTTTATATAAGAGGTCCTTGGAATAATAAATAATACTGTATACACACATTTTCAAAATAATAGTTTTTTTGGATTTATGAAAAGCAAACCTTATTCTTTTTGGAAATTAAATATTTTGAATTTTGAATTTATATTGCTAATTTCTTTTATAATATTATAATTGCGATCCAGTCGTGTATTTTATTTTTTTTAAATGCCATAAATGCTGTGTATTTTTTTCAACAAAAAACTCAAATTAAGCTTTGGTAGGTTTTTCATTTAGTTGGTAAGTTTTTCTGGAAAGCTTGGTAGGTTTTTTTTTATTGACAGCGGCAACCGGGTACATGGACTGCTAGGAGCCAACTTCACGTTGGTTCTCTCCTCACCTAAGTTCAAACTAGCGCCACCCAGCTACTTGCGGAAATCAGGAATATTATCAAGTCATAACATGTTTAAGGGATTTTTTTTTCAAGGAAATCCTTACACGAATCCAAAAATTTCCTTTTCGCTATTATGTACAAGAAAAAAGAAGGCAACTACATTATAGTTCTTTGGGAATGAGCGGAATACGATTAAAACCTAGATCAAATATCACTATAGTTTCTTTTTACATTTGGACGAGACGAATAAAATTTAACGCAGTTAAGTTTAAATTACATTTAAGTTTTAGCTTTAACTTTTCGATGAAATGAATAAAATCTATAAAATTTAACACAATTTACCATCTGAATTTGGTAAATATGGAAAACTTTTGACGTTTAATAAGTCACAATCTTGGTGGTATAACTATCTCTCTTTCGTGTATTAATTTTAGCAGTGATTTTAATTAAGAGAAATAATACACCGTTATTAGTCAAGTTAAAATACAGGAAGAACAAAAACATTTACCGCGTTTACGCAAGTTGATTTTTAAGTGCGTTCATGAAACGTACGTGGTGAGCTTTTCCATTTTCCGATGTAGGAAGGCTTACACGGTTTCATGAATACTCTTAATATATAAAAAATCTTAATGTAGGTATAAAGTAGATATTGAACTCATATATCTACTATTTCCAACAGAAGTGAATTGGAATCGCAAACCTCAATAATTAGTTAGTTCTTCCATACAAGTTTGTATTTATGTATGGAAAGTACTAGCTTTATTTAAATTTTATTTTTTTTGAACAATTTTATGGCCGATGCAAATAAAACAAAAAAGGTGTGGTAATACGAAATTTGTATTTAACTGTTTATATAAAATTTTGTATTTTTTAAGAAGAATAAAATCGCAGCCCTTCAACTACTGAAACGGAAAGGTAACAAAAGAGAAACAATACATTTATTTAAAATAAAGAATTAGTTTAATTGGAAAATTAAAATTAAATTTTTATTTGTCTTATTTCGAATGCAACTCTAAAATAATCTGTTTCATAAATTGAAACGAAAAGGATTTTGTTCTTATAGTCCCCCAGCATTAGAGCAATTATTGACTTTCTATAAGCAATAGATGATAGCACTTATCTTATACAAAATACCAATAGATGGCTCTAGTTTCTTTTCCTGTTGACTAAATATGGTTTTGCATGCCAAGAGTGCCTATTGATGGCTTTTGAAAGTAATATTTTTGTTTGCTACTTTGCTCCGAGTTGCGTAAAGATCGTTTTCCCCATTTTCAATATAGCTTTTGTGTGGAAATGACAATCGACTAGCAATCCATATATAGTATGCCAATGATCTTTAGACTATTAGCTTTTTTAAATTCTTTTTCAACGGTGATGTTGTCATTTCAATGGACAAGGTTTATTTGTTTTAGAGTCATTACGAGTGCAGAGATTATTTCAAAAGTCGTACTTCTCTAGAATGCAGAATTCCTTTCATGATCTAAATTCCCCATTTTTGCCGTGAAATCAATACCTTGAAATATATATATATAGGTAATGAACAATTTCTGCCGTATTTAAGGTTAGAGTAATTTAATATCAACATTTTTTTTGGATAGCAGTAGTTCCATTTGCTGAAAAGCTCGGCGAGTTCCGAGGTTTTCATTATCCTTTGTATACCTCTCACAGGACAGGTGCCTATATCAATCTTTTTACTTGCGATTATAGGGAGGTATTCTAACATATTACGATCATAGAGAAGCCTAAAAAAGTGATTGACAACAAATGTCAGTCTGTCAGTCTATCTGTCTGCGACTACCTTCATAATTTTGTAGACATGTGTGATTCTTTCGGCATTCCTCTGAAGCGAAATTGCAATTTTATTTGTATGCCTTAAAATAACGGTACCTGCCATATAACCGTTAAGGAGAATCTTGTTTTTCTCGAAAACGGCTCCAACGATTTTGATAAAAAAATTTTGAGAATTTTTTTTGGTACTAGACGAAACTACGGGAAAAGTCTATTAACGGTACCTCTGATGGAAGAAAACGCAAACAATATTATTATTGCTTTGCTTTTGTGGACTGTGTGGATTAAGGCAAATTGAAGTATCTTGTGACCTTTAGTCCAAAATGCGTTTCGCCCTTACACGATAGGGGCCAGTTATAGCCGTCAGGAAAACGCATCAGGAAAAGTTGAAACAGTATGAAATTGAATATTTTTTCCTGATATTCGCTTATAGCGAACAGGAAAATTATGTTATGCCATCAAGTTTGAAATACACACGAAAAAGTTTTTCGTCCACAATTCTGTCAGTCGAACGAGAGAAATTGGGACCCAAATCATTGGATTGATTTGTTCTATTTTGTGTCAAATGGCAATCAGCTGGCACGAATTTTCATCAGGAAAATAATTAAATACATTTAAAAAAAAAAAATTCTTAAATTGCAAATATTCTCCGAGTTATTCGTGTGAAGCATTTGTATTTTAAAACGCGTGAAATTATCATAAATTATCTATAAGAACTTTTTTCCTGATTCGTTTTCCTGTTCGCTATAACTGACCCTATAGTTGGGCTCAACAGTTAGGTGCTATCGTTCCTGCAAATTCTATTAGAGTCGGTAGTCATCTACCAAAAATATTAAGTCTTAGAAGGCTACGATAGCATCTAACTGATGAGCGCAAATATCGTGCCCGGGCGAAACGCATTTGGACTTAAGGACACAAAATACTTCTATTGGTAAAATACTTAAACGGTACCTTTCATATAACTACTTGTTTAATATTAGGCTTTATCGGTAGCGGGGCAATGGATTTCTGTCATATTTTTTATCTAAGAAAATTTAGGTAGCCAAACTAATTCTGCATATCAACATTTTGAATAACTTGTTTTTTTCTAATAAATTTTTTTTTTTGAAAAATCAATACATATCTAAAAAAAAAAATTAAAAAAAAAAATTGAATTTTATGATTTTTTATTTTAATTAATGAACTCTAAAAAACTGCATACCAAAATTCCAAAAATATTTTGTTTTCAAAAAACTAAAAATAAAAAACAGGATTTCATTCAAATCCGTTCTACAATTTTCGAGATTCTTTTTTATAAAATTTTCATTAATCCGTGGTATCTGATGGTGTTCTTAGTTTTTTCAACAAACCAATTAAAGGATGGTTTTTTTGAGTTTTTAAACGTTTAAAAAACGATTTTTACATATACATCACCATTCACTTTTATTATATACATATGTACATATTTACATACCTAGGTTCCATCTATATAGGTAGGTAAATATTATCCTCCTAATTAACATAATTAAAATCCATTTAAATATATACATTTGTAGGTAGGTACCTATGTAACTATTTCTTTAATCATACATTCGACAACTTATTATACTAAGGACCAAGGTAATCTTACCTACATCTGCTTTTAACCTGCATAGGACAACTAGACTGTCTATAGTTACAGACAGCGTTAATGCTAAGCTACATTAAAGTTGTAAAAGTGTAAAGAGTATATACCTTAGTATCAAGTGCTTTTGGCCATTCGGTATGATAGATTGTCTCGATCTTGGGTTTTTGGGGACTTTGGATCTGGCCGCAATATAAATATTGAATTAGAGCTGAGAAGTGAAAATCCCTGTAGGTAAAGACCCAATTGCATTTTGTACTATAGGACTCAATAAAGGGTCATTCAATTTAGAAGTTTTTAAAGTGTTGTTGGTAAACCCACTTGAATTTTTTGAAGAATTTTTTCTGACAAAAATATTTTCGATCATTTTAAGACAAGCATCTGGCAATAGCTCGGGCATAAATTAACTAAATATCTCAAAACTTAAAGATTTTTTGGGTTGTGGCCGTGCGATAAGCTATTTGATCATCACGCCTCTGTACTCTCTTCAACTAACATTACAACTTATATTTAAACGTGGCGTCTAAAGAAAAGCGTCTGGATGTATGGGAAGATGCACCTTACGACCTTGGGTTATATATATGTCAGGCCGTGTAAAGATAACCAATACACCTTCGAAGTGCAGCACCTATTTCCATATATCAGAGCGAATCCTCGAAGGGAGCGGGTAATATCCCTCCATGACATTCTGACTCATACCTCCTTTTACATGATGGCCCCAGTTATAGTATCAAACCTGCGCTCTAAAGCCTTATGACTCAAACGATCATTCCTATATAACTCCTGTGTGCAAACTTGATACAATGAAAATGAAAATGGTGGTCAGTTCACATTACCAATCCGACATTTGCCCAGCAAATTTGTCTTACAATAAAGCCAAAACTGGTACTGTTGCGTTTTCCACATAAATATCTTCGATTTTAATCCTCAAATATTCGACTACAGCTATCAGAATTGAGAGATTGATTGTCGTCTTCACCTTTGAAAAGTACAATCCTTTCAGACGTGGGATTTTGTTCTTCCAATTTTATTGTTTTTTGTCTGTCACCCCCAGTCACCCAATCGGTTTCAAAATTCCACAGATTTTGAATTTCATCAACACTCTTCCATATTTTCTGTAGAGCTTTGTACATCTTTATCAGTTTTCCTCAAAATACACCAAATCTCAAAACACTAAAAATAAAATGAGTTTTCGCCAGATTAAAACTACTCCCTGTCATATGAGTTCTTCCTTGTCCCATTAAATGTATCCAGATGCCATCAACTTAGTGCCAAACGTCGTCACACTACAGGCGCAATCAAATTCCAATCAATCAATTTCACTTGTCCAAAATCGAAGCCCGTTTAATCGCCAACACGTGTCAACTGTCTCATATCAACAATATATATGTATGTATGTGTACATAAATAAAGAACAAATAAAACACACCCTCCTATATACAGAGTCCCCATCATCTCAAACAATCTAATCCATCAGTATCTTTTGGGAAAACTTTGACTTTATCGTACGAATTCTTTAACTATTTAATCCAACGAAGAAATAAAGAAAAAAAACTGTTTGCTTTTTAGCTTATGTCCATGTTCTTTCAAGAAATTTTGTAGAAAATCAAAAAAAAAAACTTTATTAATCTCAAACAATGGACATTAAACGACCGACCGACCAAGGAAAAATCAAACAAAATTTGTTTGGTCTTCTGTGCACTTCCCAAAGGATCTTTCTTTATCTCTCATTCGAACCAGTCGCGGTGTCAGTGGGTAGGTAGGTACATAGATCACAATCAGCAATCTTGCATCAGGGTTCATATGAACCCAAGACCGAGGAAAAAGAAAAGAAGAAATGACGGCAAACGACAAAAATATCTAATAATCTGCATTGTAAACATTTCCGCCTCTCATTTTCTTCAAAAAAAATGCTTTTTCTCGCTTTCGAAGACCCTCACAACTAGACTATAATTTGAAGTCGAAAAAAAGGACAAAAGCCAAAACTTCAACTGCAGGATGTATCTAGAATATACTGTTACTATACCAATTTATTTATATATAAAAAAATACATACACACATTCGTATATAATTTGCAGACAATGTCCGGAAATCCTATTAAAATCCCTTTTTATCATCAGAAAAGTCCTTTTTTTGCCTTGTTCTTCCGTTTTTTTTGTTGTTATCGCAGATCATCTTCAGTGAAAATAAAACGGAAATCATGCGAAAGCTTTAACTTTTCCTGTGTATTGCTTAAACAGGGACGGATTAGCAAGTTAAGGAACGAGACTCTTAATGGGCCTTTGCTTCAGGGGCGCCTTGATTATAATTTTGTAATTCTGTTTTTGCAGTTCGTGTTTTAGATCCTTTTGTTCCAGCTTTTTACACTGAGTGTGTCTTTTAGGAATTCTATGTTTTAAGGCAGCCTTATCATTTCACCATTTATTAATAAGAATTCCTGTTAATCCTTATCGAGTCCATGTTTTATATCCACTTTTGGGTGCAACTTTTTATCGAAATAATATGTTTATGAACGTTTAATAAATTTTTAACAACAAATTTTAATGTTTGTTATTTTTTTAAATTTAAATCTAAATAGATACAAATTACCGTGGGGGGTCCATTGTTATCCTCTGCAGACTCTGATTGATTTCCTTTAAGATATACCTATGACCCCTTACAGTCACTTCCATTACTTCTCATAATAAATCCAGCACTGCATGCCCACCTTATTTATCCCGATAAGGGGAATGGGGAGTTCTGATGGACGTTAAAAGTAACTTTCAGTGTAAAACATGAATTAGAAAATTACCTGCACGTTGTTGTCGCCGTCATTGAAAATAGAATCTAAAACAAGGATAACTTAAACAAAACAACATTAAGTCAAACATAAAAGTTACACGAAGGGTTGGATGGTTGAGGAATGGAAGGAATCATTCAACCACCCCATATCTATCTGCTATACATTCTCTCTCTCTCTCTCTCTACTGGCACTGGCACTCAAACATTTCAGCCCTTCTTTCTAACTTAAATTCTCATAGCTGCTTTCGTGAGTAAATATTTGTCAACCTAATTAATAATTATGCACAGGCCAAACATGTATACAAGCAGATAATTTCATGTCATACACGCGTCCTATAGTCAAAGCAAAAGCAAAAGAGAAAACCCCATCCATAGCCCATACCCGCACATATACGTATAAATACAAACACACACAATCAAAGTCTTTACCACCCCTTAATAGGGGAGCAAACATCAACAGAGGTGAAAGGTGGTAGTAAAACTCAGCTGGGGAGGAGGACACGACAAACATTCGCTGCTGCAAAGCATTACCGATCTGTGTTTGGTTTTAATAAACTCTGAAACGTAATTTAGCGTTAGCGTGTCGTTCTTGTACACAATTTCCTTTCCTTTGGAGGACTGGCCGGGTGGAGGCACACTTGGAAAATATTGTTTTGAATCCTTTGATTGTGCTATTCCTTCCTATACATTAATAGAAACGGTATGAAAGAGAAGAATTTTTAGAGAGTGAGTGGGTGGGGGGTATTACGAAGCTAACTGTTGGAAACGATGAAGTTTATGATGTACCTGGAGAGATAAAATATTGAAATAGGATCCCTTAGCGATTCAGTTAATACCATCATCATCGCAGAACACCATTGCATAACCACACAGGAGAAATTACGTTAAACTCCTTCAGGCAGCAATAAAAGCAAAACGCAAAAGAGAAAGAGTGACGGAGAAGGACACAGAATTTCAAAGACACACATTGCTGTTTGTGAGCGATGATGAGTTATAGTAGAGCCTGCGGTCCAGTAACTTGAACGTTTGTAAGTAAATTGCGTAGAAAATTTTCGCTCAAGGACTCAAGTGACATCAAAGAAAGGAACCAAAAAAGAATATAAATATAAAATGGTTTTGTATAGGTCTATAACTTGTACTCTATCTAGCTTAACATTTTTGTATTACCTATTAACTGAGAGAAGCTGTTTAAAGTTTGAAGGTTGGAAGGGTGCGTAGCCTTATGTTTTGTATCGAGGACGGTTAGAAATTTCAATGTCATAATTTTGGGTTTAAAGCAAAGGGATTACCCAAATCTTAAAAACCAGAAATATTTTACAATAGCAAGAGTATTACCTTAAGGGATGCCTTAGAGCCGATTTTTCAATCTCCAGATAAACATCCAGTTAGTGGCCAGAGGAATAAATTTACTTGACTGTTAATTAACCAGAATACAACATCGAATTTTTCAATCCAGAGAAAGAAATCTATAGAATAATTTAATTTGAACGTCACTTTTATTTCGAGTTTCGAACTTTTCATAGAAATTAATTTTTGCTTAACGTTTATTTCAAAGCAATAATTTTTCAAAGTCTTTTTGACATCGAAAGTAGCTATTTATTTTATTCGTCAGATAACTCCTTATTCCCTTCTAAAATGAGCAGATAACTTTATTCCTAGATTAAGTTGTATATGACTGTTAAAAAAGATGATTTTTGCTCTATTTAGATACTAACTGATTGCTTAACTGACTATTGAAAAAATTGACCTTAGAAAATTAAACGAAATGATTTGTGTGAGGGTATAAGGTAAAAATTATCATTTGAGATTGTGATCAACATCAATCAACCTTAAAATCTTCCAGCACAAAGCTTTTTATTAGAATGGTTTGTATTATTTATTATGTACCACAGGGAAGCCACCTGGGGCCAGTTCTATTTGATCCAGCTCTAAATAATGATGTGCATCCAATTAGTTTGGTGGATCATACAACCTGTCCATCCGAACACACTTTAGGCAAAACTGTACAAAAATGTTAGCTCTATCTATCATGGCAAGCTTGCCTTACAACCAGGAAATATAGCTGCCAGTAAAGAAATAGTCGAAGAAGATAAAAATCTATCGATTTCACTACATTTGGGTTTACATTGGGTTGTATTTTTCATTTCAAATTTCATCTGCATAAATCTTATAAACGTTCAAGAACTTAAGCCAGTAGTTGACAAACTGGCTTTGTAAAGTAAGGTATGCCGATTTATTTGAATATTGAACATCAGTATTTGATGAATTTTCATACAATTAATAAAGCTCATTTTTCACTTTGTGTATACGTGACAAAAAAATTTGGCGATAATGGAGAAGTGAACAATTCCACATACAAATTTCGAAATCTGCGAATAGTCGATATAATGGATTGTAAATTTGTCGTGTAATAAAATGAAGAAGGTGATGTCGGAACTTTCAATTTTTTCTCGCCGAAGAGAATTGAAGAAATGGAGCTGTCGTCTTATTTCGTCTAAAGATTTTCTCTATGAGGAGAATTTGAGAAGTTGTGAAAACGAAAATTCGTCAGAAGTTATGTAGGAGTTATTGCCTGGTGTGTTTCGGAAAGTCATCAAATTTATACGCATGTACTTGCTCTTGTATTCGAACACATTGCAAATACAAAATTAGTACTAGAAACAGCTAGTTGTTTTATTTGTGTATTCCACTTTTAAATATTTAATAATATATGTTAATTAAAAATATAATTTAAGAAAAGTCGTCAATATTTTTAAAAATAAAATAATCTTTCGAAAATTTTGGTATGCAGTATTAGTTTGAATTTGAATGACTTCCCGTATGAAAATGTTGATCGAAATATACGGAGCTTTTAATGATAAGATACCGTTATTTCATATCAAATTTGTTTGAGCCAGAGTCTGGACTATACGTACAATAGGGCACATAATTTTTGTAATCAAAGCCATTTTCGAAAAAAAATTAGATTGACGGGAGGGGTGGGTCAATGAGTCCCTAAAAATTCCCACAAATTATGTCGTAACCTAAACTTCTTATTGTTAAGTTATTGACCAATTTTTTGAATTATTATGGGTGTTCGAGATTTAAAATATATCTCTTTCGGCTGTTTTGGTCGTAATGTTTTTTTTAATGAAACAATTTCATCTCCTTTCCCGACGGAAACAAGACAGCCAGAACATTTCATCGGTTTACTGCTCTTTGGTGACTAGGCAGAATTCGTGACAGTTTAAAGCCGAGTAAACTTCAATCGAAGTGTTTTTTTACATCATAAGAAATTTTTTTTAAACATGTTTATCTGTAATACCTACTAAATGTAAGTTTGCCAAAATTTTACACCAAATGTTCTTATGTGTATAATATGTCCAATTTATTTTTGTAAATAAAGGATCCCCTGAAAAAGACGGCAACCACCGTCGAAACGTCGGGAAAGGAAATGAAATTGTTTCATTAAAAAACATTACGACCAAAACAGCCGAAAGAGATATGTGTATTTTAAATCTCGAACATCTATAATAGTAACCTTAAATTTATCATTTTTTGTTTGTCAAGAATCAACTTTCAAAAGAACGCTCCCAAGTTTTCAGACAGATCTGTCAAAGAGTTTTCTTCTGGGAGCCATTATATGCGCCTACGATCAATTTTGTTTAAATCGAAACAGTGACTTTTTAGTAGATAAATCTATCACAAAAGCTTGACAAATATTATGGGGACTCTTCACCATCGATTTGAAAAATTCACCGTTGGTTTACTCAATTTCGGTGTCACCGTTCTAGTCGCCCATAATTAAGGTCACCACACAAGAAACAGTTATTATTTAAGATTTTGTTTTTGTGGACTGTGTGGATTTCTGTTATAAATTTTAGTCTCCCAAAAAAAATATTAAAATTTGAAATTTACTGTTTGATCCTCAAAATGGGTTCCTTCCACCCGAACTAAGGAGATAATTAAAATCTGATTTTTATCAACTGTGCCTTCAGCTAGTGCCGTACAAATCAGCATGCATTTAAAACACCTTAGGTCTTCAACGCATTTAGTTAAAATTACAAACAACAAAATGTTAAGCCTATTTGTCAATTGAATCTACTCCATTTTCAAATAAACTAAGCTACACAATGAAGATAGATATTTGAGAACACAAATCAAAATTTCAATTATTCAATTTTATTTTTAAATCCAGGAAGACACGTTTCTTTATTGAGAAGACTTACCCACATTCATATCTTGTCCCAATCCCAACCGCCCGATCAATAGCTCCAACGGACGATGGGAAAATATTATTTCTGTCCACCAAATATTATGCAGACAATTCAACAATAAACTCGTATATATTATGTACAAAGGTACATACCTTTAATTTTTCTTTTTTTTTGGTTTGTTTAGAAAGGACAACGATCGAAAATCTTATTATTCCTTCAAATTGACAATTAGATGAGATCAAACTCGTGCTCATCGTAAATTCATGACACATCGTCAAACGAAGGTCAAAATATCCCAGAGAACAATGAAAATTAAAAAAATCAAAACAAAAAAATAACAACAGAAATAAGATCAAAAAAGGGGAGGACGGTCCTGAAAAGTAAAATAAAAATTTTGAGAACAAACAAAAAAAGAAAACAATTTTTTTTTCTGATCAAAAAGCAAAGAATGAAAACATGACACCAGATATGTGCCTGGTGTACAAAAATCTTATATTTAGTATAAAGGGGTTTCTTGTGCGCAGGTAAACAAAACTCAATGAGAGGTATGCCTGTTATAATACACATAGTGACCAAGACCATGGTTGCCACTCCAAAAGAAATATTCACAACTGAAACTTATTTGTGTAATTAAAAAAATTTTTTTGTTGTATATTGTGCGGCACTCAAGGGGTCATGACTTCCCTTAAAATGGCAAAAATACAGTCCGAAAGATAGGGCAAATAGGAGATATGAATACACTTTCCTTTTGAATGTTTGAATATCATAATGGGAGAGAAAATAAGTACCGAATAAAGAGTTCCACATTTGTGAAGAAATAGTTATCTTTAAGCATTTAGGGTATACTGGTCCTTTTTCTCATATTTTTGGAAAACGATTGATGTTTTGAAATAGTTATTATTGTTTTCCAGGCATATGTCCAATTATTTGGCTAATTTGATATCAGTCTTTCTAACTCGCCAAATTAATGTTGATGTCATTTTCTTTGTGTGAAAGACTAAGCGTTTGTTTGAGAGAGTATTGTGCCCTTGCAGCATTTGCAGTTAAAAAGCAATGGCCCTTTTTAAGGGATGCCCCACCATTCTGCAGACAGAATAAAATAAGTAATATTTGAACCAATTTGTTCTTTTGCACTTAATGAATTTCAAGATTTACAGAATGGACCATAACCATCCATTGAACTCCGGAGAGTCTTATTAGACAACATTGGAGATAAGAAATCGAGCATTTTGAGCTAGATGTTTTCCGATGAACAATTCAAAATATCGTAAAACCAGAGCCAGATCGTACAGCGTTTACAGGATTTAACTAAGCACCTCAAAATACAATTTCCTACTTTTATGCATTTGCTAACAAAATGGCAACGAGGTGCATACGATAAACTATAAAAATTCTGATTTCCTTAATTGCGCTTTTAGTTCTACTGTTCTTAAACCCCCTAAATTATGAATGCTCAACATTATCACCGCGCTTCCAGGAACTTTTATCAGATTAATCTTCCTTAGCCTTTCAAAATGAATGTACAATGCTTAATTTAGCTCTATTTCCCCTTCCATATTAATATTCAGAACTTCAAAAGTGGGTGGCAATGGCGCAGTGGATAAAGTGCTTGATTGACTTAGACGTGTGGGTTTGATCCCCACACTAGGCGCATTCTCTTCTATACCTTTAATTTTAATTGCACCCCGCCCATGGGTTCAAAATGAGACAGTCAATACCTGGTTCTAAAATCCACTGTGCCAAACTAGTGCCGTGCAATTCAGGTTGCATTTAAAAGACTTTAGGTCTTACAGGCATATAGTTAATTTAAAAAAAAGAAACAGTGATGGGCATCGTTATATCCATTTTAACTCTTTCTTATTTTTCTAAGGCTGATTGACCATTTTGAGGGTAGTCAAAACCCCTTAAGTGCACGCATTATTTTTTATTTTTGTAAGAACCATGCTTTTGCAATCAAACAGGAAGAGGATCCAATATATTTGTTTATCCTTTTATTATAAAACAAACAACGAACAAATTATAAACATGCAGTTTAAAATATGCAGGAGTACATCCCACTCTAAACAAAACGGGATATTCGAGATAAGATGGGGTCTTAGAAAGCGAGATTGTAATACACCACAGATCGCATTTTAAGTAAATGGGATCTCATAAGGAACAATTTAAAAAAATAAAAACAATATTTTTAAAGATGGGATTCAAATTTTTTTCGGGATCTTAAAAACAAGAATTCATATGCACTTCCAACATTACGTCTGCGCCCCTCCATCTAGCTATATACTAATAAAACATAATAACATCAGTTCAGTTCATTCAGAAGCATACTCACAGATTATAGTATCAGACCCGTGCTCGCGTTGCTTAGAATTTTCTATAATTTTCGGCATTTTCAACGTTACTTTATAAGGTAACTCCATCACTATAATAAATCCACTATAAATTATAATTATAAGTGGATCCATATCATCTGCATCAGTTTTGAGTCGAATTAATTTCAATGCAGGCCGAGTTGGCTTAAGAGATCGATTGCCAATTCGAATTATTTATAGTAGATTTAAATATGGCGTTAAAAGCCCAGCAAATCTGTTGACAAATATTTAGAATACAAATATTTTTTTCAAAAATTCTGTAAATGAGAATGTTAAGTCTTAGAAAACAATTTTTCTTGCAATATATTAATACTTAACTTTTTGTTAATAGATATTTATGTTTTGTATACAATTCAGTATTTATGTTTAAGCTTACAAAGCTAACGTGTCTGGACAGCAAGAAAAGCTAATCATTAGACTTTTTGACGAACATTTAAAGAAATGTTGTTTTTAATACGTTATTACTTTTTATTAAAGGCAATGGTATTTATATAAAAACGGGTTTTAAATAAAAGTAACTTAAAGTTAAAATAAATATTTACCTTAGGGTTTTTAATACTAAAATCACATTTTTCATAGAACACGTTTTTCTTAGATCAAAAAGGCACTGTCATACTAAGATTATGTTAGGAAATATTATTAAAGATTACGAGTAAACTGTGCATATATGTACAATAAACAAGAACAATTACAAGAAAAACACATCCACCACACGAGGCAAACCACCGACCAACTCGGCTGAGTTGGCGTAAAATCACGATTATTTAAGTCAAACAGTAAGGAATGGAGAAGAAAATATTTGATCGATGATTTGACGAAGGTTAGCTTCTTAGGGTTAAGCAATAATTGTAATGTAACGTTAACGTATTCAAATAAATAAAAATGATTACCAATCATCAACTCGTAAAATAGATCTATGTCAATTTCACAGACCATACTAAAATCTTAAATTACATTCTAAATTCGTAATTCCTAAGATTTTTATTATGTAAAATTTTGATTTGCTAAGCTCGTTATTAAACAAATACTTTCTATATGCTAAAACAGAGTGGCAACCATATACTTAATTTCCTATGGACATCCTCTTATAGGTTTTCGTCTCGGCAATAGGTGGTGTAGCCTTTTGTAATGTCTTCAAGTGAAATTTATACCCATGATGTGTATTAAGAAGCTTTTTTTTTGTCGATCGTGGACCATGGTCGGACGGACATATCATGAGACGCAGTGAACCAAGGACTGGCATCATCCATGAAAGACAGCCGTATCTGTTTCTCATACTATCTCTGTGCTTCTTTTTCCTAACTTCTTCTTCTTTTGGTCAAAGAGAAAGAAAAAGGTTTCGATATGTGACAGGCTCCAAAGATACATACAAAAATATATCCCTTTCGTAATGCTGCAGTTTGAAGGATCAAATCCATTATAATTGCGGAAAATTGTTTGTTTTGAAGTATATATATTTTTTTTCCAAAAGAAAAGGCAGTTTTTGGTTGGTTTGTTGTTGCGATGTTCGAATGATGTGTACCTGTGGTAAATGTTTTATTTTATTTTTTTGATTAAATGTCGTCATCAAAGTTTTATCAAAGATAAATATGGTGACAGTATTTCTAAGCCCATAAATCAATGGGACCCATTGTGCCGCGTTTTGATGGAGGTATCTATCTAATGGTAATGGTGCCTATAGTGCCTATAACCATATCGTTTATGGTTTATCGACCCCGAACATGAGAATGAACAAAACTCCAAGATACCGATCGGTGATCAATTATTATTCGTCTTCATTCATTGTCATTGCCATTGCCATATGCGCAGAAGAGAATAGTGAGTTCCATTTATATTTATCAGTTTCCCGTGAAGGAAACAGATTTCCAAATTAATTTTCAGAAGTTCTTCACGTTATGCTATGCTTTAGGCTCGTATTAGTTCGACTTGAGGGTTGATGGCTCACCTGTAGGTATGCTGCATGTGGACTGTGATTTATTGGTTTATATGAGATTATTTTTTCTGGCCTGGGGTCATGTTTAAGGTGTACACACATGCAGGTAGATCAAGTGTCTTAAAATTTTGTAATGAAAAATGGTATGAATTAGGGTAAAATTTATCTTGCAGGAAATTACTTATGTTTCCTTTTAATTTGTCAAATATCTTAAATGAACTAGCAAATTAATCAATGTATATGTCAGGCAGTTGTACATTTTGGCAAATAATACCCTATCAATAGCCGCACTCGATTATTACACAAAGTATACCGTGTCACTTGTTCAAAATACATTATACATACATATACAGGGTCTGTCATCAATCAGTAAATACGGCCTTTGTTTTCGACAATTCTCTTGCTTGAATGGATTACAAAATATCTTTTTCACAAGTTGTATTTGACAGATTCATATCAAATGATGGAGTACCACAGGACTCTATCTTATGTGCCATACTGTTTTTTTTTTAAATATTTATCTATGCCATTTTAGCAATAAATTTGCATTCTCTTCATTGTGTTAAGGCACAGCATGTGTTCGACAAAAATGATGATGTTTGATAATTATGTTGAAACTTTTAACAACCTTTGTGAACTGTGCACTTGTTGGCTCTAGTTTTGTATTTAAGAAAATCAAATAAATATTCACTAATAAAATGCACGGCTGGATCGTACGAACTTGCTCTTGAAGCTTACAACTTTTATGTAGTTACTTATGCTTTTATGTAACCTGAGGTTTAGTTAGTTAGGTGTAGTTATCCTATGCAGGTGTAAAGCCTATGTAGGCAAGATTACCTCGATTAAAAGTATAATGAATTGTCAAATTAATGATTAAATGAATAGTTACATAGGTGCCTACCTACAAATGTATATTGTGGGTAGGCAGCTATATGCATATAACTTTATAATTTCGGTGCACTATGCAAACATAAGATTCATGTGATTTTTAGACACAATATGTAAATTGTATTTAGTATTCAGTGATGTAGGCAAAAATTCGTAAAAAGGGAACAATAGTAAGGTAGAAATAAATGGATAATATACATACTTAAATGTTTTTATATTGTAGTTATAGTTTGAGGGAAAACAAATATGCAGTTTGAATTCGTTCATTAATAAGAATATATCAAAAAAAAAATCAAAAATCGTTGGAGCGGTTTTTTAATAAATTGTTTTTGTATGTATAAGATTTTGAAAACATTTTTAGAAAAAAAATTTGAAACGCCATTTTGCTCCTTTTATTAATATACATATAACATTTAAATTAAAAAAAAAATTCTGTGGCTTGTTTTTGAAAAATCGATTTTTCAATAAAAAAAAAATGTTTTTTAATTGAAAATCTTTTTTTTTTGAAAATTTGAGTATGCAGTTTTATGAACAATTTCAGAGAGCAATTGTATAAAAAAAATGATTTCAATCGGTTGATCCAATATTGAGAAAGTAGAAAATATGAAATGTGGTTTTATGGGAAGTACCGTTAATAAGTACGCAAAAAGAAATATTTTTGTACTTAAAAGTGAACTGTACTTATTTAAGAACACACAAATTTTATAGAAAAATTCTTGGAGCCGTTTTCGAGAAATTAATTTTTTTCTTAACGGTTTTTTAACTTTTGGATGTTGTTTTTTATTTTAGAAAAATAGTTTTTTTATAAATTCAAGATAATGTCAAAACACCACCAAATTCGAAGTTTTGAAAAAAAAACTATTGAGACGTTTTCGAAATTTTAAGTTTTCAAAAAAAAAATTAATTTCCCAAAAAATTTTTTTTGAAAAATTTTAGTATACGAGTACAATAGTGTTTAGATTCTCTGGGAGCTTCTGCGTAAAAAAATTTCCAAAAAAAATCAAATAAACCGTTTCCGAGAAAATCGAAAACCATAAAAATTGTTCTACTAGAGGTAAAAAAAATAACAATTTATTCCAAAAAAAAAAATTATCAAAAGGTACCCTTTCCTTTCGTTAATGAACTGATTTTTTTTTATTAAAATCGTTGGAGCCGTTTTTGAGAAAAATAAGATTTTTGTTTTTGGCCAAAAAAAATGTATGGGAGCTACTGTTATTTGTGGGCATATTACCGAAAAAACAATATATACCAAGTTTAACGCAAATCTATCCAACCGTTTAGGCTGTAGACTCGAGACAGACAGACAGACTAACAGAATGACAGACAGACGGAATTGGGGGATCCACTTTTTTGGTGTTCTCTATGATCGTAATGTCACGTTTGATTGTTAGAAAAAAAAAATTGTATACGACTACATAATTTGCCTTATAGTACTTATAATCGCAAGTAAAAATTGAAGTATTCATTGATAAGATTCGTCACAACCTATATGACCACGGTATTTTCATAAAATATTTGTCTCTTTATAATTTTGACAATTGAACATGACCAATTTTATTTCCTGAAATGATGTTCATTTTTCCACATATACCAATACATTGATTTATAATTGTATTGCCGAATAGATGACGCATCAGGATAAGACTGGATCCTACGACCTGTATCATTTTGGACCAGAAACAATATTTATTTACAAAAAAAAAAATAAGTTAGTTAGTCAGTTCGTTAGACCATTCTGTTAGTTCAATTGTTTAAACAGGGTCAATGCGTGAGCGACTTGCAAAAGAGAGAATACCTACAGGTCCGGGCTTTTCGGGGGATCTGTATATTAAAATAAAGAAGTTATTCTGTTACTTATTAAAATTGAAAACGATAACTTTTTTGAAGAAATAATGTTCCTAAAATTTTGAATAATGCTATTATTCTGAAAAATAAAATAATACGACATACCAACATTATTTTAAATGTATACGTACCATACACCGTACATAGGTTTTAAATTTAAAAGAAGAAATGACTCCACACATGCCAGTTTATAACAATCCTGTTTATGCAGATTAATTTTATATTTTTTTTGTAGTGAATATTAAATTCTTTGAATAACTCTTATATACCGGTTATATTGTCGTTTCTCTAATCTCGGCCATAAAAAAATATCGAAATAGAATTTTTTCTCCACCACGAAAATTTTTGGAAAGCAATTTTTAAAACATTGATTAGGGGAAAACATTCATGATAATGTATTTTTCTTCACTGAATTAGGTGGCACAAATTAATCACACTATAGGAAAATTGTATGACTTTTTGCAAATGGAGTCGTACGTCAATTATATTTGACATTTGCGAACTATAGACAGTTGCAGTATACAAGCAGACAAGCAATGGAGCGATAGTATATCAATATATGTATACGCTATATCGCAAGAGCGTGGAATAACTGTAAATTTTTTGTAAAAATAAAACGAAAAACCCGCACGTTTTGTTTGACAACTGCCAAAGGTTTGTCAAGAATGGGTCAACCCTCGGAAAAATTCAAGGAACAAACCTCTTTTCTTCAATAGCAAAATCTGTGTTTTTGGGGCACTGAAAATCCGCATGTGATTCACGAATAATTTTTATACATCGACTTAAAGCCCTACTCCGTGGAGTTGTGCGGAGTTTACACGGGGGTAGTGATTAGGTCGTATGTTTTTGGGGGCGCCATCGGCAATACGGTGACTGTTGCCCTCGAACGCTACAGGGTCATGATAACCGACTTCTTACCGCGGGAATTGGATATGTGGTTGGTGAACATGTGGTTTCAAAAAGACGCTGCAACCGCACACACAGCACGAGCGACAATCAATTTTGTGAAGGAAGTGTTTTGTGGCCATTTGGTATGTCTAGCAAGATCGCCCTATTTGATAATCCGATACTCCTTTCTTTGTCACTCAAAATCATTTTTTTTTTAATTAGTAAAAAAAAGCAATTCAAAAATAATTTTGATGATTAATTTTGAGCCACCTTGTATTTATGTACCAAAAGAAGATTAATCCAAGCATCGTCACAAAATAATACAAATTTTCAATGGACATTTTTTTCTACTGCGAAGAAATGATGCGAAGATTGATATTTATTTAAGGTGACCCACTTTGTGAATTGGCCCGGGGCCCTCACATCCCTAAATCCACCTCTGAATGGCGATGATACATTTTTATGTTTTTTTGTAAAGTTTTGCAACAGTTCCCAATTTTTTTTTTACTGTAAAATGTTCATACATTATGTGCACAATTTCAAAGGGTAAGCTGTGTTTCAAAAAATGTTAAAGGCGTAAGCTGGATGGTAAAATATTTGTGGAAATCATCTCAAGATAAAACTAAAACGAAGTCAAAGTAATGGACGTAGTTCTTTGACCTGGCATAGCGTTTCTAATATTCTAAATGATTCTGACTTGAAGCTGATATTGAATTATAGAGACAAAAATGGTTGAATTATTCAAGACATTTTGTGACACTTCCTACTCTTCTTAAAAAAAAAAAAAACAACGCTTCCCCCCCTCTTTGCCACAGGCCTGTCTTTTTGCTCGCTGTTTCGAAAAAAATAAAATCAATTCAGCGAACTACCAAAGTTTTGATTAGAACTGGATTAAAATTTAAATAAAAACGTTCTATTTTGAATTAAAAGAAAAAAGAAAAATCTTCAAAAAATGTCATTTCGGTTTTGGAACATTTTACCATAATTCATCCGCATTTTAATCAATTTCCGCATATTATGGCAAAATATCATGAAAATATTCCCATGTGAGTTATAGGTAGGTTAATGGGTTTTAAGCCGATCGATTTTTTCCATTAAGCTTCAGAGGAGAAAGGACAATTCAGTTAGGTACCTATATCTATTACCTATATTTTATTTTATAACAGTATAATACAACGATCCGTCCGAAAACACTTGCGGGCACGCTTTTAATTGAATTTTAATGAAAAACATTGGCAGTGTGTGTTTTTTGATTGCACTGGAATTGGACGAACATTGATGATTCCATGTTATTTAAGGATAATTGCCTTAAATATTTTTTGATTAAATTCTTGCTATAGAATATTGTTATATAGTTTGGTGCGGAGTGGGTAATGTGTACATATATTATATATGTAGGTTCACATTGTGTATTAGTTTATTTGTAAATGAGGAGATTTAATTAATTTTCAACTTGTAAAACATGTCAAGCCAATTGTAGGCAGCTGTTTTGATTCCAAATGAGAGGGTGAGAATTAAAGAAAAATAAACATTTTTGATGAACATTTTATTTTTTAATTTAACACAAAAATAGTTAAAAAACAAATTGTTTTATTATTTTTCGATTAAATTTTTACGTGTTTCAATATGGGCTAATTTACTTTAGCAGGTATACCATACACAAGGATTCAACTAAATTTATCAGGTCACTAAGCAAATGCAAAAGTTGTCAATTTATTCGATGCGGAATTATTGATAATAACTAAGAATTTAGCGCAGGCAATTGACATTAAATTATAGATTTGTTTTTATTTGTGTAACAATCATGTGAAACGAATTATTTTACAGCTCATTAAATATGGCGGAATAAAGCTTCTAATTCTATAAGCAAGTAATTACTTTTTGGCGTAACGCATTATTTTGTTTATTTCAAAACTAATTATTTCGTTTAATTTAAATTGAAAGCTGGAAGGCTTTAAAATTAAATAATATCGAAAAGTATTTGAAAAAATATTTTTTTGATAAGAAATAATATAGGTAGATAGATTTATAATATACTAAGAGTTATACTTCAGCCCGGCACGTACTTGGCCTCGAGTGAACAGGCATTTCCAGTCTATTCATCCCATAAAAGTTGGTTATGGTCGTTTTCTATCTGCTTGAATCTCCACGTCACCTGAGCCACGTTGTGGCTTTAAAAATTAGCTCTACTTGTAAGACAACGATTGGGTATACTATTCCCCCAGCAAAGACATGTATTAAATTATAAAAAAAATCTTTTTATTAAAGAGTGTGATAGTCAGTGTGGTCTTATAGGAAAAGGCCAAATAAGAGGTATAAAAACCACTGATATGGCAATTGGGACATTCTATACACTTCGATCTAAGGGCTTTTTACCACGGTTGACATTGCTAGGAAATTCTATTGATAAATCTGTTCGAATTGTCAACGAACTTAGCCCTGTGGACAATCATCTTTTGACATGGTGTAAACACGGATTTTTAAGGTGAATTTCCTGTGTAAAATAAGTGTGAGCTGAATGGTGTCAAATAATAGTTTGTGTGATGTCACTTCTTCATGATGATAATGAATTGTGAATTCTTGTTGAGCCTGATAATATGATTCTGCTAGCAACTGCAACGTAAATAAACGAGTATGTATATAGCAAGGAACGCTTCCTTACCGTGGGTAAGATATCTAGGTAGAGAACGGTCGGAATCTGCCCAATGCGGGAAAATTACTTTGGCCCATGGATGACTTAATCATCTTCCTTGATGTTTATTCCTGCTTTTCAGTGGTGGGTGACTTAGTATAGGTTGGAAGCAGAGTTCATCCTCAATTGCCATTCAGGGCTGTCATCACTCTTAGTTAAACAGCGGGACGTTATGGAGCTGTTCGGTGGCCATCCGGAGGTATCATTAGTATTAGATGATTCAGGTGGTTGATGATGTTGCATATTAGATAAAGCTTTTTTGTTAAAATCACTTTATTTATTTATTTCGTTTCTGTATTGTTCTTTTCGAAATGCAGTTCGGTGCAAGTTCTGAGATTCCAGAAATTCCTTTCAAATACTTGAAATTCATTCGTGGCTGTTATTGAGATTCAGAGTTAGACTGAGGAAGAGTAGCGGACAACTGATCTTTGGATTGCCTTTAAATCAAATTCTTCGTCTGTTCCATATATTATTCTCGTCAGGGCGTGTAGGCGATGGAAGACCGAACTGTCTAAACGCTTCTTGAGTGCGTTTCGAACATTGACATTTCATGTGAGAAGTTTCAATGATTCGGATGTCCCATTTCTTATAGAATTGGTAAATTTTGATGATGTGGGCGTCTACTTTTCAGAGTGCCACAAGTGGTGAAATTGAAAGGATTGGTCAAATGCCATCAAGCACTAAAGAAAGATACTAAGTTTCTGTTGCTCTTCACGCATGATTTCTAGTTTTTTTTTCAATTGCAAGAAAAACTTTATGAAAGAAAAGAAGGAAAAAGTTGTAATCTAGTGGCGGAGGCAGAGTAGAAGATGAAGTTTGTAGATAATAGCTTCTACCAAAGTGCTGTGATTTGCTATCTCGATATTCAGAAAGCATGCTACTGCTAAATCTTGAGAGGTGTGTTGATGTCTGTGTAAGAATTAATCCTGTTTTCAGTATAGAATCTCTTGAGCCGCTGGAGGAAAATTTCTTCCAATATTTTTATAATTTTTTTTAGAGCGATATCAGCTTATCTAGTTGGAAGAATTTATTTCTTCGAAATTGCCTCGATTTTCGTTAGTTTCAACGTCTAGAGGAAGTAAAATTAAGCTTTTTGAGGTTAAAACACCATTGTAACACCATCTGAATTTTTTGTCTGGAAGTGCCGATTTTGTCGGCTACTTTTTCTAGATTGTATTATCGATTGGATCATTTTCCGAACAAGTATCATTGAAACTAATTTCATAAATATTTGGCTGCAAAGTCAGTTAAACGAATGACTGAACCAAATTCTTCTAAGAACTTCACGGCAGTATGTGGATTCGTTTTGAAGTTTCCATCGACTAAGTTGGCGAGTTTAACTAATGATAGGTTCCGCTTTTTGTAGCTGTTTTTTAATTATCGTATTTATGTTTTTGACGGCAACAGAGCCCTGCCTAATCGTTTAGATACTTCTCTGGTACTGTATGGTGTTAAGGCATTGAATAGAGTTTCAAAACATGAAAGTGACTTGTTATCACTCAAAACAAACTATTTGATAGCTGTCGTTGGTGGTGCTTAGGTCACTTTGATAAATCATTTTAGTCATATGGCTATCTGTATTCTAAAGGTTCCTTATATACTCGAGAAGGTGCTGGTACCTATCCGTATAGATGTCTCAGGCAGTTTTTAATTATACACTGTTTTAGAATCAGCATGTTCCAGATTTTCTAACGCGCGCTGCGTTGATTCCGCTATTCAGCAGATTTCTGTACAAATGCTGTCTTCAACGTACCTGTGAAGTGTTTCCATATCTAGCGGTCTGTAGTTCTCTAGTGTTTCTGTTTTTAGGACCATCAGGTTGATCGACAATTGAAGAGGTTTATGAGAAATGGTTGTATTTCTCGAATTATATGCACAAGGCCCAGAGAAATATAACCTAGATGGAGTTAGGTACTACCCATGCATATTAATAATATTTATATCTAACATCTTGCATACTGTGCAGAAAATGCGCAGTAGTATCAAATTTCAAGACGCCAACTTCGGCGTCTCAACTCACTGTATTAAAATATTAGGTTAGATTGAATTAAACCATCAACTTGAATGGTCGTTTGTGTCTTGCATTTTTATTTAGTAACAAAAGAAATTCGCAATAATGGTGTTCTGGGAAAGTTTTTTTGGAAGTAGAATTTTCATCACTTGCTATCATTTTTAGTGGTTGGGTCCAGCTACACGTGAAATCTTGCGTTGAAACAAACAGCAAATGATTCCGTAGATAAATCGCTTCAGAAGGCCGCCAGTTGAGAATATGCAGGTCACTTCGATTGTTCCTTTCTGTAAATGTTCACTTCTTGAAAAAATATGCTAATGACTGTAAGGGTCTCATATCTACCTTATGATATGGGTGACATCCCTGTTTCGTAATCCTTCAAATTTTCTGGACTTCCAATAATTCCTGATGATATTTCTTGGAAAACTATAGTGTGAATTTAGAAGTCAGCGAAAGAAATATTGCTTATATGTGGCTGATGAATTATTGTGCTTACGTATAGTATACCTACTGTGTTAATGGGTGTTTCGATACACAATATCTATTATCACACACGTTTGATTTCCAGTGTCGAATGCCATACTTTCTGACAATAACTCAGGCTTAAAAAAGTCAAGCTCAATAAAACAACAATTACAAATAGCTACTTACTTTAATTTAATATTCAAAAATTCTTCATGGAAGATTACAATTCCGAGTACAATAGCTAAGCTAAGTCAACAACAATCAACACATAATATTGTACCTGCGCGTGGCTTAAATTTGCCCCAACCTTACCCCTCGCCGAAACACAAAAATATTATTCATTTTCACATTTTGACAAGACAAACAAATTTGTCAAAACTAAGAAGATTGTTTTCCTAAATCAAAAGCTATATATAAAATATTCAAATTAATACAATCAAAAATAATATCTGAACGCAATAAAAGAGGATTTAGAAATCCAGTAGTCTTGCGGTGCCGAAACCTGAAACTCGATGCAAAATAGTCGTAAAACATGGCACAGAACAAATTGCCTTCCTTCTATCGTTTGGATAATATAGCATGCGGCTCTGGCCACCTCACTTAAACCTCGAACTCTATGATGATGATGGCTTAAAAGACAAAACACATTGTATATAGCTCCCATGAACAAAAAAAATATAATGTCCACAAACTACAAAACTTCTAAGCCGACTTTGGGCCCATCAATAACTTTAATGCACTCGGCGATATGACAGACTTATATTTTGGTCTTCTACTATTATAATAATGCCCTCTAAGACGCAATGGGAAAAAAGGGCTGAAAATTGAATCTGAGTGTACATATCTCAGACTTATATCAATTAGCTGCCCGAAAAAAAAACTTTTAGATATACTCAAAAGTGTATCTTTTTTTTACTCTCCACAGATCCATAGAGCTAGAGCCTAAGGCACAGCCAGTCTCTAGGTAGAATTTTGTCCGAAAATAAATTTCCATCTCAATAATCGACTTAATGGAAGTGGAAGTTGAGAAGATCCATAATCAGTCTTTTGTGTGGGATATAAATGCATTAATTATGTTAAAGAGTTTTTTTTTTAACTTCTTCCATCTACCATCTTGAACAATCTACGAGTGTGGTTAGGGGGCAGGAGGCTCTGTATAGCTCACCGAACTACTCAGGCCAAAGTGGTTAGCGAAGGTGAGGAAACATTAAATGAACGAATAGCTAGCATTTTCGTTGGTTGTTGTGATAGTATCGAAAGGCTGGGTGCGCGCGGTATCTTTTCGTGGTAATTTTTGAATGACCTTTACTCCTACTTGAGATGCTAAATTTTTTAAGTGCATATTGTTAAAGTTTGTGGGCAGTTATAGGAAGCTGTTGGCTGTATTATAGGATTAGTTACCTTAATCTTCTCTATATATATTTATGTAGAATATTGTAGGCTGTTACAAGAGAGGTCATTTTAGTTTCCTTGATAAGTCGCTTTATCGTGGTAATGTGGTGATATATTTTACTGCACAACCGTGTAGTTTTTAATGGATGTACGACATATGTAAGCTATTTCCTTCTGACATTTAAATATACGTACTGCTCTTAAGGTGGAGACCTGAAGAACTGTGAATACAAACAAATTTTAGAAAAAAAGAACTTGAACCAATATTTCGACAAAAGGAAATTAATTCACCAAAAATAAAATCAACTTTGTAGAAATACTTAAGATTAATGCATATGTTTAGGTAGCCAAGTCGATATTAAATTTCTGTATTCTTTCTACAAAACAGCATTTAATTGAAGACGACTGGTTCAATATTTCTTTTTGATGGGCGTCGTGTCAAGGTGACATTTCTGAAAAAAATACTGTTAAAAACTTGCCAAAAGTTCCAAATACAGTAAAATATATTGGTACTTACTACTATTGGCTTTAAGCTTATATAAATCCAGCGGGAAGATCTTCTACATTCATAATATAATGTTCTAAATGTTTCGGGAAGGTCTGATGGAACCATGACTTACGGAAGCTTTATCGAAGCTGAAATGTTAGTTGGATGGTAAGAATCAGCACAGCATCACCATACTTCAGGGTATAAAATATTTGACAACTTTTAGAAAATTCTAGATTAGCTCCATTAAAATTTCTCTTGAATCAACTTCCACCGACGCGCGACGCTTTGTAGACTAAGACGAAGAAGAGGAAGAAACGATTACTAACTCCATATGTCAAACTTTATCTTAGAGATTTCTACTACAAGGATCATAGTGAGATGATGATAAACCAAGACTAATAGTCGCACTCGATTAATTCGGAGCTTCAAGACGTTTAACCAATAAGACGAGCACTTGTAAAACCTGATTATGATGTGATATAATATGACAGTTTGTCACATCTTTGCAAATGATAAGGTGACAAAAAAAAAATCAAACTCAAATCAAACCAAGTTACTTATCTATAATTTACTAAAATTAGACCCAAACACCGTGGAAATTTTTATAAATTGCCAACCCTAAATTTTAGATCAGGGCTAGCGTTCCTTAAGGTTTGAAAGTTTCAACATTCAGTTTCTTGTGAAATTCTGGAAAACTATTATTTTTTTTTAGAGAAACATTTATTGCTTTTTTGAAAATTTGGTAATTGCACTTGCGAGTTTTTGTCGTTGCGACTTAAAAGTCTGGGTCACTGACCAATATGATCCCTCTTCTTCATTGATATAATTCACATTCAAATACATTTGTTCTATTTTCTTTTGAAGAAATAATAATCGTTTAATCAAGATCTCAAGGGCGTTCTTAGCCCAAGAACAAAACGCAATTTTCAGTAATTCAGTAATAAAATTACCGTGCTCAGACTTCTGGCTTAAGGACTATTCACATGAGAGCGACCAACAACCGACGAATAAACGCATAAATTCCATTTAAAACAATTTACCAACCAAATTCTTCACAAGTTCTAAACAATATTGTGGAAATATAATTTATATTAATGTTTACGACGGAAAAATTTACCTTTTAATCGTCAAAATAACATAAATTTGAGAAAACAATATTTGTCGTCGCGAATTGCATCTGATTGCTACCAACAGTCAAACTCAATTCGCGTTCCACATACTATCCACCAAAATAAGATTTTCAACCTATATTCGTGACGAATAAAATTAAAGCCATGTGAACGAAATGTCAAAATGGACGAATGTTCGTTCATTCGTTGGTCGTTGGTCTCATGTGCAAAGTACTTTAGTCGCAAATCCTTAAACAAAACTTTTTTAATTAGAATAAATACAGATGTGATAAATACATCACCACTATTAAAAAATCGCAGAAGTAAATAGAACTTGCTGCTTAGAAAAATAACACCTGCGATAAAAAATCGCACAGTTGTGAATTCGTTTAAAATTATTTCATTATCATTTCATGCGACTTATAAAATCAATGGTTTGAAAGTCGCAAGTGTCCACTGTACATATATCTCTTTTTACATTTTTTTAACCGTGTTTGTCTTAATCGTTAAATATAGTGTATCCATAAATATTTTTATTTTACTTGCGAAAATCGCATTGCGAAAAAATCGCAGAATATATAGACTTTTAGCAGCTGCTACTTTTTGGTAATATGTGTGTTAATTCACATCGAACTGCAAATGTTCTATCTTAGCGAATAAATTGACGCGCGAGGAAAACAGTCGCTCAATGAAAATCGCATGTACCTTCCTCTTCCTAGTCTTATATAAGAACTGAAATAAAATAGTTTTCATAAAAGTCACAAATGCGAAAGAAATGTTGGCGTAGAGGGGCCGTTGAAGAACCGTTTTTAAAAATCCAATTTTATGTACTTTTACATAGCTTAAGCGATACAGTTATTGACACTTGTAAAGACTTTTTCAGTTCACACGGCTGGCAAATATATTCGATATGGATATATGAAACTCTGATTACATTTCTAAATACATTATTCAATTGATTTTCATGCTATTTGTATTAAAAGCGAGTAAGAGTTTCGTGATATTGTTAAATTTTGATAATTCTAAAACCCTTCTAAAATATATAGTAATTGACACTCATGTACACCTATTGACACCACATAATTGTAAAGTAATGGACACTTATGAACAACTATTGACAACACATATTTATGCAATTATTGACATATCTTTGAATAGACAGTAAAGAATGAAAATAGCGATCGATTAGTTGAAGTTGGCTTCAATCATTTGTTTAAACCTGTAAGTTGATTTATTATTAAATTTTTTAAAAACTAAAAATATAAAACTAAAAAAAAAAAAAAAATAACACCAAACTTATATTCATTTGTGTAGGCTGCTAACATGCTTTTGGTGTTTTGGCCACAGTAAAAAATTGATTTCATCCCTATTAAAAACTCTGGTAGCATCGTTAAAATGGCCAACATATTCTGCTCCTCAAGAAATGTTTCTATTAAAATAAACCACGATTATTTGATGTCTGTTAATTCAACGGTTGCACTGACTGATGTAACCGGATCTGGTTTTGTGGCCCAAAAGGATATATTCTCCAAGAAAATCCTTGACGGCGTGAAGCACATCCTTTTTCTCTTCGGGAAAACTTTACGCTGGGATGTGGTTATCCATTGTTTTAAACACATTTCCTCTATAGGGGACACAACAGATTATGTACTAGGCATTGCTCTAACGAACTTAGAACTTATTCGAAATTATAAGTGTAGTTCTTTTTTAATAGTTTTAACTATAATATGCCTGTAAGACCTAAGGTCTTTTAAATGCAACATGAATTGCACGGCACTAGTTACGAGGAATAGAAAGATAGGAAAGAATTTTTATTGGCAAGTGTAATTCGAGGAATATTTTAAAATTTGGCTGTAGCTTTTTTGGACAACTTTTGTGTCCTCACATCTGCAAGAGCTTTCTCTAGGTCCTTTTCGGTATATTTCTCAGTACGTTTACACATTTTTCCAGGTAAACATACAATTAAAAGAATAATATAATTATTGACACTATATAAAAAGTACAACTATAGTAACAGTGTCAACGTTTGTATTCCTGTAGAAGACAGTTATGGGCACTGAGGTGTCAATTATAGGAATTGTTAAAATCTTAACACAATAGTTGACACCCAGTTTTATTAAATATATATCAACAGAAAAACAATAAAAAATAAGGTTAATCCTCCTCCAGGGCATTATATTTCATTATAATAAACTTATATGATCAAGCTTGTATTAAATATAATAAAATTATCTACTAACATGTTTGGATTCCTTAACGAAATACAGACATTTTTTGCCAGAATACACAGTCGCGTAACAGTCATGTTTAGGTTTCGGAATTCACAACAAAACAGACTAGCTCCTAACTATATAAAAATAAAGAGTTTGAGAACAAGAAATAAGGAAGAACTTAAAAAAAATAGTTCTGGGAACCGTTCAGATTTGTACCAATGAAACGTTCAGCAAGAATAGGGTGTCAATAGCTAGGCTGAAATTTTGCAGTGTCAATAATTGTATCACTTACGCTATTCGTTACTTTTCCTATTAAGACTTCGAAACACAACAATATAATTCAGCTTAAACAATCTTAAACTGAACTTAAATAAATGGGGTTAAGAGCTTAAAATTATGCCGGATTAACACGAGTGACAAATTACCATTAATTAATGCCATTAAACTTTTAAAATAATGGTAAAATCAAATCAATAATGATAAGCATTTACACGGGGTAAAATAATGACTATTTGATTGAAAATGGCATTCTGCCATTAAAGAATGAGCAAGTTCATTCTTCCTTGCGGTGTGCCATTATTTTCAAAATGGCATCATTGTGGATTTACATGACTCCATTATAATGGCAATAATTAATGTCAGTCTTCCCTGTTTTTTTTTTTTTAATGACGAAAACAATGACAAATTTTCAAACCATTTACACGATTTTGTCAGTAATGTCAATAAAATGGAAGAAATAATGGCAATTTGTCACTCGTGTAAATCCGGCATTAGGTGATATGCATCTTGATGGCATTAAAAGCTATAACGTCAAAACTTTTAGGTTTTCATAAAATAAATCAGAAATTAAGTTATTTTTACCTTAGTGTTCATTTATGTTTAATGTTTTGTTAATGTTGGTTCCGTTGGTATAATATGGTTTCTAACCGACTCTGGTGTCCTATTTAATCCAAGACAACGTCTAAGACATTGGCTCTCAAATACCCGTATCTTTTCTATGTTCGATGTGGCTTGAGCCAGTTCTATCTCGTATTCTTTAAGGCGCTAGACGAGTCGAATATTTGGTTTTCAACTTCCAGTCGTCACAATATCGCTAAACTTATCGAAGTCACGCTGATGCAAAAGAAATCTGACGACATCAACTGTCTAAGCTGCTCTGTACTCGACATACTGTCGGCATACGCAATTGTCTGAGTTAGACCATCCTACGCTGCTTTTAATGCTGAATACAATCAGCGAGTTTACTGCTCTCTACTGAATACCAATTTTAATATTATAGACTGAGGTTGAAGTTACATTGCCGCACTCTTAACAACAAAATGTCTAACATTTAGCACATCATATAGTTTTTACAATAGGGGTTCACTTATACCTATTATGGTCAGCTTTAGATAGAGACAATCTAACCATGCGGTTAGTAAATTTACCGGATTGCAATTGTCCCACTCGGCGATTATGGCGCGTTTTCCAAATGTTCATAATTAATCCCGGTAAAATCAAGGTTCATTTATCAATATTGCGTAATATGCCATTTCAGAGGTAAAAGTGATGAACCGCAGAGCTCTGCTCTTCAAGTCATGATTCGGGAGAATGGTAGCATTCTCCTTGTACACTTGCTGGAAAACAGCCCCCATATATTCCAATTTCTCCCACGGATCTTCGATTATGTAGGGTTCATTTTCCAAGATGGCGTCCTCTGGGTATATGTCTGGTGTCAGAAGTAAGCCCCTGTCCTCTGGTGAAAAAAAACTTCAGGGTATAGTTAAATTTATCAGTTAAGAAATAATAAAAAAAAAAAAACAACTAAAGGAACGACAAATCAAGGCTCTATTCTGAACTAAAATTAATAAAGACCCATTCTTAAAAACAGACATTTTTCAAAATTAAACCAGTCTTTTAGTCTTTTAACCAATCTTTTTAAATGAAAAAGTTCATTTTGTAGAAATAATATTACACTTGGTGTATTTTACCTCAATCACCTACTTTATTTAAAATATACTTACTATTACGACAGTTGAAAGCCCGACCGACACAAAGGTAGTAAATTTTTCATATATGTACAATGTATACCTATATATTATTTAAGAATCATTAAGCCAACTTAAACTGATTTTTTAAATGAAAATTAATTATTTTTTCCACAATTTCTAAATTATTTTTCTTAATTCTTTTATTTTCAGGTAAGTTCAATTCGTCAAATGGAACTAATGGATATTCATCTTCAGGGAGCTTAAATATGCATTAACACCTTTTAAGAGACGTGATGTATAAATTAAAAAAAAATCAGATTATTTATGTTCATTTAAAGTTAAGGTGGTAAAGTGAATTATAATTTAAGTTAAATTAAAAGAAAAATACAAAATCGCAAAAGTATATATTTCTAGAGCGTCAAAAGTCTGCAATGTACATTTGACCTTACGGGGTGTAATGTACACATAAGTCCCAAGCTGTTCTTTCCAATTTGTGGAATACACAACTTTAATCCTGTTTTAGTATCTATCTACTTTTAATGAAATACGAATATTTTCTTTAACAAGGAACATTGCTAGGTAAAGTACTGACTTACAGAATTTCCTTCCCAATGATTATGTCAATTTCAGAAGCTAACAGTTGGTAGGTTGGTAAGATGATGTCAAAAAACTCTTTTATTAAATTAATTAGCTACCTACACACATAATATTTGTAAATGTAAAATATGCACACCTATTTTAAAATTTGTCAACTTCTCTAAAATCTAATTAGTTGATTTTGTTTAAGTAAGGTTTCCCTCCATTAGGCTTCTTTCATTTTGCCGTTTTCTCATCCCAAGCACAACTGTTAATAATCCTCATAAATTAATTTCCTACAAGTTACACACATACAACTACAACCAACATATATAACACCCATCGATCTTCTTAACTTACAAAATAATACAAGGCAATTTTGCCTCGCAACTAATCCATAAAGCCCAAATTAAAAAAAAAAAAAATAATAAATAAACATATTAAATCCGTCTATTCATTTACAAGAATATCCTCCTTCCCCTACCTTAAGTGCTGGTATATTCTTTTCATTATGTTTCTCGTATTTTCATCGCATCGTGTCCTGACAATGTGTAATTCCATAGTAATAACACTTTGTATTCTTCTTTTCGTATTTGTGTTCATATCTATCGTCGTTGCCCCTCCCACCATTTAATTTCACTGAAAACGGTATTCGAAGTGAAGAAATTCCACTTACGGAAAATTGCTAGGCCATCAATTAGGTCCTACTTGGAGGAATGTTTTAGCATTTCCTTTCCTCCCATCGCCATTGTGCTGATAGTCCGTTTTCAACTTAAATACAATTCCATTTTTATCCTAAATATAATATAGCAACCGGAAATGAAAGGATACTCCAAAATAACACTAAACCCCCTTCCACATTCCCCATCGCTGCTCATTAGACATATAGAAGTAAATCGGAGCAAACAACAACCACAAAAAAAAATACCCCAACTACCCGAATATAAGTAAAACGAAACCTCTAAGTAAAAATGTCTAAGGACGATGTAAGGATATTATTCGAGTGTTAGCAGTCGTAGGTATTATTGGGGAAAGAAAATATTTTCGGTCGTCGCCCATAGTGTTTCGGTCATTTATTGCTTGGAAATTATAGCAAACATTTTCACTAAGCTCCGCAATGACTTCCAAATGCGAAGGAAATTACAGTAATGCCCACTAATTTACTTCTAATGATAGTATTTTCGAAATAGGATGCGGGGCTAAAACACAGACCATCAGACCCCATATATACCTACCTATACCCGAACCGAAAGCAATGAACAAAAGTGGGTGCGTGTTCTAAAACGGTTCTAAGCTAAGAGCTGTAATTATTATATAGGCAAAGTGTTTTTCTGTTTTTTTTTTGCTTTATTTTGGTTTTTTTAACTGTTTTTTTGTCGTACACTGTAATTACCACTAGGGAAAATCAATTACGCGTGCGACCATCATTCCTAGAGTTGACGCCCGCCAAGGACTGCCGCGACCAAAATATCAACACCAATTTCATCCACTTTTTGTTCAATAGCTTTTCTGGGCTGATGGCTTCTTGCTTTTGCCAACCTCATCCCCATCCTTTTAATTGCTGTCTGAAAAAAGGGTAATTTACTAAAAAATAATTAAATTTTAATCGCACCATAATGAAGACAAAAGAGCCCTTATTTGTATACAGAAGACGAAGTATAAGCCTTTTTGAGAGAATTTATGATCTCCTGTTAGAGATACAAACACACACACACACATGTGCCTACAGACGCACACAAAAGCTTTTCGATTAAATTCATTATTTTTTTTTGTCTTGTGTCTAAGAAGAGATAAAGTATAGCAAGACAGAACAAAAAATCCTTGAAATCGTATTTAACTTGTTATCCTTGAAGAAAAACACACAATCTCACTGACAAATAAGAATAACAACAACAAGAATAACAACAACAAACAAACACATAGTAACTTGTTATCCCTGAAATTCTCTCTTGTGCGCTTTTCACTTGTTTTCATATTGACAGGAGCGCCCTAATATATCACACAAAGAGCTCCCTGGATAGCAAAGGCTGTATGTAATATAAGGAAGAAAAGAAAAGATTGGAAGGAACAACTATATATAGCCAGGAGGATGTGTTCCTTTCAGATAAATACTTCATCAAAGATGCTACAAAATCCTGTTTCTGCTCCCAAATCGGAGCGAGGGTGGGTTTACACACCCCACATCGCTTAATTAAGATATATATTTTTTTCTATTAAAGAAGGCCCTTTTAAAATTTGTTTGTCTCTTCCCTTGGAGTAGGTAAGTCCATTTGAATTATTTTGTGTTGAGTTTTGGTAAAAGTTTGCAAAATATAGGTTCTATGAGTTGTCGGGGTAAAACTACTCGTCCTCTGGATAAAATTTTCGGCCATTTTTATTCACTCATATCATAACTGAATGAATTGTAATATTTATTCTTATAAAACGACTGTCAGACTAAAGCCCCAAATCTAACATCCCCAAAACCCCAAATTCCTAAGAGCCCGAATCCAACATCCCAAAATGAAATGCAACTTCCATAATTTCGGTAGAACCCAAAATCCAATATCCCTAAGCCAAAACCCCTAAAACCGAAACTCCCTAAAACTCAAAATCCAGAAAACCCAATATTCCTAAGTCCCACAATTCCCAAGGCCCAAAAATCCCAAAACCCTAAAGTCTAAAATACGAAGTCCCTAAAACCAGAAATACTCAAAACCCCAAAAGCTGCACAACAAACCCAAGCTTCAAATACAGAAAATCCAAAATTCATAAAACATTATTTCTCGAATGACCAAAGTTCCGTAATCCCAACGTGTTGCCGAAAAAATAACTGATGATGATGACTTCATATCCCTACCCTCAGCAGACCGACTGGTACAGGGTACCTAAAAAGGGAGTTCAAATCGTCGGAACCCAATAAATTTTTCAATCAATAAAGCTGGTCTCAAAATCTGTTGATGTAAAAAATTATCGTAACATTAAACAAACCGTAACTTTTCTATTTTATTTAATTTTTCCAAGATTTTTGGTTTCTTTGAAATTAGAAATTCTATCTTGAACAGAACAATTACCAGACAATTTCTAGTAAAATTGGGAATTTAAAAAATCAATAAGCGTCAATTCTATAAATTCGTAAGCACAAGATTCTTATTTTTAGTCGTTTGTTTCTTAAAAAAAAATATTGGTATGGACATTTAAAGCATTTAACAATATAAATTTAAGAATATGATTTCAAAAAAAAAAAATTGTATAACCGTTTTCGAAATATTGAATTTTCAAAAAAAAAATATTTTTTTAAAATCAATTTGATTAAATTTTTTTTTTAATCCAACAAATTTTTTTTCTAAAATTTTGGTACGCAGTATCATTTATAAATTGAAGAACCTCCTACATACAAAATTTAATACAAATCTGTCGAGTCGTTTATGAGAAAGTCGAAAAAATAAATAAAAAATGGTTGCATGGCAGGTACAATTAAAAAAATGTTTCGTCCTAAATGTAGACTATAAACTGATTCTGTTATCAAAATCGTTATAGCCGCTTTTGAAATAATTAAGATAGTATAGAAAAAAATTTATGACAGGTACCGTTATTTTTGGGTCTAAAAAGGACAAAGAGTTAAAAACAATCACCGTAAACAAGCGTTCCAAGTCCCAAATTTGAAACAAATCATTTTAACCTCTTAGGCTGTAGATTGTTGACAGACAGACGGAATTTCGGGTCCCTCTTTATATCTGTTCGTAATGTAATGTCAAATTTGTTCAAAATCTCAAAGTCGTTTTTTTTCATGCAAAACTTGCCCTATATGTAAAAAATGTTTAAACAATTTATGTTTGGCATTTTTATTAAAAAATAAAATCCTTCAAATGTTTGAGGTAGCTTTCACAAAGCAGCCCAAAAATAGTGAGCCTATTTATCCTACTCGAAAAAACCCAGGCTATTGCACCTGTCATATTACAATCAAGCAGATAGCCAAAAACCATAATAAAGAACAAAGAACTCAAGACAATCCCTTGAGTACGCCAACTTTGACTTAATTGCGCATTTAGCAACGTGAAGTTTTATGCGGAGGATGAATTCTGTGTCCAGTTTTTATTCAGTAGTCAGTAGTTATGCAACAGTAAAGGAAAAAGTATGTGTACACCAAAATTCGTTGATTAAATTTTAATTACAGAAAAACTTGTTTTGTCGATTTTGGCGTTAAGAATATAATATTAAAATGAAAATTGTAAGGAACTAAATTTTTCAAGCGGTCATGCTGTTGGGAAACTTGGCAATTTTTATATTCAGAAGGCAATACTTAATTTGCTTTTTTCTTCTTACACATTTCAGTAAATAAAAATCTGATTAGGGTAGAAAATGTTGACTCTAATCAAGTAACTTGGAGTGTACCATTCGACGCGGAGGCGGCGTTGAGAAAGAGCTGACAAGGGACCCAAAAAAGGATCCACACACGCTGTCATATAAATCAATGGAAATGCAGTAAATTCTCGTTGGCACCCTTCTGCTTGTTAATGTGTCCATATAGGTATACTACATCCCCCAACGTTCGTGTGGCTTTAAATAAAATCGTAGAGCTGGGGGGCTAGCTATTCTCATAAATTTAACCTTTCTCTTCCTCCTTCATCTCCTCTTTATATTTGATACTGCCATATCTTTCTCCTTTGCCATTTAGATCTCCGAGGAGGTGCCCTTTTACTTTTATTTCATCTTGCCTTTAACTCTTCTCGTTTATCATCAAGAGCTTGGAATGGGTTCCGGACTTGGTATACAGTAGTAGGGTATACGTATAATGTAGAAGAAGATACAAAATGGAGATGGTGAATTAGGAAAGGAACGGGTTGATGCAGCAGGAGCAGGGTGTTAAAGATATTGAAATGAAATCTTCTTGATTGAGCTTATTGTGGACACACACAATTGAATTCACACAAGAGGCATATTCACCTTACCTCAAATCGATTGAGAATATAATATAAACACAATCACTGAGTTCCTGTTCCTGGATGCTTATGCTCATGTTCATGATGATGCTGATGCTGATGATGGGATATTCTGGCTCATTGTTTGGCGATGGCAGTGGCAAAGTAACTTGAGATACTTTCGTGGATCATATCATTTTTATTTTTTTTATTTGTTACCTCTCGTTTTATTGAATTGAGGGAAAGTGTCTAAATTTGTTGTTTTTATTTATTTTGCCTTTTGTCGATTTTCCGATTGTACCTACCTACATACACCGATATCGAGGGAAATTCGACACCCGGTTAATTTAGTGGGGTCGTTTGTTTTGTAGATAGATTGATTTGGGTGCGATGTGGCAGATGAATTATTTTTGCTTATGGGGAATGTATCTTCTACATTTTGCTTAGTATCTTTTGATTGGAAAATACGCGTGTATTCTAAACACATCACGCTAGATGTGTTGATGGTACACACATACTATATTCATCCTGTCTGTCTGGATGTGGATTGGATGAGATATAAAATATCGTGTTCCGGGCGGGATTATGTTTGATTATTTTGAGTTAATTTGCAACGGTTGATGGGTTTTTTGTTTTAAATTGAAGAAGAGTTTAGCACGGTTAAAGACAATGGGTCATGAAATTTGATCAATCTGCAATCATTTTAGTCACAAATGAGAGCATTTTTTGTGGAATCGATCGACGATGTTGATTGAAAAATTAATCGGCTGCAAAGCCAAATAGATATTTTGTTTTTAAATTGCCTTAAGCAGCTAGATATTGACTGATTGTAAATATAATGAATTAGATTATGAAATGTGATATATAAATACATAAGATATTAGAGTTTTAGAAATATTTAATTGGCAAGCATGAGTTTCGAAAAAAACAGAAAGATACATCTTGAGTTTTTTTTAAATATTTGTGACATTTCTAGAAAAAATTAAAAAAAATTTCTTGCGGCTTGAAAAACCTAAGCTTGGTTACCCTAATCCTATTAATCCGCAATAAAATGATTTTTTCAGATTAATAATTGGAATATATACTTTTGATATTTCATTGTTTTAATAAGTTAAAAGTTTTAAGCAATAGCATGTCCTCCGGACTCCTCAGTTATCATTATGGGGCTCTAGTTCAGGCCCTGTCGAAACACAAAAGTCCAATAATTGGTTTATACTAATGTACCCCAATTAGAAGTGGCGGTTGAAGTCTTTCGTCATACAGAGCGCAATGGGTGCCGAAAACATGGCATTGGGAACCAAATTACTGGTAGTGCTATAGATAATGCATCATTTGAGCACAATGGTTAAGGTCTGATGATAGGTATACCAATGCTGGCTTTTCCTTGTACTGTTCCTTACCGAGTGTGTCCAACTAATTTGTCTGCTTCAATGAAGCTTCGGTAAGTTAATTAAGCTTCAATAAGACCTTAAGAAGCCTTATAGAAGCTAAATATTTAGAAAAGTGGGTCATCATATAATCGAACCTTAAACGAGGTGTCACCCTATTAAACGGCTTCTCACGTCATAGATAAAATTTTCCAGTGCGGGGATACCACTGTTAAGCAAAACTAACTATACTTTTTGGGTCTTTCTAAGTCGCTCTTCAATGTTTTGTCTGCCAGTTTAATTTAAGATCAAGAATAACACATATTTTCCACTTGTGGAGAAGAGAAGTGTTTGCTCGTCGAGTCTGAGTAAAGAGTGAAGGTTTCTGTCTTAGAAGTTTATAGTAGCAACATGTTGAGGTAAAACCAAAATGCCATTTAAATTCCTGGATAAATAAGAATATAGAAAAAAAAATGAGTTTGAATGACTAAGGTGCTTGTCTACTTTTTCATTTTATTGAAAAACTTCTTGTGCCTTTATTGTGTATTGAATAATGACCAAGCTGCACTACGCATCACGTCACCGAGCCCACATGATCAGATCCACTAAAGCAAAGGAATCTGATGATCGACCTTGGCAAGTCGTGAAATAGCTATAATTCCAGCCCAAAAAAATATGAGAAAAACTTGGTGGTAGCACACTAAAGTTGTTGTTGGTCATTCAAACCTATTAAAATGTTACAAAAAGTGCTTTAAAAGTAAGTGAGCATACAAAAATTTAATATATCAATACAAAAAATTGGTTGTACTTTTTCCATCCCAAAGAGTTGCAGATGTATTTTTGCACAGTTGTCTTATAATGGAGACCATTTTTGATGAGGATTCTATCCTTTATAGCTTTGTAAAACAATGCATCTCTATTAATGTTCTTAAAAGTTGCTGACAAATCAAGGAAGTATTTTTTTCTGCTGTCTGCTGGTATTCGTTAGGTAGATATATGGTTTTCTTCGATTCAGCTAGTTTCGAAGTCTGTTCAGGAAAATTGTTGTGAATATTTTGTAAAGTGTGTATAAAAAGTAAAGTCCGCAGTAATTTGAATCAAGACTTGAGACAACCTTTTTTTAAAGAGGAAATATTACCGATTTCTTGAAGGATGACTGAAGCAAAGATATTGCTGAGCAAAACATGTATTTGTTCAATAAATGAAATATTGCAGTTTTTTCATAACTCGTTTGGAGTACCATCTATACCGGAGCTTTTTTTCCTTTGATTATTCTATCGCCAATATTACTTCATTACGTTCTATTCGAATTTCATTAATAATGAAAAAATCTCTGTACGGAATTGGAGAGTCTCACCTACGAAATCCTTCGCGGATCATTCTAGGATACTCTTCCTTATAGATAGAAATATAAATGAAATAAAACCTTTTAGAAACCCAACTAGAACAAATTGGACAGCATAAACTAAATGGTTAGATACACGTATCATTCCACCAGAGGTGGATAAGATTACGACAACATCAACCATTGACACTGCCGTTCAAAATATTACTAGTAAAATGAAAACGGCCTTTGAAAAATACATTGGTGGAATTGTGAGCTTAAAAAGCGAAGAACAGATTTCAGAAAACTTTTCAACAATGCAAAACTGAGCAAATTAGAGATAGACTGGAAATCATACAGGGCCACTCTTATACCTAGGAGTTGAGAAAAGCCAAAAAGGATGCTTGGGCTAGACACTGTGAATCTATTGAGAAGTGAGGCGGCGATACTTCGTAAGGGGTCCTGGCGGCAAACCCCAGCACCGGTATATATTAAGCAGCCCGATGGAGCATGGACGAATTCAAGCCAAGAAACACTTGAACTCTTTATGAGTACACATTTCCCTGGCTGTTTGGATCCTGAAGAGACAGGTTATATACAATAAGTTTCTTTAGGTTCTATTCGGCCAGCACCAGAATTGGATAATATTATCACAGAGCAGAAGATTATGTGGGCAATAAACTCTTTCAAACCATATAAATCTGCTGGACCAGGTGGGATTATTCCGGCATTTCTTCAGCATGCTCTACAAATAATAACTCCATGGGTTAGAGTCATCTTCAAAAGTTGTATAGAACTTAAATGCTTCCCTATCAGCTGGAGGAAAGCCAACGTGTTTTTTATTCCAAAAGCTGTAAAACCGAAACACTCGACTGCAAAGGATTATAGACCGATAAGTCTCTCCTTGTTCCTTCTTAAGACACTAGATAGACTCATTGATCTATTTGTAAGAGACCTTTTTTGTCCTAACAACTTGTGCAACTACCAACACGCATTCTTTAAAGGTAAATCAGTGGAGACAGCATTGCACGAAGTAGTTTCAGTACTAGAGAAAAGTCTTGAACACAAAGAATACTCCTTAGCACCTTAGCAGCATTTGTGGATATTGAATCTCTCGAATTTTTCTTGCAATTCTCCGACAGTATTTGCCAAAGTAACAGATGTAAGTTGACTTAGTATTTTGATTTTAAGAGCGCTTTTTATTTTATGCTTGCAGCAGTGTATTTTTGTCTGCTTACTTCAATTAGCTATCATTCTTAAACATTTTCAATGCTATTAATGAATTTTGTCTTGCGATGTGACAATATAAGTCGTAACAAGCTTTCTCCATATCGAATGGAGAAAATTCTGGCTTCAAAATACTACATTTCAAAATTCTACTTTTAAAATGAAAATTCTGCTTTTCTTAATTTTGCCTCTTTCATTTTGTCTGCTTTTCAAAACTCTGCTTTTCAAAATTCTGTCCGTCAAGAAAAAATAAAAAAATCTGCTTTTTTTTTTAAATTTTGTATTTAAATTTCTATGCTATTGTAAATAGCAGACGGGAAACAAAAATGAAACAAAACAGTCCATTAGGTAAACATAAGTATGAAAAACAAATTACAAAAAAAAGTGTTAAGAAAAAAAGTCTATGCTCTCATTATCAAATAATCAAAAAAAAAAAAAAAAGTTGTGGAAAATGCTAAAAAGCGTGCGCTTTTTTATCTTTTCTTTATGATTTGCATTATTTTGATGAGCAAAATTTTAAAAAGCAGAATCTTAAAAGCTGAATTTTGAAAGCAGAATTTTGTTAAAAGAATGTTGACCCCGGCAGAATTTTGACCCCAATCCATTTTTTTTGCTTCGTACATACATTTTTTTGGTTTCACGACTTGTTTCGATAATTTCTTCACTGGCAATGCTCGCTGTTTCGGCTGCATTAAGCCTTAGTATATAGTCCAATCTTTGTTATCCGTCCACTTCAGTCTACAGGGAGCAGCTGTATTGGAGAATTTCTATTTCTCGTGATGTCCTTTGATGACTTGAGAGTCAAGTATAGTAGCATATTATCCGAGTATGTTTTACATCCAACAGAAGAATCTTCTATGATCCAAACTGAATTATAAGATGAACAGCAGTAGTCGATTTCAGATGTTCCTCTATTTGATACAAAGGTGAGCTCTCCATTTTTGTCACCAAAGATTCTGCCATTAAGAAAAAAATATCCTCATGTCTTCTAAAAATTCAAGAAACACGTCGCAGATTATATCATTTATAGAATCTTTTGAATGTCCGAAAATAGTGATTGGTTGCTGCTAAACTCCTCGTATGTTGATAGAACCTCTAGTTCCCGTTTTGATATTAAGATAACTTAATGATATAAAACTTTCCGACTCAAGCTCATCAAAGAATTTTGTTGACGGTAGTTCTGAGAAAAGTTCCTCACAGAATTGTAGTCCAAAAGAGATTTAAGTACTTTAGATGTCGTATGGTGATCCTTTACTGATGTGTTTTGTTGAGCTTAAATTACCTGCTACAAATTTAACCTATCTATGATACTTCTATAGCGGGGATATTAACTGATGTAGTTCTCTACAGCACATTCTATAAGTGATTTAAGATTGTAATCCCTTGGGACGCTGTTAAGCGTTACGAGAGCATAAGCTTTGAAATGTTTGATTATTTCCATTTTGTATTTATTTTTTTTTAAACAGAAAGTGCACCAATATTTCTCTAGAAATAGTTCCAAAACAGGAAATGGTAATCAATACATCTTAGAAATCATTTCAATGTAGATCGCAATCCAGTCTCTCAATTGGCATTATTAATTGAGCTGTTATTTTCTTTTTCCTTTTGTTTCAAGTCTAATGCTCATCCAACGATATAAGCAACTCGTACTTGACTTTCCCTTGTGCGCTGATTGGGCGCTATTCTCATCAAATTAAAACCCATTCCACGATTTGTATTGTATCAAAGTCCAACAAACTAAAATCGGTATCCAATAGAGTACGACCATTGGAACATGGTTGTAAAAGAGCACACTTAATATGCTGTTTTCCGCTGGCAAAAAAATAAAACAACGGTAGTGATGCAATAGAGTAAGTGCTTAGCCATCACCATTCCCCAATATCCAATCCAATATAAGCACGTCCTCATCATCAAGATCGCCATCGCGAGGAAGTTGTTTAATATTTACGTATCAATCCCCAACAAGTAAACAAACCAAGCAGAAAAAAAAACTCTGACAAACCTATTAAAGAATGGAAAAAGATTTGAAGAGCCATTGCATGGTGCATTATAGTCACGTCCCTATACGATGACGACAACTTATACAGAAAAATTAAATGACCACTTAATTTGGAAACCTCGTGCTCGTGAAAAGCCGGGACTTTTTCTAATATAGAAGAAATAAAACAGACATTCATAATGGTCAAAGTCGTAGCCTGTTTTTTGTTTTGTTTTGTTACTTGATAATTAACAAGGATTACTAAGAACTATGTCTATACAGCAGCATGGGCTTTGGGATACATATTATATCCCTAATGAGCCTGAATCCCAGAAAAGAACAAGCACAAACGAATAAAATGTAACCCAATATTGTCAAGGGAATCAAATCAAAATCCACGTTGACAGTTGTAAACGAGGCATCGAATTTCCTGCCAACCTCAACTGTCACTGGCAGTTTGACATATAAGATCTTGAAATGTCAAGTGATCTCTGAGAAACGAACCCATGTAAGTCTCGGTTGACGAAGTTTCTTTTTTTTTTCATTTTTATTTTTAATTATAAATTATTTTTTTTTTGTTTCGAATTCTTTGGATTAAACGTCGAGATGCACGACTCGAGAACATGTGTGTAGAATTACATGATTCGCGGACATGAATGATATTTGATCCATTCTGCACGACCAATACCTAAAAGACATTCTGGATGTGCAAAACCGCACAGTCTCGTGTACAACATTAATTCCGTCCAACAAACTACCGAGTCCGACCGATGCAAGTCGACTACGACGCGACACAACGATGACAGCTTTAGAGCGCAAATCCAAAACCCCATTTTGAATTCAGATACTTGAACCTCTGATGCAGAGTTTGTCGCTGTTGACAAAGTCGTAAATTTCTACGTCATGTTGGACGCATTATAAGGCCATTTGGGTTCATAAATCGTCATCATTGTCGAGTGTCGACTGTTGACTGTTGACTGTAGACTGTGAAGTCGATGGACGTAGTTGTTGGTTGTTAGGTCGCCCAGTTATTGAAGACACTCACCCAGCTAAAGAGGAAGAGTGCATGTCTTATCTGGGGGCCAAATCGTGTATCCATTTGGCTTTTAATTTAAATTTTCATTTTTAATTTGTTAACTCTCGACCAAGAAATAAAACCGCACTTTAACTTAAATGAAGATGAATTCCGAAGATAGAAATGCAGTTCCGAAAGTAATCATTGTCTTGTCATGGAAATTGAGTCAGTTTTAAGTCTGAATTATGGGCGCCACTTTATGTTAATGTTTTTTTTTTGCTTATAATATATGTATGCATGAAGTACATAGTCATATTGGAGTACATTATGCGACAGCAGCTTTGGCGAAGATAGATCTCGAAAAAGATGAAAAATTGCTTAGTGATTGAAAAATAGTATCTACAAGACAATTTGTCAAAAGAACCCATTTCTTAAAACGAAGTTTACGAATACTGATTTTTCATAACTCAAAGAGGATTAGCTATTAGTAAATCTTAAGTTTTGGGTTTTTTGACCGCCCGCCATAACTAAAGATACTCCTTCATTTTAAAGATAGAAAATCTCGTCTATCATTTCGTTCTTCGTGCAAGCTGAACAAAATTAATAAGATTCGGTAATTCGCACTAGGTAAATTGTGTGCAAAAGGATGTAGTTTAGGTGACACCATCTCTTTCCCAAGCCACCTATGAGGAGACGATTTGCAATTAAAATATAAAATACACTACTAGATCGCACGTACTTGCTCTTATATTCGATTACATCTTAAGCACATGATTTCTACATAGTAGAAACCACTCTATAAGTTTCTAGTAAATACATAATACATAAAATTTTTTATCCTGCCTATTTTATGTACATAATATGTGTAATAGTATAAATTTAAAAACTCAATTTAAAAAAAAATCGTCCACCCATTTTCGAAATATTTCAAAAATCCAAAACAATATTTTTCCAAAATTTTGGTATGCAGTATTATTAAGAAATCAAATTTTATCAGTTTATCAGAGAGTCCAAAATCAAGAAAATGTTTGTAGGGCGTTAATCACAAAATATAAAAAAAAAATTTAACCCAAATGGAGACTTATCTATAGTAGTGGACACGTTGTTTTTTTTATTAAAATCGTTATATAAAAATTGTATGGCAGGTAACATAAGTTTTGGGCCTAAAAAACGATTCAAAAACCTATTTTAGGCAATCACCTAAAACACTTAAATACCAGGTTCGAAAAAAATTGCTTTAGCCGTTTAAGCTGTAAAGCGTTGTACAGACAGACAGACACACAGACAGGCAGACAGGTGGAATTGCGGGACCAATTTTGTTGGTGTTCTCTATCATCGTAATGTTAAGCTTGATTAAACTATCGAGTTTGATTTTTTTTTAAATTCAAAACTTGCTCTATAGGGGTGGCCGTGACGCGATACTCGTGTGTTCACCTGTCAACCTCATGGTCACAGGTTCGATCCCTGCCGAAGTCTAAGTCCTCTTATTTTTACATTAAAAACCAATTCTAAAATAAATGTCATACTAGTTGCTGGCTTACTCATTACATACTGTTTAGGCATAGAACTAACAACATGTGATTGAGTAAAACCAGTATACCGATAAATATGACAACGAAAAAAAAATTAATGCGAATTATAAGAGACATAGATAAATAAGACACGGAAATTTCTCCACATTAGTTCAGCCGCCATCCCTGGAAATAAAATCTGAGACAACAACCACCTACAATCTCAGTCTCAGTCTCGGGCTGTGTTGAAACATTTAAAGTGTAGTACTCGTATAATCCCTTGAGCGCGTTTTCAAAAATGTGAATTGCTATCTATAATTCCGAAACTAGTAATTTTAGCGGAGATGGTAGTTTTTGTCCGTGTTTCAGTTCGGCTAGACTTATTTTCCCTATGTTCGGCCTAATTTTTTAATTTCGATAGCATTTTGCAGCAGCAGTAAAGAATTTCAGCCTGACTAGTCACAACTATTCTTCGGATTCCAATTTTGACAATAGCTGGTGGCCCTTTAGACACATTACTTTCAATACCCTCACTAAATTTATTGATAAGAAAAATTGCGTCCAATAGTTGTCTTCGATTTGGCAGTATGCTATAATCTTTTATAGCTTCTAAATAAGCCAATAAAGGCTCTCAAGTATCTGTCTTTTAAGCAGAGCAGAAGAAGAGATTATGTCATTTTTGAGGCTACAAGGATCAGCCCAACCACATTTGTCATGTGGTACGTTTTTACATCACTTAAATGGGGCGATTCGAAGTACATACAACTTTTAATAACAGAAAAGGGTAATTTCGAGTAGATTTAAATTTTAAGCTTATCAAAACACAACAAAAATCTAGTTGAAATTAATCAGCACTATAGTATTGACAGCCATGCATTAATTAAAGCAATCACCTCAATAATCAGTAGGTCAAAATGTCTAAGCTAATTCAGCGCATTAAGCCCGTTTAACATTAAGACTGTTATACATATATACTGGAGAGAAATGGCAGATAAACGGGCCAAGAAACTGGGTAGCTATTGAAATGTTTCTTTATCACTTGAGAAAGAAAAAAGTATAGGATCCTATCCGTCAATAACAATTGACATTTGGTGGGTTTTAGAAAATCTAAGACTGTTTGTTTCCAAGAGAAAAAAACACAATATTCACTTAAGCTAAGTAGACTAGACCGCAATTATTCTTCTTGAGTAATTCGCACTGGTCAAATCTCAATGGAACATATATGTATGTTGAGCTGAATGAGCATAGCACATCTGACCTTTATGTCGAGGGTGCTATGATGAAGGCGCGGATGAGGATTATCTCACTTAATTTCTGAACGCCGCCGTAGTTGAGCTGGAACCAGGTAAGTAGTCCGAAAAGTGTACTGTTTTACGAACTGGGCGACACAAAAAAAACATCCTGAAATTGGTTCATTTTTTTTTAATAACTCCCTTCCTTACTTCTCCTCATTATCCAATCCTTGGGACCACAAAGGATGCTTCACTTCTTCTGCTCTAACCTAACCTTATCTATCCTAGATGTAGGTATAAAGGTTTCTGACTTCTGGCGATTACTTGCCGATAAAATACATACTTTTTTTTCTAACCAAATCTCAATGACAAATCGAAAGCTGTCAAACCAAAGAAAGACTATTATGTCACTGACAATTTTCTTAAATTTTTTTTTTTGCAGATACATGAAATACTTCGAGCATAATTTTCGCTTTCAATGGAAACTCCAAATAGAAAATATATTAGACTGATGCACTCTCCATTATGTGAGTGCGACTATATACGTTTGTGGACAACATTCGCAGTAAATTATGCCACGACTAGGAATGGTTTATGGTCTTATCCCGCTCCGAACTGAGGCCATAGCAATATAGAGTTGCGGTAGTGTACCTACCTTGGTTGAGCATCGTCGGCTGAATGGAGCGCAGTTTCCATTTTCAACAAGTCAAGCTTTTTAATTTATAAAGCGCAACGTTAAGCGACAGCTAACGTCGCTACAGTGTTTTTCGCACCTTTGTATAATTTATATGCGACTGCAAGCCACCATATGACTGCCGCCGCCACTCTCGCCATGTTTGTTGTCACCAATATTAAATTTATTTTGTTTTTGTGTGAAATGAAGTTTTCCTTAAAGAGTAACTTTTTTTTTGGTTTCGATGTTTGTCTTCACAACAGGATTGAACCATTATACGGTGACCATTTTAACGATGAAGCAACTCTGTCATAGATGTAATTAAATCTTTAAAAAATCATCCTAACACTTTTTAGCTAAATTTAAAAAAAAATAAGAATGTGGGAAAATTAAATTCTGCATCTGCCTAAATTTTGACATTTTTCCTCATTAAATCAAATCGACCTGGCAACCCAAGTAGAAGGATACATTTATGAAAAAATAAATAATCTCTTAGCCTTAAAAATAGAATGGATGGTCACACTAATTATTAAGCATACATAGAAAATGTCTATATAAGGAGGTGACGATGGTAATTTGCATAAGCAAGCTATTTGACATTTTGGATTATATGGCCTAAAATGTTTGTTGTTGTTTTTGTTTTTGGCAAATATTTTTGTTTACCCAAAAACATTAAATTAAATACTATATGGCGATAGACATAAATCTACTCGGCGTTAATGCTGCGATAACAATCGAATGGTGTCACACCCTTTTGTTTTTTCATATCAGGTTGGTCTAACCATATTTGGTTTCTGACAATTATGGGAGTGTATTTTGTGTCGATGTTGTGACTTAGGTAGCTAGGTTAAAAAAGGAAATAGAAGCTTATCTAAAATTTCCAACTAAATCTTAACTAGAAATATTTTAATTTGACAGGTTTCACCCAACTACACTTACATCGTTATGGATTCTGTTGGTTGTTAATATAAATATGTATTGAAAAACTAGCATTTAACAAACTTCTTTTTAAAGGAGAATAATTTTTAAAGTCTTTACGTTTTTTTAATCCCAAACGTTAAGTGAGGTAGGTATGTGGTCTTTCGTTATTTGGTTTAATTTTGTATTTCACTAAAATCTCATCAATCTCGGCACTCAAAAATGTTTTTCAAGAGAGGGGATTTAGGGGATTTGGTTCTGAAATAGTGATTTTTGATGACATTTCGACACCCAGCCATAGTTAGACGAAAATTTTCAAAGTGTCAAGTATGGTGTCTATTGGTCTTAGGAAAATAAATTCGATCTGCACTTACAACTTTCAAACGAAGTTAAGTAACAAGGAGTTAAGTAACAAGAAATATTGGGTAGGTGAAGCAGTGAACTACTCCCTAACCAAATGCCATCAAGATATACACTGATGGATCGAGAACAATCGAAGGGACTGGGGCAGGAACCAAACTTTCCTTACCGATGGGACAGTCTAATAGCATTTTCCAGGCAGAAGTTAATGCAATTGGAAAATCAGCAGAAAGAAATCTCGAAACAAACTACCGCAAACAAAACATTGCCATTATATCGGACAGCTAAGCCACACTCAAAGCACTAAGCTCTTATACAATTAGCTCGAAATTGGTATGGGAGTGTGTGGAGAGACTGAACGAACTGGGCAAGAATAACAATGTAACACTCTATTGGGTACCAGGTCACGTTGGTGTTCAAGGTAATGAAGAGGCAGACTCATTAGCTAAAATTGGGGCAACAACACCCCTAGTAGGACCAGAACCCTATTGCCGACTAGGAGGGAATACTTTTAAAATTAAAATCATAACAGTAGAGGTGGCCAAAAACAAATAACAGGGAAAGAACTCCCAAAGCTGAGACAGGCAAAACTACTACTGAATAACTACAACCTCGAACAGTTTATAGCCTGCGTTACCTTAAGTAGGAATAACCTAAGGAAAATAACGAGTATCCTCACAGGCCACTGCGCAGACCTACTTGTAGATAATGCAACATAGGAGGGGAAACACCGGTCCAAATTTTAGGTAGTTGCATTACACTTAAGCACCAAAGACATAGACATCTGGGACTTCACTGAAAATACTCCAAATACTAAAGTTCATCAAGGCAATAAAATTGGAAGAGCTATAAATGAGCAATGCCATTTTGTCTCTAAATGGGAGCACAATAGATCTTAAGGTCGCAGTGCAACTAAAACCCCTAAATATTCATTCATTTGAGGCGATAGTGGAATCAGTTTTGTTTTATGCAGTACAAACTTGGGGATTGAAGCAGTATGAATCCGTAGAAAAACTGCTTCGATTCTATATCGAGCGATTTTTTTATTTGCCGAATAATAAATCTAACTACGTGATTATGCTGGAAACAGGTTTATATCTTCTTTTCCTCCGAACCCTGAATATGCAAGTAGATTATATCATGAAAGTTATGAAGATGGATAATCACCCGCTTCCGAAGATAGCTGCTCTTCAAGTTATCCAAACGAAAAGAAGCTGGTATAGTGAGTGGATGAAGTTAGCTAGAGAGGTTGGGATGGAATTGAATCTTAATAATGCTCGTCAGGATGTTATGAAAGTGTGTCCGTACTGGCTCATTTCAACGGTGGACAGAAACCAAAGAGAGAAAAATATGAACGATTCCACTGGATCCTAATATAGACAAATTTACCCTAAGCTAAACCATAATTTGGAAGATAGGAATTATTTTAGAGACGACAACAGCATTGCCGAAATATCTATGATAAAAATTCGGGGTGAACTTATTCAACTTTACGTCATGCCACATAGAGAGGACTTGTCCATAATTTGCTCCTTATGTAACCTGGAAGAGTGAGAGAATATTTTTCACTTTATGGTAATATGTCTAATTCTTAAGGAAATAAGAAGAAATACCTTTGGGTGCGATATCTTTCGCGAAATCAAATTATAAACTTGCTCAATAACATGGAAGTGAAAAAATTATTTCACTATTGTAGATAAGCTATGATCTATAGAAACAAAATTATTAATGAAAGTTTTTAAATTAAATGTTTGGTATTAATATTAAAATATGGAACTGAAAATCTGTAACTAAATGTAACATTATTTATGTTTGGTCAACTAAGCAGACTTTTAGGTCGATATAAAAGTCTTAACGGCTGGATCTTTTTTCCTTGTTTTCTTCAAACTTCTTAAGCGTCTGAATTTATTCGATTAGATGCTTTTTTAAAATATTTTTGTGTAGCCTTAAAAATACCTATACCTGCATGCAACCATTTAAAAAGAGTTAATTATCTCGAGAACGATTAAAAATTAAATTCACTGTTGTATATAGGTATAATATAAGGCGCACCTCCCGTTGAACAGCGGTTGCGATGTCCCTTAAGTTCCAAATACCGAAATGTTCGAAAAATATTTTTTTTGTAATTTTTTGAAAAAAAAAACTTTTTTCTTTGAAAATTCAATATTTCGGAAAATGGGCTCATGACGTTAGCTAGAATGACAAACATTTTTTAAATGGACAAGATCTAGGAAAACAAACAAAAATCTCAAATTACAAAATTCTCGAACGTACAAAAATGTCCGTATTGTATTTTGATAAATGATTGTTAGACAAAAAACTTAGCATACTTCCCAAATAATACGAGTATACTACGCGAAGCAGGGGTGTTGCATGGGGGTAGCATGTCATCTTAGCCTCCGTACTTATTGCATTGTATTGGATTTTATAAAAAAAAATCTAGACTTTATTTTACTTTTCTAGACTTTTTTTTTTGACATTATGTCCTTTGGGATTACGAGATTCTAGATATCGCGACAGACCCTCGCAAAATGTATATTTAAATACTTGAAATTGGCCTACGTATAATGCATGTATTTTTGATTTATAAAAATTTTAAAGAACATTAATAATAATTTAAAAAAATGACTAAGAATTTAATCTGCTAAGAATATTATGATCAAGATGTAGTCAAACATAAGAGCAAGTACATGCGACCCAGGTGTGTATTTTATTCTTTTTGTCATCATAGTTGCAAAATGGCTTTGAAATTTTGTGCGCTGTGAATTTGATTGATAAATAATATCTATCAGGTTAAACTTAGGCTTTCAGAATTTGTTCTACAAATGCTGATTACCCCCAGGGGTCAATTCTTACACCTGTATTGTTTGTAATTTTTTTTTAAATTATGAACGGAAACAACTTTTTAACCTTTTTTTCCAAAAATTAATTCAGGTGTTTTTTCCACAAGCATTGTAATACGGATCTTTTCGTTAGATAGGTTTTGGCAGGGCCGTCGTAGTCGAGAAAAATCCCGTGTTCGGGAGCTAAAAATCGCAGCCACTCTTATTAAAAAAACAAATAATTATTTTTTTGTTGTGGCAAGGATGCCAAGATACGGGTCAAGGGCGCAAACATTTGGAAAAATTGTCTTTATGTCTTGCGATAAATAGCATTCGAAAAAATCAATTATTGGAGATTTAGAATTTTGCCGATTAGTTCGTCTTTCAACTCCTGAAATGTGTATTTTTGAACAACGAAACTTGTTGCCGTACTGTGAATTTCAATTTTATTCATAATTTCTAAAAAAGAAATGTCTCAAAACAGATAAAGTAATACTTAAATTTTTCATGCAACCAAACCGATGAGCAAGATTCCAACAATAATTGAATCGACATCACAAAAAGAAACATATTTTTTACTTGCGATTATAGGTACTATAAGGCAAGATATGTATTCGTAAAAAAAATTTTTTTTTTCTAAAAATCAAACATGATATTACCATCATAGAGAACACCAAAAAAGGGGGTCCCCCAATTCCGTCCTGTCTGTCTGGCTGTCTGTCTGTCTACCTGTCTGACGGTGCGGTGGATTTGCTTCAAACTTGGTACATATTGTTTTTCTGGAAATATGCCCAGAGGTTTTTTTATTTTTTTTAAGACGACAAATGACAGTGCTCCCATACATTTTTTAGCCAAAAACAAAATCTTATTTTTCTCAAAAACGGCTCAACAATTTTTATAAAAAAAAAATCAGTGCATTAATGAAGGGAAAGGGTGCTTTTGATAATTTGGAAAAAAAATTATTATTTTTGTTACCTCTAGTAGAACCATTTTTTTGGTTTTCAATTTTTTCGGAAACGGTTAATCTCATATTTTTGAATTTTTTTACGCAGAATCTCCTAGAAAGTTTAAACACTACTGTATACCAAAATTTTGCAAAAAAATATATTTTTGGAAATTAATTTTTTTTTGAAAATTCAAAATTTCGAAAACGACTGAATAGATTTTTTCAAAACTTCGTACTTAGTGGTGTTTTTCTAAAAATAAATGCAACGGTACCTACCACACAAATGTTAAAAAACCGTTAAGAAAAACATTATCGAAAACGGCTCCAAGAATTTTTATAAAAAAAATGTGTGTGTTCTTAAATGAGTACAGTTCACTTTTAAGTATAAAAATATTTCTTTTTGCGTACTTATTGACGGTACTTCCCATAGAATCACTTTTCATATTTTCGACTGTCTCGATATAGCGATTAAAATAATTTTTTTTATACAAATGCTCCCTTAAATTGTTAACAAAACTGCTTACTCAAGTTTTCAAAAAAAAACGTTTTTCGATTTAAAAAAAAAAAAATAAAACATTTTTTTTTGAAAAATCGATTTTTCAAAAACCAGTCAGAGATTTTTTTTGAAATTTGAATTTTGTATGTATATTAATAATATCTTCAAAATGGCGTTTCAATTTTTTTTTCTAAAAATGTTTTCAAAATTTAATACATAAAAAATTAATTTATAAAAACCGCTCCAACGATTTTTGAATTTTTTTTGATATATTCCTATTTATCAATGAATTCAAACTTCATCTTTGTGTTCCCTCAAACTATAATGACTAAGCAATATAAAAACATTTAATTATGTGTATTATCCATTTATTTCTACCTTATTATTATTCCCTTTTTACAAATTTTTGCGTACGTCACAGAATACTAAATACAATATAGGCCCTTATACATTTATATATACATATGTGTCTCTTAAAATCATATGAATCTTATGCAATGCATATTGCACCTAAATTATGAAGATGTATGTATATAGCTCCCTACCCACCTATATCCTTCATTTTCATTATTATATATAGCATACTTATATGTTCCATCAATACGTATACATATATAGATACATTTTACCCTCCTAACTTACATAATTAAAATCCATAACTTAGATTTAAACATACATTTGAAGGAAGCTACCTATGTAACTATTCCTTGAATCATCTATTCGACAATACTTTATACTAAGAATCAAGGTAATCTTAGCTACATAGGCTTTAAACCTGCAAAGGATAACTACACCTAACTAACTTAACCTCAATGGTTAGCTACATTAAAGTTGTTAACTCCAAGAGCAAGTTCGTACCTTTTATTTTAAGTTTGTTTCCTCATCTTCTTCAGTTTGTTCACTGCCATGAATTTTTCCCGAAATGTTGTTTCAATTGCATTTTTCACATCATGTCAATGGAAACGATAGTGAGATTATCACCTATTCCCGTAACAACTCAAATTATATCATGTAGTTCAAAATGCCGTTTACACTTCTAGTAGATTTAGAAATTAATGTGAGGCCACTTACACCTTCTAGTGACTTGTAGTGGTTTCACGGCCTAAGCTCTGGCCGACTGTCTTTTTCTGAAAGCTAGTGAAAGCATCCAGCTACTTGTTTTTGAGAATTTTATGGAGTTTTGCATTGCTGCTGATTTAAAAAAATAAATAAAATTGAACATTGGAAATTTCATTGTGTTTCAAAACCATTGGTTGGTAGAAAATAGTGTACTTGTTAACGGGTCCCCAATAAAAGACGTACCCCGAGAAATTCCTCGTTCCCGTCTCTGCAGGGCACTGCTCTTTTGAAATGCCAAACAAAATCCACTTCATGTGCGGTGTGGATGATTGACCTAGACTTAGATTTTCTTATGCCAAAATCCACAATTTAAATTCGGTTTAAACGAAGTGTATTAATGAGGTAGAGAACTTGAATAAGTATTAAGCCGTATTTCTTTAAAATAATCAACGACAACCCACTCACATCATTGGATCAGTATAATTTAGCATATATAATAATGGCAATTTTGGAGCTACGGATAAGTTTTTTGATTGATTTCTAACTCATTAAAAATCTGATAAAATAAACAGACACATTTTGGTGTCAATTAAGTGTCATTTTATTGCCAATTTTTATTCGAAAATGATGTCATAGTTTATTTATTTTTATTTCCTTGAAATTTCATTAGTTGACTAAGAATGTCCGAATTCTATAAAAGTCAATCTGCTTTTGACAGAAAACAATAAACCTCGGCTTTGTTGCTTAATTTTCAATTAAAAAAAATGCTAATATATAAAAATATGTGTATTTACATTTACCAAGAAATTTATACAATATACAGCTTAACAATCAAAAATCCTTTTATCCTATAATTGTAAAAATTCATTTCGTTTTCATAAAAAAAACAACACACACCCACCCACGCACTTGAAAAATCCATAATCACTGTTTCAACCAACTTAATAAAAAATAGTTTATAAACAAAAAAAAAGATTGTGTACCTCGAACATAAACCATAGCCACTCGAATTACCAGTGAATGATAAAACAATTGAATGAAAGGATTTTTTTGTATTCAAATAGACAACAACGCAACGGTTCGTCGTTACGTAGGTAACTTTTCATGTGGCTTATCAAATATCTATCCAAAAAAAAAAAAAAAAATAATATTAAAAAACAAAACAAAAACATCAGTAACTTTTAAGTACCTACCTCAATTGTTGAGTTTCGCATACAAAATAAAGGTAAGCAAGCACTGACATCACATACAAATATCCTGGAAAGGACAGACAAATAAAAAATATCAGAATTTATATTTTTTAATGACCATTATGGCTGGTGATTAAAAATGTTCATATCTCATCCTCTTTTTGGACCAAGTTAATAGTGCGCCCGAAGTCCACTTCTACTGAAATTGCAATGTTTTCGCGTTGTCCTTTCCTTTAAAATGGCTTCATATAGGTAAATATTAATTACATTCCTATATACATATCTATAGAATTGCATAGCTTCAGATTCAGATATATAAATATATTTGCGAATGGGTTATTTTTTGTGATAGGGATCCATTGTGAAAGAAGAATTCCACGTGAAAAACAATCCATTATATCCTTCCTACCTATAGATATATATATTTTAAAGTGCAAATAAAAATAAAAAAACAGAATAAACCAATAAAAAACTCATAAAGTATCTTCCTTTGGAAATGTATCTCTGGATATATTGTGTGTATATCTGAATTTTAAAAAATATATTCACTGGCAACTAATTCAATTTAACGGTGTGCGAAAAAATTGGTCGTGGAAACGAGCGTCATAATAATTATGGTGACCAGAGCATATAAAAAAAAAATACTACCTGCTGTTCAAAAAGTTTAAATAAAAATAAGAGTTTTTTTGGTCCTGGAAAGTTATTCATGATCACAAAGGGGGCATTTTTTAAGTAGCATTTTTAGGTAAGAAAAGAGTTTTCGTTTGCACTTGATGATATTTTCTGTAAGAAGGCCTCAACATTTCTGCTATAACACCATAAACGAATTCACTGCAGGAATATTCTTTCAGATTAACTGTCCAGAGATTATAAGAGATGTACAAAAGCCACTAGCCACTGTTGCAAAAGGTAGTAAAATAACTTTTGGAGGAATAATCTTAAATCCTAACAGATCCACTGTGCAAGCCTTCTAATACGAAACGGGTATCTAGAGCGACCAATCCCGATTGACATCACAACTCGCTTGACCTCTTAAAAGAAAGATTATTTTTTCATTGGTTGGCGCATGTGCACCCAGTGAATGTATGCCCTAGCTCTGAGTAAGACAGCAATTTACAAGGCTATGCTCGACATTGCCTGTCTCAGAATCTCAACCAAATGGATTACCCGACTCACTCGCGATCATGTAAGTTTGAAAAAAAAATTTGATAAATACCTAGAAGCAACCGGAGTTCGACGTCTTTGATTTTGAGCATTGCTGGGCGATTTGCTGTAAGAATCAGTTTTTTTTCATTTACTGTGTAAAAAAACGCTAAATAATGGAAAATAACTTGTAAGAAATGTAAAACACTAAAACAAATTGTAAACAAAACTGTAAAAAAACGTAAAAAAAAACTATAAAAAATACACATTTATTTTGCCAGATTTTCATTTTAAGTCGGCTTTTGCTAAGAGAACATTGTCATGTGGAAAAAACACATTAAGGACATAATATATATAATATTATTAAAGACGTCAAAGAAGAAAATCGAATGTTGGCCCTACTGCATATTTAGCAGAATCTGCTCAAAATTGGTTGACATTGGAAAAACCTATGAGAAATATAGGAGAAAGTCGAATATCGTCAGAATATGGCACTCAATGAATATGTTCCAATTTCATATTATTTACGACAACGACAACATTCTATCCACTTGCCAAATAGAAATATATAGACGCAAGATTTTAAGCAGAAAAGCACACTTTTTGAAGTATGATGATAATACATGTTGGAGCACTGCGGAAATCAAACATGGACGTCTATCCAGATTGACTTTAAAGCTACCAAACAAATTGGGCTAAACTCTAAACCCTTCTGCGAAATCGTGTACCCTTTGAAAGCTTAAAAAACTAATTCACGTTTATTTCACGTTAAATGACAAATTCAACGAAGCAATTCATTTGAGTTTAATGCCGAAGAAGACTATGAAATATTTAATTAAATATTGTAGGTACCCTGTGAAAAAAACTCGTTAAATTTAATAGAATTTTTTTTAATTTTTTTACGATTGTTAACCGCTTTACATCGGTGGTTTTTTTGCAGAGTTTTTTACTTTGAGTTGTTAACACGTAAGAAAGACAGTAAATTTCTTGGTCTAAAAACCAACCAACAAAACACCGATCTTCAGTTCACAAAGTTCGTCGATGTCTTCAAAAACTGCCTTCCAAATAGCTATTTCTGTTATTATTCTGGAGAAAAGAGGGCATTTTCAGATGAATTGTAAGACTGTTTCCTTCTACCGCTAGTCCTCATAACTTCGGCAATGAGTATATAGTGAAGATTGGCCAGTTTATTTAGTTCAATTACGTAATATTTATTTGCGAATAAAAAAAGTACAGTTGTTGTGATTATTTAAAATATTCTGTTATACTTGATTGACGAATGGATTTGCCGGAATGCTATATTTAATAGCCACATCCTTCTTTTTTGACCCACTCTACACTACTTTTATTAATTTAAATTTAACTTCAAACGATGTTTTTAATGCTCGTTTAACGACATGTCCATATTATCTTTACTTTTAATAAAAACTTCACACTGAAAATGTTAATATCTACGTCAGTTTCTTTACACTTTTTATTTCGTCTTTTTTTTTAATTCTTAAAATAAGACTTTGAATTCGTATTATAATACATACGTATATCAACCTAATAATAAGATTGTTCAGTGACGAAAAAGTTAGAACAGAACAGATTCGTGAGAAACTTCAGAACAAGAAAGAAAAACTGACAACAGTCAGTCATCTGACATAGATTATAAAAAAAAATATTGTTTTTTACCTAAAATTCAAGTTTCTTTTATTTTTGCAGGAACGTTCTTAAAAATAATCTGAAATGGAGTTGAGTTTATTTAAAAAAATATTTTGCATGAAATTGATATGATTCCGACACGGAAAATGATTTATCAACTAAATCTAACACATTTTTAACAACAAAAAATTGTTTTGACAGTTCCCACAATTCTTTTCTAACTCGTTCTGCCTAAAAAGCAAGTGCAGAAAATCCTGTTATAAAGTTTTCTAATCTGTTCCGAACAGCCTCATTGAACACACATAATATGTGTTCTAACACCGGAACATGACAGCTTTTACTCACACTTTAAGAGAATCTCAACTTTCAACACATACATAGTATATAAAGTTACAAGGTCATAGAACATAAAAACATACTGCCCACAAACGCATTATGAAACGAACTTGTAAAAATATACAAAATTTGATAATACCCCTAAATAAATCGACTTATCGAAGGTGACGCCAAATAATATCTTCGAGTTATCGAGACATTCGAGTTACCGAAACATTCGACATATAGAAGTTCGAGTTATCAAACAAAAATTACATGTAAACTTCACGCTTCGCGCTTTGCCAACCAATTTCATTCGATTTATCAAATATCGAAGTTCGACTTATCCAAGTTCGACTTTAATTACTCTTTATAAATTATATGCATTTTGGAGAATCCATCTCTTAATTCTTCAAATCAAAAAATGCGTTGTTGGTTTATAATAGGTCATTTGTTTAAGTCCTTCGTTCAAATCTTGAGAACAAAAAAAACAATCATTTAACTCAGGTTTCGTAAAATTAATTTTTGCCTATGTTTTCACGAATCGAATCATAGAACGAAGAACTCAAAAGATCTAGCTGAATTGTTTAAACCATTAGTAATTTTAGAATCATCAATGCTAAATGCCGATATTTACACTACACCAATAGTTTGTAATTTAATAGGATTATAGCAGTTTATAACAATCAATTGGTAAAATTAAAATATAATCAACTTTGTACTTAACCTAATTAGGCGAATGAAGAATTCTGCTTTACTTTAAAATTCTTTAAATTTTTTTTCCAAAGTATGGAATTCGAATTAACTCACCAGTTTAACTTTTTCAACGCTTATAGGTATCTATTCCTAAACCAATATATCAATTTCAGAAGAGTTGGTCACTCTAAACGCAAATATCCTTTCCAGCATGATGCCATTGTCTGCCTCATTAATATATAATGCGATTTCGAACGAACACCTCAGTTGTGTCTGTTGGTTGGCTGCTCAAACTTACATTTACTCATTTAAATTATATTTTTTTTTTACTTTTATTGAATTTCACCCAGGCCAGTATGCAATATGTACATATGTACACTTAGCTCTTAAAAAATACCTGCCATACGTTGGGGAAATACATAATTTAAAAACTCCACATAATCGCACGCAAACAAAAGATAAAAATTCGATTCAGAAAAAAAAATTAAAAATAAACAATACAAAATCCATTCACATAATTACAAATACCATGCGGTGATTTAATATGATATTATTTCTGAATCTACCTACAGACAAAGCTGCATTGTAAATTGTAGATACATTTGTATGCCTACCTTATTTCAATTCAATACAAAAATCCATTTCGTAATAATGTTCACTTTCACAAAAGTTTGATTTACTTATCTGGAAATTTATTTAATTATTTCTTATGAAAATTTGGCAAAAATGTATAAACAAATTAATGTTAAATTATATTATTGGGAGTGATATTAGTGTATCAATTTATAAGAATTTCTATAATTTCAAATAATTATTGAATATTATTTTATTGAAATGTTGGCAGTAGGCCATTTTAAGCAACCTTGACCTAATGATGTGCCTGAATAGTCTGTAGATTATTCGAAAAACGAATATTATGGACATAGTTTGCTTAAATCTTGTTCAAGTCCAAAAATATTCATCTTATCGTATGGGCCAGAGGAATCGGTTATCATTTTCTCTATTTGCTCCTAATGTCCAACGCCGACCTGCAACAAAAACTAACAATACAGGAATTTGCAAAATCCCAAAATTACGAAATCTCATAAACACTATTTTCACAAAAAAAAAAAAAAAAAAAAAAAAAGAGTTGTACCCTAAGCGTAGCAAGGGATCCAAACAATGAGTGAGTTAAAATCCTTAAAAGCCGCGAACTGGTCCATCAAGCAGAAAACAAATTTTGGAATTTTCGAAATTTTGGAGATATTGGGTTTCGAGGCTCTGACGTCGATCACGGAAAAATATATTGTAACACAGAATTTCTGCACAAACTTGCGTATAGCAGCTGCAGTTGGTGCATTATGTTGATTGAAAATTCTATTAAAAAATTAGACCCTTTCAGAAACACAGTATTGCCATCCACTTTGAAATTAATTTTGAAATATTTGCCAACATTGTTCAATTATTATATTGCCGCTTTTTTTCTATAAAATGTTAATATTACGAAATTCTAGACCAATTGCTCGGGAATATAATATCATATTTCCGTAGTTTTTGTGATAACATTACAAATGTCAGTGTGGCAAAAACATATTATGATTCCAAACGAACTCAACAGATGGCCAATCCAAAATTGTGAGTTAATTGGTCATCGAGTGGCAGTTATTCTGTTTTAGTTAGAATTAGCAAATGTGTCTACTTATTTAGCCGTAGCCTAGTCTTTGTAACCGGCCCTAGTGAAATCAGATCACAAAAGCAAAAAAAAAAAAATAATAATAATCAACAAACGTCTTTAAATGATAACCAAAGCCTTTCAAAATGTCACACCCTTTCGTAACAACCATTTTTCTGTAACCCGATAAAGTGTCATTCTATTCCAAACCTGCCAAAAACTCTTTCTTCATTACTTCGTAAGCCGTATTTACAGTAGTGAATAATTACCATAATTTCTGTCAGAAAAAATTATAACAAAGAAAATAATGGCTGTCTAATGGTTTGGCATAATACTGGAAAGAATGAAAAGATTCATCATTATTTAAAATGTCACAATCTTTTTCTTCTTTATTTTAGCGCTATTGTGATCTCGAGAGGATTACAACTCTCCCAATTATCTGCTTCAGATTAGTGATCCGCCCGTGGGGTATGCTGCATTGACCTAAGAAAGTGTCGGCAAGACTCCCGGTTTTGAATTGTTCCATGTCTGAGACCAACCAATACCAAATGCTGAGCTGATGTCGTTGCATTTCCTTGTTGCAGGAGTTTTTTTTAGCCTGCATTTGGTGTTTCTTCTTCGCGATCGTGTTGGAACTTTGTTGGATAGTAAGATATTGCTTTGTTGACGGGGTTTTTCGGCTTTCTCCTTTGAGAGGCGGTCATGCTCTATTTTTTTGCAAGATAATATTTTTGACGTGAAGGTTAGTATGTACTTTTAAATTGATCAAGCTTTATAACTCCTGCTGTCATACGAAACATCTTCATTACAGCTGCTTACTCTCATACTTTATATACATTGTCCAACATTGTAAACCTCATTGTAGAGTCTTCCCTTCAGCTTAGTGGGTTTTATTCGATCACAGAAGATAGCAGAGTTTTCACGCCACTTCCTACACACTACACTTTTTCGATGATTAATGTCGTCATCAGAAGTTGCTGTACTATAGGTGCCACATATTTAAACTCTTGAATTTGGGAAGCGCATTTCCGTTCAAATAAATATCTCAAATAGGCATGTTCGGATCAGAAAATGGGCACGACAAATATTCAGTATTTTTTCGGACTGATGCGGTATACCCACTGCCTTCTAAAACATCTAGCCAAACGTTTTGAACTCGTTTCAGGGATGTAGTATTCTCGCCTATGATGGCTCCATCGCCATCGTCATCATTTGAAATAAGGCAAAAGGATAGGAGGTGGAAGTCGGTAAGGGGGGAAGTAGAAGCTGCATTAAAAGAAAAAAAAATCGAGTCGAAGTTTTGGCGGAGAGGAAGTGGGTAGCATGGCACTGAGAGGGGGTAGAATGTCCGCTATGAAGGCGATGGCATCCTACCTACACTCGACTCAACTGCCGGATTAGGGGGTGATCTTGCCTACATAGCCAGACCTCGTCTATTCCAATAGGAAACATAAGTCATGCCAAAAAACATCACTAATCCAGCTTAGCCACCACAAAATTGACCACACTTCGGAAACGCTGCGGCTGAGGATGGAGTTTGGCCTATACCCACCCCACCTGGAATTCGTTAGGCCTGAATCTCGAATTCCCCTTAGTCGCAAATCAGATCGGATTTACGATCGGGATCGAACCAAAGTTATCCCTGGTTACTGGGCGTCCATTGCCAGCTCTTCCACACCCCCTAAAAGAGAATTTTATCGAACCATCTTAAGCTTCTCGAAAGCTCATAAAAAAACGTGAATTTTCATCATAGTTTGACGTGACTTACAACTCAGTTTTATTAAACGAAAATCAAAACAAGTAAAAAAATAAATATTGATGTGCAATTTTCGGTACTGTACCTTCGTGCAGATAGTCAAGGACTGTAATGAAAAGCAGAAGACGCTTCTTTGTGTTACAGATACTGTGACTTGGAATTCTTCGGTGACTCCAGCTGGACTACTTTCACAATATTTTATTTTATATTTTTTTTCTCGTAAATTTCAACCTCGCTAAGACTTTTAATTATTTTGTATAACACAAATAATGGCAGTTTAAGATGACAGTGCACCATCTGATTTGTCATTGTCATTTTATGCCATATGTGTCTGCCATACCTGAGTATTATCACAAAAATTGAAATTCTGCAAGTCATGTAAATATAGCAGTAGGCTATTTCTTACTCGTATAATAAAACACTTTTTGTTTGTTTTTACTTATCGCGTAAAATTTTCTTGTGCTGGCTCAACACTTACCAATAAAAAAAAACCTATACATATGTAATGAAGGGAAAGGCTTTAAAGATTTTTGTGTGGAAACAATTTGAGTAAGTAAACTTCCAAATTGAACAATTCCTTATCGATGTGCAACTAACCAGCTACACTCTAAAAAAAATCGTAAAGCGAGGAAACTTGTCGCCTACTATAATTGCAGTATTCTTACACATGTATTAATGCTAAATATTTAATGTGTAATTGTTAAATCTGTTATGTGTAATTTCAAAAAAGATTTTAAGTAAAAATGTGTATTTCTACACCTTAGATGTTTAAACTTAATGCATATTTACATGATTTATGTTTAAAATTCAAAAGAATTACGCGAAATTAAACAAGCTATGTGTAAACTTCCACTTAAATTTATATGAAAACGATAAAAATTAGATCTTATGTATCTGATTTCGCTTTTAAATTTAAATTTAAACAAAATTTTAAGCTTGTATGCCTTAAAAATGTGTATTAATTAACACAAGTAAATAGATCCTTAGCACAATACTAAGCATAACTTTATCAGATTTTTTTTTTATATTTTTATTTTATTTATTTAAACAAAAACTGTGATTGGTGAGTTTCTCATAAAAGTATAGCTTCGTCTCCTAAGAATCAATTTATTTATTTGCTCATTTGTGCTTTCTACTGCACAAATTTTTTTTTCTTACGTCAATAATGGAAAACTATAATTTGAAAACTGTCTGATTACGAATGAAATGAACTTGCAAACGGATTGCAAATTTACACATTAAATGCTTAACGTACATCAAATATCAAATGGTAGTAAATTAAAACATTGATTTTTTAATTGAAAACAATTAGGCCCGTTTAATGATACACAACTTAAGCATTTAAATTATACTTAAGCACTTATGTGACAGTTTACGCAGAGGAAAAAGTAACCCCTAAACTGGTGGGTGGCAATGGCGCAGTGGATAAAGTGCTTGATTTGCTAACTTAGACGTGTGCTTTCGATCCCCACGCTAGGTGCATTCTTTTCTATACCTCCAATTTTAATTGGATGTCGCCCATGGGTTAAAATGAGTTAGTCAATACCTGGTTCTCAAGTCCACTGTGCCAAACTAGTGCCGTGCAATTCAGGTTGCATTTAAAAGACCTTAGGTCTTACAGGCATATAGTTAAATTAAAAAAAAAAAACTGGTTTTAATGTGCTGTTTTTCATAAGGTGCTTGAATTTAAACAATATCAACCGTATCTATTAGATGTTTTTAAAACGCCTCTTAGAGGTTATTTAATTAAGATTGCTTTAAACAACGTTCCTTAAATTCGTATCTAATATCGGTTTCTCATTCGTACTTAACTAAACGATCATAATGTAATGTAACGCAAATAAATTCAAAACCAATCAATTCTGTAGTTTTGTGACAGCTTTAATTTGTAAATAAATAAACATTTCTGAAATAGTTGTCGATTTGAAAACAAAACATTGGAAGTGAATTTTGTAAATACAAACCAATTTTAAAAATAGTGAATGCCAAGCTTGATGTGACTGAAAATAGACTCCAAAGACATATAAGCCATATATTCTTAAGAGTTTTTGTTAAACCAGAAGGGTTTTTTTAATTTTACATCTTTGGGTTAGAAGCAACATTTTATGTATGCTTTGCATTATGTTTTTTTTTTTAATAGTAACAAAACTAGGAAAAATAAAAAACAAAATAAAACTAGTTAAAATTCTGTTCAATATTTAGCCGAACTATTTCTTCATTTTCTGTGTCGTTTTCAGATCAACATCATCGTTTTCGAGCTCATCTAAGACATACATATACATAAATTAAAGTGTTTTACTATTTCGTTTTCATCTGAGGTAATATCCTGAAAAATCTATGACTAAGTTGTGCAGAACAGATAAAGCGATAGCTGTTGTTTTTATATTTTCAAGAGAACATCGAAAGCCTATAAGCAGGATTCTGAAGCGGCATTGAGTCTTCGAATTTTAAGTGAAGTATCACAAACCACTTGGGTATTGAGTGAATAGAAACCTTTACGATTAATAGAATATTGACCCAATATACCTCCAACTTTGGGTATTTTATTGTGGGTGCAATCGATTGCACCCACGCCATGTGCGGGAAACCACGTATTTCCCTAAACTTGTCCATTTCTTTTATAAATTGCGGTCGCTTTGAAGCAAATTCCCTTGCAAACCTTTGACATATCACACATAACGTGGATTGGCTTAATCCTTGTATATCCGCCCAATTATCATAATTTTTAAATTATTTCTTTTTAAGTGGGATAAAGAATAATTAAAATATTTACATATGCACCTCATTTCGACCCCAATATCTTATGGCCGCCATTACATGTAGATCAGCAGAAATGTGACCACCTCTTACGAGAACCTTTGATATCAGATCGGACAAGGCTTATGATTTTAACCATATTGGCTTTTGAAAAACTATATATTCGGCGAAATGAAATTTCATCCAGTTCCATGGGGCTGTAACCGTGGCTTATAAATGTTGGGTGTTCTTATTCTGTTAGAATTGGAACCTAATGATGTTCTTACTCTATTAGAAATGGAACCTAATGTACTAACTATATTTAAGTCATTTAGATATGAAATACAATTATTATCCATTATTTTAATTGAACATGTGTTTTAGAAAAAATCACAAAACTAAATCAAATCACAATTCCAAACTTCAATAGACGAGAATTGATATCAAAATACATTTAAGAGGGCTTTAAATAACCTACAAACGCCCTGAATGATGTTTAAGTTAAGACACCCTTAAATAACGTTGTTTAAATGAGAAAATTGTTTATAGATACGGATATTGAACTTAAGTGTTGTTTAAAGGTATTTTAAAGTTAAGTAAAATTTAAAATTTTATTATAGATACGGCTGCATTTGTTTAATTATAAACATTGTGGGTGTAATGTTTTTTGAAAGGTACACAGAGGCTGAAAATTTACAGCAAATATTTGTAATATCCAACATAATGTGTTAATTTTTGTTTACCTATAAATATTGTCATGTGTATAAATACGCAACTTCCTTACTTCTACACTAAAAATTACATACAATTTCATGGTAAATTTAAACGCAGCTTCTAGAGTGTAGGTATTGTCGAAGTATCGGCCAAGTTCGAAAACTGACACATAGAGGGATGTAGGTATTATATATGACGTTTTACCTCAATTCTAACAAATGAACATGTCAATACTTATAAACATGCAGCTGGAAAGATCTGTTGCAGATGTTTCCCCTCTGTGTTGACGCGCCAGCGTGCTTTATGCTTCAGAAATAATGGGTTATCCATTTTGCGGTTTCAAAAGTAAATGTAAATAAAACACATTTAAATATTTTTTTTCATGATATTTCTTTTTTATTATAAGGTTTGAACATTGACATTATGTGCGAAACACTATATCATTTAAATGACCACCACGCGAATTGTTGCAAGCATCGATTCTTTTGAGGTAATTTTCGACCACTTTTTGACACATATTTGGCGGTATCTCAGCCATAACTTGACGAATGTTGGTTTTAAGTGCTCATGACTTAAAGGTTTATCTGCATAAACACGATCTTTCGCGTAGCCCAACAAAAAAAGTCCAGCGGTGTCAAATCGCATGAACTTGGTGGCCAGTTGATATCAGCACGACGAGAAATTAATCGGCCAGGAAATGTCTCTTTCAATAAAGCCATATTCGCTAGAGTTGTGTGACACTATGGTACCGTCTTGTTAAAACCACATATTCTCCAAGTCGTATTCTTCAATACCAGGCAAAAAAATGTTGGTTATCATACAATAACGCTCCGAATTGATGGTGAAAGTCGTTCCATCGTCGTTTTCAAAGAAGTACGGTCCAATCACACCTCCGGACCAAAGAGCGCCCCAAACAGTGACTTTTTGTATATGTAATATGGCCTCTCTTCAATTCCTTGAGGATTCTCAGAACCTCAAATAGGACAATTTTGTTTATTAACATACGCACCGAGTGAGAAATATGCTTCATCGCTGAAATTTTGTTCGAAAAATCCACGTCCACCGCCTGTTGTTCAAGCACCCATTGGACGTATCTACGACGTTGTGAATGGTCAGCTGGCTTCAGTTGTTGTGTGAGCTGGACGTTATGTGCATGTAGGTGTAGATCCAAATGTAAAATATGCCATAATGTGCCGTAAGACAGTCCTAATTCCTGAGAACGACGAGGAATCGACACATTCGGGTGTTCGGCAACACTTTCACTTACAGCAGCGATATTTTCAGTGGTGCGAGCGAAGCGATGATGCACAGGCCTTACAATCCAGTCTCTTGAAATTTCTTCACATTTTTGCCAATTGCTTGCGTAGTTGGACGATTATGTAAACCATAATCTCCTCTTAAAGCACGATATGTGGCTGTGGCAGAATCACCATTTTTGTAGTAGGTTTTAACAATTTTTATGCGTCGTGCGATAGTTCAGCGATCCATTTTCGTAAATGTCAGACTTTCAGCTGAAAAAAAAAGTGGTTTAACAACTTAGTTTGACAGATGTCGAATTCCAGCCCTATACTTTTGAACCCGCAAAATATATAACCCTTTATATTGAAACATTAATTCATATTATGACAATGAAATCCTTTTGAAAAACTGATACTTAGTTCACTAGTACTAATGTGAAAAAAAAAAACGTTGAAAACTTTCCCCTTGATGTGTTACCCCCCTTTCCCAGTCCAGATTTGTATTTAGTTAAAGTAATTAAATGCTTCAAATAAAAAAAAAATAAAGTGTCTTCCAAATGGCCTTTGTCAATATGAAAAATTAAAACATGCAGGACTAATTATATTCCTTCCTTATACGTAACTATATAAATGGTATATGTAAGTATATAAGGATTCTTGCTATAACCCTTTGTGCTTATTTTGTTTTCTTAAATTAAAGTTTCAAATTATTAAGTTTAAGCTTAAAAGTTTGGTATACCTAAAAAAACCAACCAATCTAACCCTCGACTCCAAACGAAACAATATGTCTACTTTGTTTTATTTCAGCAAAATAGCAAAGAGTTGTGGTGTAGGCTTTAGATTTGTACACATATGCGGGTTGCTCAAGCCATATTGCACTTTGTTGTTTGCTAACATCTATACCTACTCATAGTATATAGCATACAAGTTCCAGGCCAGGCCAAGCCAGGCATGCATGTCGTTGAACTGAGTTTCCGGGAGTTAAGGTTTTTTTTTTTTTGTTCGTTTTCATTTCGTTAAAGGACAACAAAATATATATCCTGCTTGAGTTTTACGAGTGAATATGGACATATACCGTTGTTGGCTCCTGCACTTTATCGATAAGAGTTGACCTCCTCTGGTTTGGGTTTGTTGCAATGTCCAATGTAGATTTTGGACAACATGCGCATGCAAAGCCAGAGGACATTATAAAGGAGCACAAACTTTACGAACATATATACTCATGTACTCAATGAATAGCTATTTGAGTTTGAAATGTGAAAAATAGTTTTCCATTGGACTTTAAAGTTTTATTTTTACCCCCAAACTCTGGCGGTACCGCAATTAGTTCAGCAAGGATTTCGTATTTTTGGAAGAGGCAGCAAGGTTCGAGTGGGGGGGGGGGTGGCTATTTTGTGGTGGGGGCGTATAAAAATAAGAAACGACCTTATCTAGACGATCAATGAATCAAAATGAATGCACAAGTCCAAGGATAGATTGCATTGCATTTCGTATATAGCTTTTAAAATGAAAACGTAAGGTAAATAAATGACGACGAAGCCGAGAAGCCATCAGAGAGTGATATGTATTAATAGTATTTGCTTAAAGAGACGGTGAGGCCACGAGCAAATAAAATGTCGCATTTACAGTTCTTTAGAGGAGATGGCAGCAATGGGAAGCCGGATATTTGTGCATAAATCATTGAGGTTGCGGTCATGACTGTGACAAGTATGGTAGGTAGGTATGAGAATGGGTTGAGTTTGGTAATGAATTTATTGCAAGGTAAGTTGAGTTGAAGGATGATGGAGCAAAATTAAACATTGGAAAGTATTTTTCTTTTTTTTTCTTACTTGAAAAGATTCCAGTCGCCAAAGTAATATAAGACAATCTAAGCCCATCCATCAGAATCCAGATGCTATAAAAAGTATCAGGTGCTTTTTTGGTTGATATCGGTGAACTTTCAACCCTTACTAAACTTATTTCAATGTTTTTCACTGAAGCACTTGACGATTTATTAATTAGGCTGTAGATGAGGACACAATACCACATTTAAGCTTTCCAGTCTTCCCTGTGCAATATTTTCTAAATGGTCGTCAGTATAATACTTATCATTCTATTCATTATCTTCACGAAATGAAAGTATCATTTCACAAAAATCTTCCAAACAACGTGTGTTTTATACTTTCCATTTGGAATGGAGTGAATGAGTGATTAAAGAACTGAATGATGTTACCGCACAATTGCATACAATTGACTACATCAAATTGGCCTCCCATTTACTTTGATTTGAAAATATTAAAGAAAACATTCTGTTCTGAGCTCATGTTCATTAATTTCTTCATAATAGAATTCTGCAAATTTCTTACATTTGCTGGTCAACTCGCCATATTCGATTATTGTTAACTGAAAAGAAAAAATTATCGATTATCAATTTTTTGGTGAGTTGCCGAACGTTTTTATCTAATGTGCGTTTAATTTGTCAATTGTGAGAGTGAAATTATCTACCCGAAATTTTTCCTTTCCTCTACTTTCATCTGGATCTGCATCTGAATTTTTTACTTATGCGATTAGGCACCAGTGTAAGTTTTACATTTGCAAAATAAAATCGAACTCGTGATTGTAATCAAATTTGACATTACGATGATGGAGAACACCAAAAAAGTGGGTCCGGCAATTCCGTTTGTCTGTCTGTAGAACGATCTACAGCCTAAACGACTGAACCAATTTTGTTCAAACTTGGTGGTTATATATATTTTTGAATCGCCGTTTTAGCCCCAAAAATAACGGTACTTGCCATACAAATTTGTCTACCATCTTAATTATCTCAAAACCGGCCCTAACGATTTTGATAAGAATTGGTGTGTGTACTAATTTGAGAATGGTCTACATTTTGGCCGAAAAAAATTAAGAATATTGTTGTTATTAACGGTACCTGCCATACTGTAAAAGTACTTGTTGCAACTATACTATATATTTTACTTTTACTTTGTGCAAAATTTTAGTATTTATTATTTTTTTTATCATTAAATTAATAATTCAAAATCATTCAATAATAATAATTCAAAAAAATAAGATTGTCTTAAGATATTAATATTTTATAATAAAAACATCCTAACAATACAAACATTTTATTGATTTTCGACTTTCTCACAAACGGCTTAACGGACTTCGATCACAATTTGTAAACAGGATCTCCTTCAAATTTTAAATAATACTATATTTCAAAATTTTCGAAAAATACGAGTAGTTCTTTTTTGGATTTTTGAAAAAAAAAAAATGTTTTTTGACAATTCAATACAGTGAAATCTCCCTTGGGCGGACAACCATGGTGCAGAAATTTTTGTCCGCCTAAAAGAGTTGTCCGCTTAAGGGAAATCAAATAAAAACACTAATTTTCAAAATTAAGAGTATTCATTTATTGACAGAAAATAAAAATAACTAAAATATATAAACTTCACTTCTGTTTTTATCATATGAAGTGGAATAAAATTATTAGATTTAACACTGTCTCTAAAAACTTTGCAATAATATAAGATGTAATTTTCAAAAAAAAAAAATATTTCAATATTTGCTTGTTTAGTTTTAGAAAAGTTAAACAGCTACCGTCATTTTTCTTGGCCGTAAATTTTTTTTAAATTTTCAATTGAAGTGTTTGCTTCCCGTAGAAATTATTAGATGTTCCTACCAGATCCTGATCCTCTTAATCAGATTCACTGTCAGACTCATTGATTTTAACAGGAACTGCAATATTTTCATCCACATTTACCTTTCATCCATCAACACAAATCTTTCAGGTTATCCATCCAATCTGCATTCATGAAGGAGCTTGGAAATTTCTCTTAAATTTGCTATTTGAATTCACTATCCTCCAAGTTCAAACCTTAAACTACCTGAGCGCAAATAAGCCAAAATCTGAAACTCCAAAAATAAACCTTTTTTACGACCAAACAAAATCACTTTCATCAGGTGAATGAGAGAAAATAATTTGATGCTCGCTTTAGAAGATTGCAACTTAAGGCAAAAATACCGTTGTCAAAATTATCAGCGTGATGACATATTCAATCCTGCTCTGGTGTCCGTCTAACAGAAAATATTTTGTCATTGATATGTGAAATTCCTGTCCGTGTCCGTCCAAGGGCGTGTCTGTCCAAGGGCGTGTCCGTCCAAGAGAAACTGAAAACAATGAAACGTTTATAGAGCAATTTTGGTACAAAAAAATGTGTACGCATAAGAGAGGTGTCCGCAAAGGGAGATTTCCCTGTTTTCGAAAACCGGTGGGGGATTTTTTCTGAAATTTTGTTTTTAAATTTATATTATTAAATATTTAAAATGTTTATAAATTTGTATACATATATATAAAAAATTAAGTGAAAAACGACTTCAAAAATACTTTTGCATATCATGTGATCGAACATTGGAGCCAGTACGTGCGATCAAGTCGTGCATTTAATTTACTTATGTGATTAGGTACCAGGGTAAGTTTTACATTTGCAACATAAAATTGAACTCGAGATTTTAATCAAACTTGATATTACGATGATGGAGAACACCAAAAAAGTTGGTCCCGCAATTCCATCTGTGTATCTGTCTGTAGAACGATCTACAGCCTAAATGGCTGAAGCGATTTTCTTTAAACCTTGTACTTAACCATTTTAGGTGATTCTCTCAAATAGATTTCTGAATCGTTTTTTAGCCCCAAAAATAACGGTACCAGCCATACAATTTTTTCTACCAGCTTAATTACATAACTCGAAAACGTTGTAGTCTAAATGTTGATGGTTTTATAATATCATCTTCATCAGTTTTGAGTCGAATTAATTTCAATGCAGGCTGAGTTGGATTAAGAGATCAATTGCTAATTCGCAGTATTTTTAGTAGATCTAACTATGATGTTCATAGCCTAGTAAGCCAGTTGATAACTACTTATAATAAAAATAATTTTCTCATAAATTCTGTAAATGACAATGTTAAAGCTGATACAGTTTTAAAAAACAATTTTTCTTGCAATATATTAATAACTAACTTTTTGTGTATAGATATGTTGTGATGTACTTTGGTTCTAAGGCTGAGGTAAAACTCGCGGTTTAGATTATTCCTTTTATTATTTCAGATTCAAAATGTATTTCGAAAAAATCTTAAGGTTGTCATTTCAATTTTGAATTATTTAACTATTATTATCCTTTAAATTGGTGAGGGTCGAAAGATTCGGACACGCTTGGTTGCTCGCTGGCTTTTATAAGAACGTCTTTTCTAATAACCTGTATTTCTACTGGCTTATCAAAAAGTATATCTACTGGCTTATCAAACAGTATTTCTACTGGCTCATCAACGACTTTCACCGGCACTACCTAATATCAAAAGATCCCTTGCCACTGGTGGGGGAAACCTATTAATAAAAGGGAAACCCTAACGATTCGAATCAAAACTTTAATTTGGTCTTAATTTATTTCTTGTTCTTATTTTTTTCCATTATGTTTGGGCTTGTTTTTGTTAAATAATTCGTTTTCTCTCATAGTACATTTGATAAAAAGTGAATGTTAACTTTAAAAAGTAAAATGCAAATTTTCGTAAAAAATGCCCACTTATATTTTGTGCCCCATACTCCCCTTCCTCTTGTTTCTAAATCGCAAAGCACCTCTATTCGTGTCATTCGCACGGGGCCTGGGGGTGAAGGAGGTTTATTTATTTCTTCATGTACCGCATATTATCTACTCATCACTGTGTCTATTGCACTGGTCGTTTCATGTACTTCTGTTGCAATTATACTTTTATGCGTAATTGACTCTCTCGTGGGCGGTGTTGTTGTACTTGTTCTTATCAATGTATAGATGACGAGCCCTCTCGTTGTGCACATGCTCTAATGGGTTGCTGTCGGTTGTCGGCTGCTTTTGTATGTTGGTCATTTATGGCTCAAACAACAGGTGGCCTATCAGTAGCATGCGCAATTTTGTGAAGTTTTTTTTAATTATTTATATTTTGTTATTTTTATTTTCAGCCTTATTATTTATTTTATTATTTAATAATTAATTTAAGCTATTAAATAATTCGATATTTAGTTAATTTAGTTGTTGTTTTTCAAAAGTAATGTAGCGCTCAGAACGCTTCATTACAATGTATTTATGATTTATATATACAATTCATTATTTGTGTTTAAGCAATAATTGTAATGTAACGTAGCATCACTTAACGCATTCAAATAAATACAGATTCCAATTTTGTCTAAGAATATTTTGTTATTAACGGTACCTGCCCTACAACCATTTTTTTGATTTTCGACCATCTCATAAACGGCTCTACGGATTTCGAACAAAATGTTTATATAGGAGGTTCTTCGAATTATAAATAATACTGCATACCAAAATGTTCGAAAAATATTTTTTTTGAATTTGTTGAAAAAAAAAATTAAAATTCAAAATGTATTTCGAAAACAGGTTTATCATTTTTTTTTTGAAATTTTCTTTTTAATTTTATATTAGGTACTAAATATCTCAAATTGACACAACAATTTTTATTAGAAACCAAATATAAGAAAATTTTTTTGTAAAAAAATTAAAAATTTAAAATATATTTAGCCGTTTCAATTAAGAATATAAGAGCAATTACGTGCGATTACATTTGTTTAGCAGCTGTTTCGAACTGATCAAAATTATTGCGTGCGTTATTGACATTATTGATCGATGGTTCGTAAAGTTTTTGTACAATGTCCATGGTCGTAATACTATTCTGATGTAAGGCTAGACTTCTTCTGTTCATTATTTAAAAAGTCTATTCAATATTTCCGTTAGAAGATCAATTTCCATTTTGTCCTCCTTTTTTTTCTCCTGATTGATTGATGTCACTTTTGATTGACGACCATGCTTCAGAAATATTGAACTAACTAGTTTACTAAACATTAATATTATTGGCATCTTGTTTCCGTAATACACTGCAGAACTCTATTTGCACCTAAATGTTTTTTTTTTCTTCAAAGATTTTCTTCGTTTGGTCGAAGAAAAAGAAAATAGAATATTTTTTGTAAAAATTCAAGAAATGCTACTGCTTCGAATTGAATTGAATTTGCAATTCTTTTATTCTCGACTGAACACCAGAGTACTTTCCAGACATCTGTGATGGACTTCGTTTTCCACGATTTTCGCAATTTTGTATGTAAGCAATAAGAAAAGGGTGGGCTTAACTAATCGGTTCTAATCATCCCAAATATTTCACATTATTTAACGATCCCAATACAATATATCTCACTATCACAGCGAAAAGCAAGACCACTTGAAGCTAAACATTTCTGCATCTTTTCGAATCAAATATCTCGTTAAATTATCGGCACATTAAGTACCAGAATCAGGAGATACAGATACATTCTTTAAGCTTGCAGTGAGCTTAAAGTCGGGGGTTCAGCAACTGATGTATATTTGCCATTTTTCCTGGTGATTTTGAGATGTGATGAGAATGAAGAGTCCCTCTGTCCGTCATTTGAAAAATGTGACAGCTTTATTGTGAACTAACCCTGCACCGAAAAGTCGAGGTGAAAATGACAGATACCATTATTACACAATGTATAGCAATCCACCAAAAGGCTCTGAAACTTAAGTGTAAGGGGCCTATACTTAATAATTTTACTAAAGACACATTTATCCTCAACAGCTCAACAGCTAGTCCCTAGATATACCCTTAAGCACAAAGCATATCAATACTTACACTGGGACCCTTCAGGAATCCACTTTTATAAGAAATGTTTCTTTTTAGAGACTAACAAATACAGATGAGACAAATATCGCCGTTCTTAACGTCAATTTTTCGCTCCTGAGGTTCGCGTTGCAATATACCAGATATCCGGTATGCAGGTCCACCCCTGCATCACCCTTTTGCCATTAAATTGATAAAAATAAGGACTTTCTGGAAGTAATTACTTCCAACCAAGCATGAACGACTTCCTATTACCTCTGAAAAAAAAATTGACTTAAGTATTAAATTATCAAATATTAGTAGTGTCTACTTAATATCCGTTTCCTTTCATTCCATTTTTTATTTCAAAATACCTAAGCTCCCCCACTGTGCTTGCCAAATACACATAGTATCTATATACCTACAAAAAAAAAATACAAATACAAATGTTATTCGCACTGCAAATGAAAATAGCAAAATAAGAAAAAAGCTACAAAACTTCCGCTGATGAATTGATGAATGGCATGTAACATCTTGTTACTGTCGAAATGATGTTTACCTTTCTGAGAGTTGGTCTTTCTCTTCACTGATGGCCAAATCATCCTACCCGAAACCCTAAATAATGTTCCATTCAAAAGCAATTAATCACGACCTGACAATAATGAGAATATGTTTTTTTTCTTTTTGTATTTCCTGTTTTTATTCTGTTTGCATTTGCAGTTGAAAAGGATGTTGGTGTGACCAGTGTATGGGGGCTTATATCAATATTTAAATGTAGCAATGACTTTTTTTAGTCATTATTCAAATACAAAATTATATACGTACATTGAAGCAGTCAGAGATACATATATAGTTTTGCATATAAGTTTAATGACAGGATAGATTCTGACAACGAGGGCTATAAGTTAGTTAAAATATCAGCAATGTTGTTAGCCAGAAGGCCCTAAACATTGACATACTGCTAGTCCATTGTCATGTCCATACAAATGCTCTATTGAAAATGGGGAGAACTATCTTTATGCCCCTCGGAGCAAAGTACCAACAAAAATAGTACTTTCAAAAGCCATCTATTGCCACTCTTGGCATGCGCACCAAATTTAGTCAACAGGCAAAGAAACTAGGGCCATCTATTGGTATTTTGTATAAGATAAGTGCTGACATCTATTGGTTATAGAAAGTCAACAATTGCAAACAATAAGAAAAAAATCCAATTCGTTTCGCTTTATGAAAGAGATTGTTTTAGAGTTGCACTCGAAATAAAACAAATAAAAATTTAATTTTAATTTTCCAATTAAAATAATTCTTTATTTTAAATTTATTGGTTCTCTTTTGTTACCTTTCCGTTTCATTAGTTTAAGGGCTGCGATTTTATTCTTCTTAAAAAATACAAAATTTTATATAAACAGTTATATAATAATTTCGTATTACCAAACTTTTGTTTGTTTTATTTGCATCGGCCAGAAAATTGTTCAAAAAAAAATAAAATTTTAATGTAAATTTGTATGGAAGAATTAACTAAGTATTGAGGTTTGCAATTCCAATTTACTTCTGATGAAAATAGCAGATATATGAGTTCAGTATCTACCTTATATCTACATTATGATTTTTTATATACTAAGAGTATTCATGAAACCGTGTAAACCTTCCCACATGGGAAAATGGAAAAGCTTACTACGCACGTTTAATGAACGCACTTAAAAATCAACTTGCGTAAACGTGGTAAATAATTTTTTTTCTTCCTGTACTTTAACGTGACTAACAACGGTATATTATTACTCTCATTTAAAATATCTGCCAAAAATAATACGCGAAACAAAGATAGTTAAACCAAGAAGATTGTGACTTATAAAATATCAAAAGTGTTCCATATTTACTAAATTCAGATGGTAAACTTTCCCACAAAAAATTATGCGAAAAAGTTTACCATTTTTTGATAAAGATTTTCCATAAAAATTTTGATAGTTCATTTACCACGTTTACCATTTTATCACATTAACTTATATTACTCTGCATCTTGTCTTGATTTTATAGATTTTATTCATTTCGTCGAAAAGTTAAAGCAAAAACTTAAATGTAATTTAAACTTAACTGTGTTAAATTTTATTCGTCTAGTTAAAAACTAAAAAAAAACTATAGTAACATATGATCTAGGTTTTAATCGTATTCAGCTCATTCGCCAAGAACTATAATATATGTGCCTATTTTTTTTGCACATAATAGCAAAATACATAAAAGCAAATTTTTGGATTCGTGTAAGGATTTCCTTACAAAAAAAATGTATGATAATATTATAATAATATTCTTGATTTCCGCTGTGAGATGGATGGCGTTCGTTTTAACCTAGGAGAGAACCAACGTGAGTTGGCTTCTAGCAGTCCATGTATAGTATGTCGATGTTCCCAAATGTCTCAAAAATTATTAGTTGCTGCAACATATTTATGTCAAAGTTCATATCGCTATTAATTACTTTACCGAAAATGTCCAGAACCACCTATAGCAAAACGCTTAGAACACTGTGGTAACGAAAATTCTATTTTCCTCAAATCATCGAATTTTTCCTTAGAAGACTTATTCTATACCTACAAACAATTAGATTTAACATAAAGTTCGATCGATTAAACTAATTGAAACACCCTGTCGAACTACCCAACAATCAACTATACGTGATGCAGAGATCGACAAGAGCTGCAGAATGTACAAAGAAGTTGAATTTTTTTTTATCAAGGAGTGTTTTATTTTAAACTCTTATTTGTCAACACTTGATCTTATCGGTCAAAATTCTCAATGACATATTTTGTTCACTACAATAATCCGATGTATCACAACAATAAACTATGGTAAAATTATCACCTGAAACGTGTTGCATTTGTAATTTTTTATCAAACAAGGCCCACAGGTGAACCATCAACAAGTTTATTTTTTCATCAGCCTGGTCACACGGGCATGATATATGGCATTTTCTTTTCTTTTTTTTTTTACTTTCCACTCAATTTGATCATTCGATAATTGGATTCTGTCTTATGAGTAAGATTCTTAATGAATGGTCGGTCGGTCTGTGTGCGAATTCAACCGAGTACGCCAAAAATTTACAGAATTTCCAACACACCCCACTTTGTAATTAGCACTTTCATTCAAGGATCATTGCCCGTAAAGCAGACGGAATTTCAATGAAAAAAAAACAGCAAGAGTCTCCATCCAATTGTTAATGTCATTTGTGATTAATTGTTCAACTTAGGGAGGCAAAACTCTCCATTTGCTTAACGACCCCAAATTGATCGATATAGTCTAGGACACCGAGGAAGGAGGAGGCGAGGCTTCATCCTGGCAAATGATGACACCAATATAATGACTTAACTGACCTATAGGCATGATGGTGTGAGCTACTGTCGGGCTGCGTGGCTAGCTGGCCAGATTGACTCGGCCTAGCTAATGAAGCACACAATTTGGCTGACAAATTGTCGACAATTTTCGACACTATAGTTTCTCCCCTTTTATTATTATTTTTTTTTTTTTGTATTTAAAGGAACATGGCGACAAAGTTGTTCTTGATGATTATGTGATGGTGACGATGGGGTAATGAGCGTGTCAACTAAAACAATTCATTATGTGAAAATTAGCCACACACCAATAATTGGAAACAAGAAGGACAATTTGCATGACCAGAAACTTTGCGTGATCTCGACCGATTTATCCATGAAAAGTTTTTTTTTCCTTCTCTAACCAAAAACTCCCTTCTTTTTGACAGAAAACATTGCAAACAAGACAACATACCTAACCTAGCCTTAACAGCGATTTCGTGTTTATCAGATGCGCGGTTTTGAAATTGCTTTGACACACTTATCGTGACTTATCTGCAGAAAGCGTTTTTGCTAAATGATAAATGAAGTTTTTTTTTTGTTTTTGTTTTGCGCCGTGATTTATGCAAATTAATTCGCCGGGGATATCTCTCTATGGTGTCTTGTGCTGTGTGTGTCTAAAGACAATGAAATTCAATTTTCCCTCCAAAAAAAAAAAAACCAAATCATGAAACATAAATTTCAAATTCGAACCCCCTGTGGGGGGCTGACATTTAGCTAATGTCTTCCTGTGCCTATTCCAAAGATAGTTCAAAGTTTAGCCCCTAAATCGACAAAAATAATTCATTTGCTCAAAGTTTCACTTAACCCATATTACATAATGTTTGTATATCGCTGTTGGTCCTGGTGAATTGGGGAAAAGTTTTTTTTTTCCTTTTGTCAAATACCAGCATTTAAACGTTAAACGTTTTATACCCAAATTGCGTGAGCATTAAAAGGCTAAAGAAAATTTATACACACATATTCACAAACAGAAAAAAAACATTTTTATTGTCTTTGACGAAATTTATGGAGCTGAAGTTTTTTTTTATATTTTTTTTATGGGAAGTTTCCTTTTTTTTCAAGATTTACTTTTTGTTGGCCGATAGTTTAAAAGCTTATAACAGAGAGTTATGTAGTTGATTTTATGGAGTGTGTACCTAGAGAGTGTTATTGTTGTGTGGAAGGGTAGGGTGAGGCTATGACAAGGCAAACTGCTATGATTGATAATGATTCAAGCTGGGGATATAAATGTCGTTTGTGATGATGAATTTTTGTTTCGCCGCCGCACAGTATTTGCCGTAAATTGGTAACATGGGTTTTGCCGTCAGTTTTTGACAGAAACATAGGCGCATACATAGGTATAACTTCATAGCGGTGTTGATGGTGGCAAAACACGATAAGGAAAAAGTGAAATCATGAATGACGAATTTGTATAAGCTTCGACTTGAGTCTAGACTTTGTGGGAGAATACTCTAAGAATTTTTCCCAGGTTGAGATTTCTATTTTTTTTTTCAGACCAAACTTGTATATTTTTTTAACACTTTTTAATTTTGTTTGAACAAAATGGCGACAGACTTTATTTCAAATTTAAGCCGGCATTAGGGATTTCAACAGAATCTCAAATTCCAGAGATCCCAATAGGTATCCCTAAATTAAATTCTTTATTTAAATGTTGGCGTTCAAATTTGATTTGCACTTTATTTCCTTCCTCTGTTACCTCTCCCAGTGTTGCGCTTTTAAAAATGTAGGCGACTTCAGGGCATTCAAAAATCCGGATCAGATCAAATACTTATCGGACTCTATTTTCATCCGAAGATGTCAAATTCAGAAAAGAAATTAAGATTTAGGAAAGATTGTAATTGCCGACAAAAAAGCCATTGCGAAATTAACGGTATACATGCGTTATAAAAGAGCTTAATTATATCCTAAACGGCACGAAGGATTTTAGATACTTTAGCAAGTAGGAAGGTACATAAAATTCTGAATATCGCGTATTAAAGTTTTCGAAAAAATCTTTTTTTTTATTTCTGAAAAAAATATATCTTATTTTTTGACAATGTAATATTTCGAAAACATAATATTAAGCATGTTGGACCATGTCGCATTCTACTAAGCATATTTCAGGAATTCATGTGATAAATTTTAAAATTCATTTCAAATTTCAAGTCATGAGAGATATGAGACACACTGAGGTAACCTTAAAGAACTAATTGCTCAAAATACGTTTGGTTAGGCCTCTATTTGCCTTTGAAAAAAAGTATGTTTTTATCTATGTAATTTTTTCGACTTTTTTGGATCGTAGAACGGATTTTATTGTAGAAAAGGAAACGAAATAAATTTCGCATATTTCTGTGCACTTAGTTTTTCTGTACTATAAATAGAACTAAAGAAATTATATGGCTAAATTGAAAGGGAGCTTAACAGAAAAAAATTATTTACAATGTTTCTTATGTTTGGCTAATTAGCTGTTCTGTTTCATTTTAAAAATGTTTTCATGTTTAGTTTTAACTGTAAAAGAGAATATCATACCATAGAAATGTGATGCGGAAATATGCCAGAATAATATCATGAACAAATTATATCATGCAATAATAATATTACATAAAACAAAATAGCATACGTAAAATTTATCATGCGAAATTTATATCAGGAAAAAGATAAATATCATGGGAATAATATATTATGAGAGATAAGTTATCATGCGAAATAAATATCATACGTTTTCTTCCAATCTATTCATCGAGAAGCGATTTAATTAACCGAATTTTTACCTGAATTTGTGTGAATTTAAACAATCTAAATCATGTTGTCAGCTTGTTACTAGCGGTTGATTATCACCGAGTTAAAATTTTGCTGTGAATTCTGTAGCAGTATTTCTGTCAAATTCAATGTATGTACAGGGTGGCGCACGAATCGTGCAACAGTAAGAAATTTAAATTACTTTTATTTTAATCGATGTATTTCATTTTTTTTTATTGGATTAAAAATTAAATTTTATTTTAAATAATTAATGGTTTTTCAAGATGATAGACCGCAAATGAACTCCACGCATTAGAAAATTGTTCATTGCGGCCTGAAGGGTTGAAATTGGGATCGCCTCAATTATTGTCTTAATAGACTGCTTTAATTCAGTCAAATTCCTGGGTTTCGTTTTGTTCCCTTCCTGCTAGTCTAGTGCAGTCACGTCAGGTGACCTCTACGTGTGCACTTGCTACATCTTGTTTAAACCAAATCCTGCTTTAAGGGGTACGTCTTCCGCGAAGTTCTGGGTAAAAAAAACTCCTTCACCATCTTTAAATAGCATTCCCCATTGACAGTTTGTCTTACACCGTTTTCTTCAAAGAAATATGGCCCGACAATACACCTTGATGAAACTGCGCACCACACAGTGAATAGTTCTGGATGCAGTTCGGTCTCGTGGAGCATTTCTGGATTAGATTCACTCCCTATACGGCAATTGTGCTTGTTAACATTGCCGTTTAAGTAAAAATGGGCCTCATCAGACATGAACAAACAATTTATCAATGTGTTGTCTTCTTCGGCCATTGCAATCATTTTTCGACAAAATTCCAGGCGAACAGGCAAATCCTGAAGGTTTAACTTGCTTGTAATTTGGACTTTGTACGGAAACAAGTTTAAGTCATCATGAAGTATCCGTTGTAATGACCTTCTGCTAACTCCAATTTGGCCCGATAAGTTTCGAGTCGAAGCACTTGGATTTGCATGTATTGCCGATGCAACAGCCACGATTGTAACCTGAACCCGAACATTGGGATCTCGATGATACGGTCTTCGTTCGATGCTTCCAGATTCGGCAAACATGTTCACCAGCCTCATAATGGTCCATCTACTCGGAGAAGTACCGCCAAACTCCAGCCTAAATTTCCTTAGGACGGGAATGACGTACTGCAAGGAATGGTATCGCTGCACTATCGATATCCTTTTTTCAGTATCACAAGCAATAATTTTGATAAAACTAAATAGTAGCCTATAAAATAAAAAAAAATGGTCCGATTACTCAAAAAAATGTTATTACGTTTTATTTTTGTAACACGATTCGTGAGCCACCCTCTATGTACTTAAGAAAGCAAATTGGAGATTTGTCCTTACTTATTTTGGCTAATTTGCTAAACCAAACATAACTTTTTTGTAATTTGTACCAACATTCGCAAACACTTTTGCCATCAATTCTTTTACCAACACATTGTGAGCTGACGAAAATAAGAGAAATGAGGCTATTGAAAACTTTAACCTGATTTTTACTTGCGATAGGTATTATAGGGCAAGTTTTGCATTTGGAAAAAATCGAACTCGAGATTTTATCCAAACTTGACATTATGATGATAGGGAACACCAAAAAAGTGGGTCTCGCAATTCCGTCTGTCTGTCTGTCTGTAGAACGATCTACAGCCTAAATGGCTGAAGGGATTTTCTTTAAGCTTGGTACTTAAGCGGTTTAGGCGATTCTCTCATAGAGTTTTTTGAATCGTTTTTTTAGATCAAAAGCTAACGGTTACTGCCATAACATTTTTTCTACCATCTTAATTATCTCGAAAATATCGACTACTTTAGCTATAAGTCTATATTTTGGTCGTATTTTTTGTTTAGATATTTTGATTTTGTTATTAAGGGTAGGTACATGGCATGCAACCATTTTTTTTATTTTCTACTTTCTCATAAGCCTCTTGACGGACTTATGTAGGAGGCCCTTCAAAGTCTAAACAATACTGCATACCAAAATTTTCGAAAAAATATTTTTTTTAGATTTTTGAAAAAAACAAATATTTTTAAAAATTCAGTATGAATTTAGATTTTTGATGATTATTTTTCGAAATTATATTTGTAAGCTTTCATTATTAAATACATCAAATTGCCATAATAAATTTATTCTTAGAATTTGTTTAGTTAATTTTGTAGTTAAGTATGTAGGTATTTACAAAAAATTCAAAACGACTTTAAAATTATATTTTGACGTTTATAAATACTAATCCCCAGTGTCACAGTGCGAGTTTAAACTTAAGATCAACTGAACCTTAAACTGAGTTTAAAATTTTAGTTTAATTCGTCCGGTTTCACAGTGAAATCTGATCTTCAGATCAGTTGAACTTCGTTTAACTATATTTTATGAAAAATAGTTGGCAGCATTTTTCTTGCGTCGTCCTCCCTTTCTCTCTCTGACACAAAAAAAAAATACGCGAAACAACCAGAATAATAAATAAAATAATATTCAAAATCTCTATAGCAACTCGATAACAGTTGAATACACAATTTTGTTTTGTACGTAATATTTTCTGAAAAAAAAGCACTACAAACGCCAAACTGCAGTTTAAACGGCAGAATATTCTGGGTTAACTTAAACTACAAATTGAACTCAGTTCAAGGTTTAAACGACACTGTGACACCGAATAAATTGTTGATCGGAAGCTTAAACCAAAAGTGGAGTTTAAACTCGCACTGTGAAACTGGGGGTAAGAGTCTTATGATTACGATGTGATCGACCATAAGAGCAAGTTACAAGTACATGCGATCCAGTCGTGCATTTTATTTACTATGGACATACATATGTGACAGCAAAACTACTGTCAATCTGATTGTCATATTTTTTATTGTGATTATGTAGGAATAGGAATGGTTGGGGTTAAAATGCTGTACGCCAAAAATACTGTATATCAGTAAAAATGCTGAAAAATAAAATCCTTTTGATAATGACAATTTTTTGAAATACAGATCATATATGAGAGGTTTTATAATCACGTCATAACTTACTTATCACCACCTGAGATATATATCAAACTTAAAACTTTATAAAGAGTCAAGCATACAGTGCTGGTAAAAAAAATAGCACCACTGGAACAAGTTTCGTTTTAACTTCTTTAAATAAGTGAAAAGAAAAATATTAACAGCCTCTACTATTATTATGTTATTGCTTGAACTATCATCTCTCTCTATTGTATATCTCTGGCGTTAAAATAGTAAAGGTTCTTTTCTTACGAGGTCATAATGGCGAAAATCCCATTTTTTGTGTGGTAAAAATAATAGCACTGATGGCAGTTTTCGTTACAAAAAAAGTATTTTTTCTTGTGCATATAAGGCCAAGTGTAAGAATTTGCTTATATTTAATTGGTTTGAATTTAGTTTAATAGTTTTTCAAAGAAAATGGATCGTGGAAAGCATTGTACTAAAGAAAAAAGTGAAATTATTAAAAAAAAAAAAATAATCTCGGAAGGTGAAACGTATGGAGAAGTTTGACAGTTTGTCCGCTGTTCTAACGAAATGATTCAAAATGCAATAATATACACACCTAAGACCGAATCTCTTAGACGAAAACCTGTTATGACGACAACTCTCATCAGGCACCTAGCCCGAGAAAGCCATACAAATCCCTTTAAGCCTGCAACTGAGCTAAAAAAACAGCTGAATATTACAGCTTGCGTGGAAGCCTTCGCCATAGATTGAGGGAACATAATTTAACTGCTGGTAGTCCAAAAAAAGTCCCTATTTTAACTGCAAGACATGCTTAAAAGTGTTTAATATTTGCAAGGCAGCATTTGAATTTGCCAATAGAGAAATGGCGCAACGTTCTCTTGACAGAAAGTTAAATCTTATTGTTTGGCGGTAAAGGACCTCTTTCCTACGTGAGACGACCTCCGAAAGTGGAATATAATTCGAAATAAAGCACGGAAGTTCAAGCATAATGGTGTGGGTTTGTTTTTCCTACTATGGAGTTGGGCCCATATATTAGATTAAACCCATTATGGATCAACACGTTTACGTTAGTATACTCGAAAACGTTAGAGATGCCCTTTTTGTGGGTCTTCCGACAGGACAATGACCCCAAGCACACCAGTAAGAAAGCTAACACTCTGTACTGCAGTAAAGGTCTCCTGGGAGAATATTCCGGTAGAAATGTGCCAAAATTTGGTAAATTCATTGACCGGACGTTGTGAAGCAGTAATACCCAACAAAGGCTATTCAACGAAATACTAATTTTGCTGGACAAACCCTAAAGAATAAAATCATAGAAAAAGATTTTGTATTTTTATGATGTTTTAATTTTAAGTTGTGTAATGAAGCAATGGTGCTATTTTTTTTACCGCTTATTAATTTGAGTTTTTCGAAAAAAAAATAATTTTTTTAATAAGTTAATGAATAAAAGTTGGAATTCTTTTTTAAATGTGAATTTTTGGACTTAATAAAAGCTTTTCGCATATTCAAAATGTCCCTCAAAATATAAGCTTAAGCTTAATTTTTTAATGAAACCTGGTTCTTGTAATGGTGCTATTTTTTTTACCGCAACTGTACATAAATTGTTGATGAATATAGGTACCTAATTAGGATCTAATGAAAAATAAGGCAGAAAACAAAATTTTACACTCTTATTTACTTCCGAAAACTTTATTTCCCCTCTAAAATTATTTCTTAATATTATTAAATTATTATTAAAATTATTTCTATTAAATAAAAGCTCTTATTTTCTTTTCTCTTTATTATTTTTTTTTTGCCTCTACCTGTTCATTGCTTTGGCTTACGAGGGCGCGCATTCTTCTGACGTACCCGTACGTGTATTATAATTAATATGATTGATGTTTTTTGTTTTGTCGTAAAAGCTTGCTTTATAGAAACTACAAAAATATCTGATCACAGAAGGGGCCCCGTTTAGCATTAACGCCCCGGACCTCTAACAAGCTTATTGCGCCACTGATAAATGCGGCCGTATTATGCGTACAGAATTTTGGAAGTAAGTACTTTGTTCATAAGTATTTTGACGTACAGAATTTTGTATTTACAGTATAATATCGTACAGAATTATGATGTTACAATATTACGAAATTTTGTCATACAGAATTTTGCAAAACAGTATTATGAATGACCCGCCCCCATGTATAAATTGCAGGATCCAATTTTGTTTTCTCTATCATGGTAATGCCAAGTTCGATCAAAATAACGCAAGACTTGCGCTGTAAAAAATCAGCCAAATCGATTCAGCCGATCTCAAGTGATGCTTTTCATACATGTGGTAATTGATTTTTTTTATAAACATTTTTCAGTTATTGGTCAAAATCAAAACGAAGTGAAAATGTTCAAAATCAGTTTCAACATTTTTTCTAAAATTCAAATTTTATTTTCTAAGCTAAGGTCATATAGTTCCACTTAAGATTCAAATTATAATACCTATTATTCAATTTGCATTATTTTAAGTGAGTAAGGTCTCACTTTTCAAAATTTTACTATTATTTCTACAACCACACACCTAAATTAATTTATGTTGCCAATAAAGTGCCCTAATTGCAATGGTGCTGCCAGTATTTTCAGTTTTAAATCAACAAAATGTCTTCCCTTGTCCTTTGAAAAGTTTTAACAATAAATTAATTAAATTGTTTTCCTTTTTTATTTGCAGTGTTGGGATGACTGTGCGAAAGTGCCAAAGATCAATAAATCGATTCGTGAGACGTGGTCTCTAAGGACAACGTTAATGCTGCAACAAGATTCCCTGGTACTGGTAGATGTGGCATGGGATGCACTCAGTACGGGTAATCAATGCTTGGTGACATGGGAAGTATCGGGTGGTGGCCTGATGGGCAATCTCCTAACCGAATCCTTCAATGTACAACTTTCTCTGTGGCCCGACACTAAATACCGTGTTCAAGTAACCTGCAAAAATAAGGTAAGTTCCGCTGACATCTCAATAATTTTCTTTTGTACTCACGGGTTTTCCATCGTAACACAAACAGACGATTGACAGTATTTTGACAGTCGAGCTAATTGTTTGTGCGAAATTTTAAAACAACCGCCCTCCAGCAGGTGGAGCGGTGACGACAAACGACGACGGGCGTTAAGCAAGTTAATTTAAGCTTCCCGTTCACAATCAATTTCCTATGAACAATGGCGAAACAAAAACTGCGAGAGTAAGAGACTAAGTTCTGTTTGTTTTGTTTCGGTCTGTGGAGGAGGTTGTGTGTGGTGGCAACTCTTTTGTTTGTTTCGGGATCAGTGTCGGAGTCGGGGAATAAGACGAACAGCGACAAACGGTCGAATAAATAATTTATGTTGTATTTGTTGCTTCAGTGAGCAGCCATTATGATGTTTTTTTTTTTTTTTTTTTTTTTTTTTGAGGGAGCTCGCGCCAAGCCACTTTACCTACTACAGTAAACCACCATGCCGATGCCGTTACTGACTGAAGCTGATGATGATTATAATAATTATAATTGTGATTGCGTTGCGGTTGCCGTATAATAGTTAGAAGAAAGTCAAAGTGTATTAACCCTTGACGATTATGGGGGGATAACAAGACCACAAAAAAGTGTGTAGTTGTCCGCAAGCAACGCAATTAGACGCGAGAGAAGCCATTGTTGTTTCGTTTAATGAATTGTCGATCTCGATTTTATGTATTAACGCTCCCATCTCATCATTAATTAACGAACGTTGAGTTCAATATACCTTGAACTTGTGATGGCAAGCGATAGGAAAAACTGCTGCTTTATAATGATCGTGGTCTATAAATTCGACAAGAAATTTTCTAGTGGAAAACATAGATTGATGGTGCAGCAGCGTCCCGTCAATATTTTTTTTCTTCTAAAGATTGATTGTTGTTTTTTTTCTTTAGAGAAGCATATTACCGCATGCGGGCTTGTTCGATTTTTTTTTGTAAAAAAGCACAACGGCCTTAATTGTCTAATCGGAGAGCTGAATAAGATCATTTTTTGTATTGTTTTTTTTTTGTTTTTTTTTTTTATTCTTTGAAAGGAATTTCAGTTGGTGAAGCAATTTATCGGTTGAATGGTGGAGAGCGTTCTGCGTGTCGATGTAGATGTAGTTGATGATGATGATGAGTTTAATAAATTTAAGCGCCGTGAATATAACAAAAGAAGTCGAATCATTGTTCGGATTTTGATTGAATTCCACAAAGACAAACATTGTAGTTTTTTTGTGGGTCATGTGGAATGAACGTTAACAAGCTTGTTTAGCTGCGCGTGCTATAAAAATTATTTAACTTTTTAATGAAAATGATTGACATTTTGTTAAGTATATTTATTGTTGAACAGGGGCAGTTATTTTGTTTCTCAATTAAGCTTAATAGGTATTTAAGGAATATCAATGGGTTCCAATTATTTAAGCAAACAATTCTTCGGAAACCTATGCCATTCGCACATGTCAAATTGTCAAAATTTTTAGTAGGTATATATCTTTTCAGGTAGTTACAGGGTGGAGCATAAGTAATGTTAAGATTTATTTGACAACTACACCGAAAAAAAAACCTTGGTAAAATCAAGCAAGAACCTTGTTTGTTTTTGCGTCAAGCACGGACAAACTTAATTTGAACAAGCTGGCATTTTCAATTTTTTTGTTTAAATGATAAAATTTCCATTGTTCAAATCCACAACGCTATTTTCAATTTCGTGCTCAAACTATCACTAAGATATTAGTAACATGAGCATAAACATTGTTAACCAACAACGTTTGTGATGTTAGAAACATGAAAATCGTGTTTCCTAAAATATAAAAATGTTGGCGTGACAATTATTGTGCTCGATTAAATACGAAATTGAGTACGATTGTTGTTGATCAACAAAGTTTATGATGCTATAAACATGAAAATCGTATTAGTCAACAACATTGATAATGTTTTGTTCTGCTTCCTTAAAAGACCAATACAATATTTTACGGATAAATGAAACACTCATATAAGAAAAACTCGCTTGTAAGAAACGCAATGAGAAATACCGTGCCTTTTCTTTATATTTCTTTCGAAATTAATAGTTTATAAGAAACTGGCATATAAGAAAAATACTGTTATAAGAAAACATTTTTTACACACCAAAATCAATTCTTAGAACAAAAAAGTGCGCTCATAAAAAATTTACTTTGGCAGACAAACCTGAGCCAAAACCTTTTGAATATGCATCTTCGTGTTAAAACCTTCATTACAATTTCCCACTTTCCAAAGGAATGACAGCTGAAAATTGGATGATGAGCAATACAAAGATGGAAATTTCGGCAGCTGTTTGTGTTTGCCTAAAAGCTATTACCTTTATGAAACTTATATTTTTGTATTTGTGTTTTTCGATTTCACATCTATTTATGGAGAGAAAGTCAAATTTACAAATATAACAAAGTAAGCAAATGTGATTCTGACATTTACACTTGACTTCTTTTTGCTGGTTGTCTTTCGACGATAAATGTACCTGTAATACGAAACAGTTCCTGTACATTTATATTTAGATATGTACGAATATCAACCTTAATTCCATAGGCTCACTTTGCTTTTAATTCAATTTTAATTTTATTTATTTGAAGAGAAGACTTTATTTATTTTATTTTATTTGCTTGTTGAAGAAAAGTATATTCTTGATACTTTGTTACATTAAAGCTTTTTATCTCAAGAAATATTATAGAAGACATTCATTATGCATATAAAGTTTGTACGGGCTACTTCGTTTTCATAAAATTTTGTAGGTACATGTACAAAATAATTTCCTTTGCCCATAGTTTTTTTTAAGAAATTTTATTTCTTATAAACGTGTTTCTTATATAAGAAATTTTCTTTCTTATATCCGATGTTTGGATATAAGAAAAACTCGGATATAAGAAAGATGTTTCTTGGATTTTCAGACTTTCTTATATCCGTGTTACACTGTATAAGTTATTAATTAAATAAAATAAATTAAAAAAAAAACGTGTTAAAGCAGTAAAACAACAATTATAATTAAGAACGAATGTTTCTGATCAACTACGATGCTCATTCAGTATTTCATAATTAATTTATTCACTATAATTTCAACACAAATATTTTTAAGTTTCCTAAATTTTTATGTTTTACCTACTTTTAATTTTTACATTTTCATACCATTGTTGTCACTTCTTCACATGCAAACTTCATCATGAAGATTAAACAAAAAAATCCGTTTCCATATTAGAATACTCACCACTTTTTACATTCCACCTGAGAATTCCGGGAAAGGGAGACAACAAAACTAACATAGTCTGCAGAGTTAATCTCACAAAATCTGAAAAACAATCTTGTAAGCTTCTTTTAGGTCCCATTACTATCCTTAGAGTTAATTTCTTGTTACGAAACTTAAATTATTCTCATGACGTTTTATAAGAACTTAGCTCTCTACAATTTTCAAATGATTTAAATCTTATACTTAAAACAAATTGGCCTCCTATAACAAGATTCCAAGAATTTAGAGATTTACAAGAATCTTGTTATGAAATTTAAACGCCTATATATCTTCAATCCCGTAACAACTGCTTATCGAAGTCTAAGCTATTTTAAAATTCGATAACGAACCTTATAGAATTTAAGGTATACAACATTTCATTACAGGATTCGATACCATAGACAGGAAAGCACTTATGCTAAAGCTGTGTAACAAAGGAGTATCGTTTTTGAACGTTTTGGAAATCCTCTATAACTCAACAACTTCTGCAGTCGCTTTTGGATCCAAACAATCCGAACAATTCGAAGTGGAAATAGGAATGAGGCAAGGATGTAATCTGAGTCCTTTATTATTTGCTCTATTTATAGATGACTTAGAAGAGGTATTGCAGGGTGGAGCACGTGTTTCAGCGGATCTTTTAATCAAGGTACTAATGTTCGCCGATGATATTGTGATGCTAGCGGAGTCGCCTGGTAGTCTCCAATTGATGATCAATAGATTGTTCGACTACTGCAACAAATGGAGGCTCCAGGTGAACCTAGAGAAGTCTAAAGTCATGATTTTTCGTAGAGGAGGCGGCCGAAACGGCCGTAGTGAAACCTGGAAATTTGGAGCTCAAAACATCGAAGTCGTAAATGAATACAACTATCTTGGTGTGCGGATATCTAGAAACCTGAACTGGCAAAATCATATGATTGATAAGTTGGCCAAATCGAAGCATGCATTAAACGCAACATGGAGGACTGTGGTTCACTGTAAAGATGTTCACTGCGAATCCAAATATCGTATTTTTGAAACCACACTGAAAGCGATCATGTGTTATGCAGCTCAAGTTTGGGGCCATAAGGAGTTCGATGAAGTTGAGCAGCTTCTGCGCTATTTCTTAAAAAGAAGCTTGAAACTACCTTATAGTACTGCGAATCACATACTAATGCTAGAGACAGGTCTACCATCTTTATTTATTTCAACTCTGAAAATACAGATAGACTATATTTTAAAGACTATAGCAATGGATGATAGGAGACTACTAAAGAAAATTACGATGCTTGTGATTCAAAAACAAATATCATGGTTTGAGTCATGGAGAGATCTAGCAGAGTACTGTGGACATCCACTATTACTCCGAAGCGATAGGATGGAAACGTGGAAAAGCGAACTCTATAGCCTCATATCGTTAGTGGACGAAAGAAAGAGAGAGAGAGGATTATACTATGAAAGCCAGAAGTTCATTACACAGGGACATATATGCAAGGCTAAACTATAACCTGTTACGAAATAACTACTTCAGGGCGTAGTATCCAACCGATCTCATGTCACTGGTTTTAAAAGCAAGAGGGGAGATACTTCCCCTGAACTATGTTCCTCATAGGAGCGATTTGGAAGAAATGTGTGGATTATGTAACACTAGAGAACGCGAAAACGTGTTCCACTTCGTGGGAAGATGTCCTGTTTTGGTGGAAACCAGAAGGAGTACACTTGGAAAAAACTACCTCAGTGAAGAGGAAGTCATAGATGTTGTAAAAGGAGTCTTAGACTGGGAATCCCTTTACAACTACACCAAGCTAGCACTTAGCTACAGAAAGCGGATCTTAGAAGAACTTTTTTAATTTTATGTTTCAATTTTGTATATTAAACAAAATTAATTAATTAAGTATCAATAATTGTCAACTGACAGACGGCGTAAGCCATGTTTGAAAAATGGATGATACACTAAACTTTTGTAATTTGTATGAAATAAAATCATTTGGAACCTAACCTATTACAGGATTCTAATAGGAGTTGCATTTTCGAATTGGCACATGGAATCACATACTTTCTCTTCACACGCCAAGTCAGGACGTAGTCGAGATTATTAAATGGATGTGAATTGTCTGTTTTAATGTTCCGAAAAGTGTTTATTGTTCTAAAGCTTTTTTCAAATATTTGAAAATTCAAGTGTTTCGCGACCAAAAATTAACACATATCAAATATCAACATTCGTTGTTAGAGGCCTGTGGATTTTATTGGAAGATTGATCGTCGCCGTCGACTTAAACGTGTCATCAAAAAAGAATCATTTTTATAATCTTGTAAAACAAATTTACAAAAAAAATGTATAATTGTTATCTCTATTGGGCTCGATATTTTGAATAATAATTGAATATTTCACACTTTCAATGGCAAACAACTGTAATAAATTGGCATTCTTCTAGTGTCGTGCTATGATAAAAACAAATTCGTGTTAAATAATCCCATAATTTAATGAATATTCCCATAAGAACACTTAAAATAAACTTGTGAGTGAGAGTGAGTAAGAGAAGAAGAAACAAAACTCTTATAATGGTCTTATTGTAAGTATTAAAGGATTCTCTCATCTCAGCAGCAGCCATATTTAAGTACGCAGAAAATATTCTCTCAGTATTTTGAGGGTTACCACACATACAAAATGTGGATATGTTGAAAGTAGTTCTAAAAATTATTTATTTTAAAAACCCTTTTTTAAACAATTTATGTGCATTATAAATTTCACAAACATAAATGGCAAAACAATAGCATGTAAACATTCTTTCTAATTCCGATACAAAATATTTAACAATCGAAATGGGTATCACTTTAACTTTCCGACGTTTCTCTATTGAAACCTTTTGTGAGATGAAAAATGTTACTTGGGTAATTCTGTTTTGTGACATTAAAATATCTACCAACAATTACATTTTGTCATTTGTGCAAATGCAGCATTAAGGCTCTTTGTGTGTCATATGGATTGCTTTTCAGATTTAATTTGACTCACAAGTTAATTTTTATGGATTTAGGATTGCATATCATCCACTATAATTTCAAAAATTAATTGATTCCCAAAAGTATCCAAGGTAACCCTATCATTGATAAAAGTATAAATTAAATAATTTAAATATGCATTATTTTGAAGGCGTTTTGTTTTTTTTCGCGGTAAAATCTATCTACTAATTTAGTAGATACAATTTCAACCGCATTAATTTTTAGCTCCCATATACGAACAAACATTAAAATAAATTAATGTATCGCCATTATAAAATAATGAATAAATGACTTACAAAATAAATACTATCACAAATACATATCAATCCCATCAGTTTTTAGCCATGACATATACACACAACAACTTTAAAAGAGTTAGCTTAGGTTTATTCTCTTTTCTCTTCTCATTTTCTCTATTCTCATTTAGCAACTCCCATTGCAAGAAACGCTTTCTCACAACAAGTTTTAACCGAGCTTTATTAGAGTCATATAAGAGGCCTTTTTCCAATATTCTATATCTGTCACTCCATAAGAAGGATACAACTCTGGTAAGGAGTATAGAGAGGCTCACATAACTAGGCCATTTAACGCTTTTAGCAGTATTATAATAATCTAGAAGAATTCTTTAAGATTATTTTGACTCCCTTGAATTAATCTCATTAGGTTATTGGAGAATGTTATGAGAGGAAAAATGTTACTTGGGAATGTTATAATCAATTTTTTTTCAATTTTTTATTAAAAATAAAAGAATAACACAGTTTTTTTTATCACAAATAACAATTTCTTTAATGTATATTAGCTACTTTTTATAATTAAAAAAAAAAAAACCTATTTTAAGTACAAAAATGAGATTACGAGTATCTTTCGAAAGTAAATTTTTGAAACGATGCTTTTTAAGGCACAATTGTTTAATAATTCAACCAGGTTTAAAAAAAGAATCGACAAAAAAAAGAATATTAAAGTGGAGGATGATTTTAAAGAATTTGTAAGTGTAAATAAAAATGTGATGATCTGCTTAGATCTTCTATCTTTATACATTCTCACTACAGTGGTTAGTATCCAAGATAAAAAGTTTTTAACATTGGTCTTAAATCAATTTTTTCACCACAATATAAACAGGTATAAATTTAAAAATTGTAAATGCGTGCACACTCATCAAAAAATGCTAAACTAATGAACAAGAAAACGCATCAGAATAAGCTGAAACTCAGTTAAGCAAAGGTTTTGTTTGGTTTGTTGTTGGCTAAACAAGATAAAGTATTCAGTTCGAATATGATCGTGATAATTTAAATAGATAAGTATTCAATCAAAAATGTACATGACACTTTAAATTCGAAATGTATTAAAATGAACATGTTTACTTTTACAACGTTTATGTTTCTTCAACAAATGTGTTGATTCGTTAAACCTAAACATTTTTTACCAAGCATATTCGTAATTATTCAACAGCGTTTTTATTCGTATCGTTTATTTTCCAAGTATTCGAAGGAAACCAGTTTGTTTTTGACAATGACATTGTTGTTTAAAAAGATGAAAATTAAACATGTTTATGTTAGTTTTTCTAAAAAAAATCAACTAAAACCGATTTGTTGATTTGAATATTATACGTTGTTTATTTTAGTCACAAACGTGTTGTTTCAATCACAAACATTTTAATTTTAATAATATTCAGATGAAATGTAATTTAAATATGTTTGTTGTTGATTAAGTATAAAATCAAATCCAAACTTGTTTAAATTCACCATATTATTGTTGAATTGTTGAATAACAATTAAACATGTTTAAATCAACTAATTTTTTTTCGGTGTAACATTTTTCTCTCTGATTTGGTTTAACCTTGGCAGTTTTTAAAATTTAGATTATGGTTTATGAAAATAATGATCAAATAATATTTCAAAGATAGGGTCATATGCAAAAACATGAGTTCAAGTTCTTAACTCACTTTTCTGAGAAATTTTCTAGAGTGGTACCTATGCAACAAAAAATATTGATTCCGAGATCAATATTATGCTGTGAGCTCGATTTCAACTATTCATGACGAAAACTCGATGTAAGCAAGTTCTCGTTTTGATATTCAAAAAGTTGAAAAATCGATTGTTTACTTCAAATCCACCTCATTCTCAGTTCAAAAAAATTCTTCAAAACGGCCAAATTTCAAATTACTTCCGTAAATCGTGTTTATAAAAGTCGTGTCCAGTTTTTCGAAAAATATTTAGATTTAGCAGAATAATTTTTTTTTCTAAGGTCGACTGCGTGGTTGCTCATTTATTTTTGAGCCCTGCCCAGCTCTGCAAGATCGATCACACAAGTGAGTTTAGAACTCATCTTTTAGCATATGACCCAATAACTCGCAAATGATGCCTATTGTTTACTTCGACCTGACATGACGCGACGTGCGCTTTCCAGAGCATTGCGTTGCTTTTCTTAGATTTCTAGGTTCTAGCGACCTCATCTTCTTCTCTGATATTTGGCAACAAAACCTGAATGCGCTAGAAAATAGTATGGAGCAGTGTTACCACAGGTTTAATTTTTAATGAGCCACAGAGTCTGAAAAAATGAGTCATTTTGAAAATAAATGAGTCCCAATAAAAAATCACTTTTAAGTTTATATTAATACTTTTTTTTTAATAACTAAAATAAATACTTTGAAAACATACAAGAAATATTAAATTCATAATAGTAAGGCAAATTAGATAAAAATAATGTTAATTCGAAAAAAATCCGACAGAGCTAAATTTTGGTGGGGAGTTTCATTTTTGCGTCCTAAGCATTTTCTAAAAGATACCCTAAATTTTTAGCGGAGCAAAAAATTAGAGGGGGAAAGGAATTAAAAGAGTTTTTTTTTCAAATTACTCGAAAACCATAGGTTTTTTGAAAAAAGTTGTTCGTACACATTGTAGACCATGTAATTCTATATAAAAAAGATTAAAACACTTTTTATCGTACAATTGATAGATTAGGAGAAAAATGGTGGAAAACATTTTTGGTGTAGTACATTTTTTCAAAAAATGTTTGAATTTTACCCCCTTGCCAACTCTTAATAAGTCTTAAGAACACATTTTTTAAAGTATTTCAATAATAAGACAAAAGTAAGAAAACAAATAAACAAAAGCAATCTGGAATTCAAACTTTACCATTTGAGGCACATAACTTCTTTGCAATCAGAATTGCTTCAACGGTCTATTAAACCTTTTGTGTTTTGATTAGGTGAGATCTCTTCCTTTCTGCAGCTGAAGAACTTTGAGGAAAATAATAAAATTGGAAATGTTCTCAAAAATAGGTTCTTCACGCGCATATCAATATCAAAACATCCATCCAAAACTCTTATACGTTTAAAACAAAGGAAGTCCTCTTTTTAAAATATTTTCTGCAAAAGGAAATAAAAGTGCTTTAAACTATTGAATCGTTCTTTAAAAAAATGAGTCAAATCAAAAAAATATGAGTTCCTGAGCCAACATTAAAAAGATGAGTCCCTTCTGACTCAAATGAGTCCAAGTGGTAACACTGGTATTGAGTCTACATAAAAGGGATTTGGTATCGAAAATTCATAACATCGCCCATACTAATTTCGCTTTTTAAGGGCGGGTAAATGTGTACTTTGGCATGTACCAAGCTACCAAGCACCAACTGCGAACTACGATGCTGACCGGAAGCCAGTTTTGTCTGATCTGATCGTTGACTGAGCAAGATATCTTCCGGAGTAGGGGTAAATGGGTAAATTCTGATTTATTGTTGCTGAACTCTTTTGTGTGTCACAAAGGGTAAATAAGAGTAAATAAGAGACACATGTATACTTTATTTTGACATAGCCGTATTATAACTATATTGGGTAGAAAATTTCTATTATATATAATGATTTACATAGCGGATACATAAGTCCTTATGCAGTGCATAACTATGCACGCGCTCAGGGTAGTCAAATGAATAAGAATATGTGTATCTTAATCGGTATATTTGATGTTTAATAATTATTTTTGGATTTCGTTTATTTACGTTACCATTAAGATGAAAATAGGCCTTATTGTTCATTATAAGTCTGTGAGTAACAATTCTTGAAAATGCCGACCGTACAAAATGCCTTTTTGTGGATCATTTGCTTTCAAATCGCCATTAAATTAAATCTTTTATCATAAAAGGTGTAACTGTAGTACATTTTTTTTTTCAAAAGACCGTCTATACATCACCAACTGGTGAGAAAGTCGGTAACATTCCTCAATAATTGCCTGCGTTGGAGAAATGCTCAAATCATTTAGAACTGCTTCAAAATATAAAAAAATTGCATTTCAAAAAACTCAAGGAAAGGACTCCTTTAACGCTGTGGAAAGGTTTTTGGTGGTGTAAGAGCTCAGCCCAGAATACAACATGGCCTAGTCTCGTTCATTGTTAGTTTCATTGGAGGCTTATATTTTAACACGCTTAGTATGTGACAAAAACGAGGACAGAATATCCATAGGGCTTTGTTTAAAATAAAAAAACATCTTTCCATTTTAAAAGACAGTAGGGTATATAAACCTGTAAGACAAAAACTACACAATTATAATTTTTTTTTTACAAAAACAACATTTTCCATAATAGCTATTAACAAATTTAAATTTTATTATATTTCGTTTCAGCTTTCTGGTGCCATGAGTAGATCTCTACCCCTCACAATTGACACTTCTGAAGCAACAACACTTGCGACAAATCAAGACCGTCATGCTAAACCCATTCCAAATACTTCCCTCATTATCACTTCCAGCACAACAGTTCAACCACCGTCGAATACAATCCAAGAAACAGTTCCTTCCTCAAACAGCAAAAGCATCAGTGCAGGTGTTCCCTTCGATGATCAATCCAGCGAATCCATCAATCAACACACAAACTTCATCTTCAACTGGCATCAAAAGAACAGCGACATCTCCAAAATCGAACCTATGTCCAAACCCGATCTCAACATACTCAGAATAACATCAATCTCAGAAATGCAAAATCCCCTACTCTTCGACCTGATCATTGGTTGCATTATTCTCATTATTATCCTTTTAGGATACATGCTAATCCTGCGCAACCAGCGAACTCCAAGCGATAAGGCGGCCCTTATCGAAGGTGATTCACATTCCTATCCTGGTGTTTCAATGCCAGTTGCTATCGCAGTTCAAAAAACACCATCATCATCAAAATATTCGGCGTCTTCGTCGGCATCCGCCTCAATAGCACCACAACAACTCTGTATGAATCCAGGAATTTGCTCGAGGAATGCCCTTAAAGTGTAAGCATCTCCTTGAAAATTTTAAGCTAAGTTTAGCTTCTTCTCCTCAAAACAAAACTACTAAACTATAAAATTAAACAAAAAAAAACAAAACTCCAATAAACTACAAAAACAAAATCATACAATAAACTAAAACTAAACAAAGGAAATCAACCTACATATGCTACTACGAACGAAAAACCGATAGAAATAGGGCGAGATCAACAAGGACTTATATCCTTTTGATTAAGCAATAGAGAGAGAGAGGGAAACAAACTTTTGAGTGATGCTTAGATTTATTTAAAGAAAAAAACGTATAATAAGAAATATGTTTTTACTAAAAAAATAACTGTTATAAGCTTAATCGACAGACATTTTTTTCTAATAACTTGACTCAAATATTTATCAAATTTTTGGTTGAGCGAAAAAAAATCATATTTATCTCTATTTTTAGCGAAAAAGTGAAAATTTGATTTTGTGAGTGATTTGAGTTAAAACTTGAGAAAAAACTCACTCAACAAGTGAGTGGTGAGATTTGTTAAATATTCACTCAAATAAAATAGGTAAATCTATATGATACACATAATTAGATATTGAGTGGAATTTTCAAGTATTCACTCATATGCCAAAATCGACCAAAAATAAAATGTTGCATCAGTCAATTTGTTGCAATAATTAATTTGCTTTGCATTCTTAAAATAGCATAGCCTTTTCGGTTTAGCTTTCAAGACTGTTTTGAAAAAAGCGTGAAAACGGCTGTTTCTAAAAGATTTTTTATCTTGAAATATTAAAAAAAACTTTTCTAAATAGACGCTTAAGCTAACTCATGCTATGTCATTTTCCCTAAGCCTCAAGTCAGTTTAAGAGTCTAGAGTTATTAACCTGTCGTTTGAGCTTAAAACAAAATGTATTGCAATGTGAAAGAGTGAGATTATGTGTATGGCAAAGTCGAGTGTTTTTATTTTTATCTTTTGAGTGCGTTTGATTTTTTTTAACTGTATGGAATGAGTGATATCAAAACGTCTGAGTGGTTTAGTTATTGTTTTATGTGAATGACTGAGTAAAATTTAAATTTGTAATTCCATCTGTAGATAGCCTGATGATAGTAATCGCAAACAAAATTCATAAATTTACTTCCATAAATGCAAAATAATTGCAAAAAAATATAACATTACAACAAAAAAAAAATTAAAAATGTAATAAAATCAAAAACAAAATCATGGAATATAATATTGTGGATGAGGCAATATCATGGGGCATAAATGTAAACAATAGCATCGAATTAATCGTTCGAGACATGATTGGAAAACAAAACAATAAAATCATAATAAATAATTAATGACTTGTCGGGAATTATGTACACACACATCTAAATTAATTTGCTTAGCGTTTTCGATTGAATCGCGGTTTGGTAGTTAAAGGAGGAAAACTCTTTGCGTGACCTTTCTATTTCTATGCATGATTTAGCTGGTTTGGGGGTCTATATAAAATATAGCTATAAATTCTGTGTCTGTCAAGTTTTTCGCAAAAGGTACATTTTGTTTTAGGAAATTATAATTTGTAAACAATATTTTAGGAGACACTTGCTATCGAGATTACACTAGAGATTTACCTGTTGAATATTAATAAATACACAAAACTATTAAATCAACATTAATGAAAAACCTTTTATTTCTTAGAGGTGGAGAACGATAAATTGGCAACACTGTTTTCAGTGTCAGCTGTTCATACAGTTGACATCGGATATTTAGTTATTTACATTTTTTTAAGATAACTCAAAACAATTTTCATGAGAACAGCTGTTTTTTTCAGCAGTTCATCAACAGAAAGTTATTCCGGATTGCAGAGAATATTTATGTGAACGCGAGGAATGGTTAATTAATCAATCCTAAAAATGTCGAAATGGACTGTCAAGTTGACTTTTTTTTTTAAATTATGCGCACATTCAAGGGGTCATGAATACCCTTAAAATGCTTTTACACAGTGCGAGTGATTAGGAAAATGGGATAGGATTAGACAGGAGATACCGATGTACATTGGTTTTAAATGCCTGATTATCGCAATGGGAGGGAAAAATTCGGTCGGGTAAAGCATTCCACATTCGTGTTGTACGGCTAAAAAAGAATCTCTATACTTGACAGTACGTCCGAAGTTGGGCTCAAGGGTAAACTGATGTGCATTCGATAAAATAATGAAAGGCATGAAACATTGGGACGGTGCGAGTGAGGCCCAATTGTTTTAGTTATTGTTTTATCACCTATCATTTTTAAAGCTCTTTTTTGGATTCTGTCCAGGAGACTTAAGTGCGTTATGGAACCACCTGCCCATATATGACAATTGTACTCAAGCTTTGGGCGAATGAAGGCTTTATAGATTACAGCCAGATCAGAAGGGGAGAAATATTTCTTGCATCGTCTCAGAAAACCCAAACATCTTGCAGCATTTTTGGCGATGTCGAATATGTATTTATTCCACAAAAGGTGGTCATTGATACACTTACCGAGAACTGAAAGTTGTTCGGTTTCCTCGACGAAAGCGCCGCTAATGGACAACGGCATTGGGGGAGGATCCCACTTTAACCGCAAAAGACAGCATTGGGTTTTTGAAACATTAAATTCTACGCGGTTTTTTATTCCCCATTGGACAATGCTGTCTAGATCAGAATTTAATGAGCTAATCATACTCTGCCGTACAAGTTCCACATCCGAAGGACATGGATGCAAAACATTATATTGGATTAGAAGTTTCAGACAAGAGATCATTGATGAAAATGAGAAAGAGAGTCGGAGACAGAACGGGGCCCTGGGAAACACCAGCATTTATTTTATGAATATCAGACTTGAAACCGTCCAATACAACTTGTATTGGGCGATCCGAAAGGTAATTTCTAATCCAATGAAGAAGATTTTCAAGTTTTATTTCCACACAGAATTATTTTTTGTCAAAACTTTCGGGACAAGTTTATCTGCGTTAACTAGTGTAAACGTATTTTAAAAACATGGCATCGGAGTCTTGTTTCACACTTATTCGCTTTCAGTTGCTTTAAAAATTATAAATACCGGACAATGAACACTACCTTGCGGAAAACCAGTATCTCGGCCATATATCTTATTTTAGAATAATTAATTAAAATCTTGTTTTAGAGTTGAGAGTGAATATTTTTGAAAAAATAATATGGCCGTTATGTAAGCTCAAAACGATATGCCTTATTCGCGATATACAGCAGGGTTGATTTTGTAAGATTGTTAAAGAAAGAAAAGAATTGTTTACCTCATTTTTAATTGCAAGATGACCGATGACATGACCGATTCAAGAATTCATGCTTGACAGCGACTTGCGATTTATATCGAATGATTATGGAACCGCAAGAAAATACAGCCCAAGAGTTTAAATAAATGAAAGTGAAACCTCACGATGCCAAACAAGCATACTAAGCTGTGACAATTTTTGTTTTTCAGTCGCAAAGCCGAAGATTCGCAAATCGCTCCTAGCATTATTGTGCGATAACTAAACATTTAACGTAACATTTTTTAAATCGCAAGTGTTGGTATAAGCGTGCTAATACATTTATTTTATACTACCAACATTCATATCGTTATTGAAAAATAAGATAAATCGCAGCCTTATAAGCACAGCGATTTTCTTTTTTGCGTCAACTGTGTTCAATTTGAGTCAAAGACATGGGGTCATTTTCGTGCGACTGAATAATAAGTCGGTTGTTGAAATTAGATAATCATTCCTAAAATTAAAATGCCATCCACACAATTCCAGTTTTAAGCTGCGAAATAAGTTAGTCGCAAATATAAATGAAAAGTGATTGCAACGTTAAAAAATCCTCTGCAATAAATAGAACTTGCTGCATTTTTTCATTCGCTGCGATTCGTAGTTAAAATCGTGTGTTTTATTTCCTGCGTAAGAAATCGAGTTAATGAAATTCGCAAATGTGTGAGTTTCGCGTAACTGACCCTGCAATTTTTTAGTCTGTTTTTAATCACTAGTATTTTCATAAACAAGTTCATTTTTATTTGCGTTAATCGCACTGGGAAAAAATGGTGCGAAATGCAGACTTCATCTTTGTTCACATTCTAATACTAGCGTTTGATTTTTGGGACAGAATATTCGGGCGAGAGAAATCTGAACTTTTTTCCTATCCCAGCCAAATTTTTTAGCGATGCGATTTTCGAAAGGATAGAAATTTGCCTAATGCTTTCCCGAATAAGAGAGCGACGACTATAAAAATGTAGTACATATATATCTAGAAATGCGACACTTGTGAATTTTAACCCCTTGATTTTTAATTCGCGTGAAATAAAACGATATCAAATATTAAATGACAAATATGCGATTTTAAAAACGAAACCATAAAATAAAATTAGCATTTGAAAGGATTCTTTTGACTTTGGCTCACAGGTTGTTTGTGGTGTATTGACATAGTTCTGCGAACCAAGACCGTTTGAAAGGGAAAACGGAGTCCAATCCAACGATATCGGTGGACTGACAAATCACGTTCCCATTCTGTGAGATAAATATTCCCATGAATCTTTCTTGCCGAATTTTCAATGTTAGAACCATATGCTGTTCCATGTATATAATACTGGTTATTGTTAATGATGTGGAAATGGCATCATACGTTTCGAAAAATATGTCCGAATATTTATTCAGCTCACAATCTAGAAAAACAGTGACTTTTCTCGTGTGGATTTCCAAATCTTCTAATTTTGTGTGTAACATTCTCTATAAGTTTCCGCCTTAAAAGTTTTTGATTAAGCCGAATCAATTTTTTTTCTTAATTGTAGTCCAAAACTCCACTCGCAGCTATTACATTTTACTTACATGAAAGTTTCATCCACATTATGAATATAATTTTATCAAAAAAAGCATAAAATCTGAAACTAACAACAAAAATACAATTCAAAATCAAAATGTTAATATTTTTAATATTTTCTAATTTCCAACTAGTCCAAAAAACCTTTTTCGGGTTGTAAGATAAATTATAAAAAAAAAACAAAAAAATCAAAACATTACACACCTTATAAAATCCCCAACGTATTCCCCATTTAAATAATAACTAAATAATATAGTAACAAAAAATTCTTTTTTATACAAAAAAAAAATAAAAAAACAAAAATGTGTGCTCAATTATAGATTTTCCAAATCCTTTCAAATATCCCTTCAAATCCTAATCCCTTTTAAAAAATAATTTAGTAATGAAATTATTAATCAAAATTTAAAAAAAAAATACTTATTGGTGTTTAAATTAAAATATAAAGAAAAAAAACTAAATGCTTCTTGTTTTATACCTGATTGTGAATAAAAATAAATCGTAAAAAAATCCCCATATATCGATGTTTTTTGTAAATATATTAAAGTTGCAAAGAAAAAAATCTAAAAACAAAATAAGAAACAAAAACGAGCACGATCATATTCCTTAAAAAATTTATATAAAAATTAAACATTTCTCTATAGAGAAATGTTTATAAGTGAATCAATTTTTATTTCAACAAAATTAGACAAAAAATCAAAACAATAATAAATTTAAACTTGTTGTTGAACTTTTTATAATGTTTTCTGTTTTTTTTTTTAATTTTATAATTAAAAGAAAAAATACACAGTTTGGCTAACTTTAAGAATTTTAGAATCATTTCAATTGTTTTCCTCCCAAAATAAAAACAAAACAAAAAATAATAATAATAAAACCATAAGCCTAAGTCCTACACACAAAATAGCATGTAGAAAATAATAATTTTCCTTCTATTTCCAATATGTACTATATTATGCAACACAATTAAATAAAATAAAAAAAAAAAAAAACTTTTTTTATATAAGAAAATATGAACCTAAACTCAAATCGGATTACACAAAATAAACAAAAGCAATTCTACAAAAAAAAAACAAGAGTTATTTCTTTTTTTTTTTTAATTATGTATTACAAAGACTGTAAATAATAGTTTTTATATAAGAAATATAAATAATATCGATTTTATTACCTAGCTACAAAATAAATGAAAACAAAATCTTTAAATTACTAATTTTATTTATAAGAAATACATATGGACTAAGATATAAATATATTTAAAGAGTATATATGAAATAAATAAAAGAAAATGGAATGAATAAAATAAAATAAATATTTCTACGCGTATCCTGCTGGTAAACGTCATAGTTTTATTTTTTTGTTTAGTTATAAAAAAAATTAATTAATATACAAAGTAAATCATAAAATTCTCAGAATATATAATAATTTGTAAATTTATTAATCAATTTATGATAAGAATGGAGTTCGAATCAAACAAACCTAAAAACAAACAAATGAACAACCATCAAACTATGTAAAAAGTAATTTTAATTAAAATAAATAAAACTACAAATGAAATTTTATGTTGTGTTTTTTTTTCCTTTTTTATTGAAACGTTTGGGACTATTCAGTTTTTATGTGACACTGAATTGGATCATGAGATTAATATTGTGGGTCTTGTGACGTCAACAGACAGGCAGATAGACGGAATTGCAGGACCAACTTCTTTGGTGTTTTCTATCATCGTATGTAAAGTTTGTTTGCAAAAATTATCTTACTTCAAACAAATTCCGACAAAGCTGAATTTCGGTGGAGAGCTTCATTTGTACGTCCTTGGCATTTCCTAAAAGTACCCTTAAATTGGAGTGGATCAAAAAATAATTTAGGGGGTCAGTAAGGGGTTAAAAATCATTTTTCCAAATTACTCAAAAACCATAGGTTCTTTCGAAAAAAGTGTTCTGCGTACATGTTGCAACTCATGTCATACTACACAAAAAAATTATGACACATTTTAAGTTACAATTGATAGATTTGGCGAAAAACGGTCGAAAATATAGGGGTGTACTACATTTAGTCAAAAATTTATAATAAATTTATGTTTTGATTGGGAATTTTTATTTTGTTGGTTATGTTTGCAAAAATAGATATTTTCTAACGAAAATAAAATGCACGACTGGATTGTGCGAACTTACTCTTGTAGCTAACAACTTTTGTGTAGCTAACCACTGACGCTATTAATAGGTAAACGTAGTCTAGTTACCGTATCCAGGTTTAAGGCCGATGTAGGTAAGAATACCTAAATTCTTAATATAATGAATTGTGGAATACATATGATTCAAGGAATGGTAACCTAGGTACCTACCTACAAATGTATATTTTAATGGATTTTAATTATGTAAATTAGGGGGGTAATATGTACCTACCTACATATAGTGAACCTAGGTATGCAAATATGTACATGCATATGTATATAATGAAAGTGAATGGTGTATGGGTAGGTAAAAATCGTTTTTTTTTTTCAACTTATAAAAATTAGCAAAACCATCACTATCAGTTTCTCGAAAAAAAAAAGAAGAACGCCATTAGATGCAACAGATCAATGAAAATTTTAGAAAATAGTATCTCGAAATTTTTAAGTTTTTTGAAATTTTGTTAGAGTTTATTAATATACATGTGATTATAGAATATAAAATTATTTTTTGTGATTAGTTTTAAAAATATTGATTTTTGAAAAGAAAAAGTTTTAAAAATTAATTTTTATTAAAAAAAAGCTATTCAAAATTCTGATATGCAGAATCAGTTTGGCTACTTAAACCTTCTCATATGTAAAATTTCAGAGAAATCCAGTTTACCGTTACCGAGACATCCAACAATTTAAAAAACCGTCATATGAAAGGTGCCGTTATTAGACTCTTAATGTAAACTTGGTTCCTTTTAGAACATTTACGCCAACATAAAAAAATCTCAAAATTTTTTATCAAAATCGTTGGACCCGTTTTCAAGAAAAATAATATTTTCCTAAACGGTTATATGGCAGGTACCGTTATTTTAAGGCCTAAAAATAAAATTTCAATTTCCCTTCTGATGAATGCCAAAAGAATCACACATACCAAATTTAAAGATAATCGCTCGAGACGTTTAAGCTGTAGCTCGTTATACATACAGACGGACAGGCTGACAGACAGACATTTCTTGGCGATCACTTTTTAGACTTCTCTATGATCGTAATGTCAAATTTGATTGTTAGAATTTTTGTTTACGAATGAATAACTTGCATAGTACCTATAATCGCCGACGATCTTATTGCGTACAGAACAGCTAATACTGTTGAGGTCATCAAAATTCTTTTGCAGAGTGATTTCGACAAGATTCAGCGATATTGTGATGACTGGAAGTTAAAAATCAACTTCCAGAAATCAGAAACTATTTTGTTTAGGAATCCGTTGTGTAGCGCCTCAAGGGATACGAGAAAGAACTGGGGCAAGCTGGTGATCGTAGGACCACATGGACATCCACTGGCGAGTAAAAGTGTAGTAAAGTACCTTGGCATCTGGTTGGATCAGTACCTGTATTTCCACAGACATATAGGTGCTGCTCTGGTCAGGGCTAGGGGAGCCTTTGTTCTGAAAAAAACGGTTGTTTTATAGCAGCCGTCTTGGCAGCAGGGTGAAGGTGATTTGCTACATGGCCCTCGTCAGGCCGATGATTGCCTACGGATGCCCGGTGTGGTTCAACGTTGCCCCATCTCAAATGGAAAAGTTTCGGGTGTTTGAAAGGCAATGTCTTCGACGGTGCCTTGGATTACACAGAACACCAGAGCCGGAGAACAAACGATATTATTCCAACCAGGTTCTATACAACGGAGCCAACATAAACAGAATAGATATTTTTTTGATTAGGCTGATTCGGGTTCACCTTGCAAGAGCGATGTTAAGTGGCTACATCCCTCCCGAGTCATTCCTCTATTAAGACAGTCGAGGGCTGATACCGGATAGAATGGCTGTTCCGCTAATCTACCACGTCACCCGAAGAACTTTAGACAGGCGACTCGTATATGATCGAGACGTCTTCGCTCAAGGTGGAGAAGAGCGACTTCGGTTCAGTAGGACTGTGTCCGATCGGGACCGAAGGGATAGGGTGAAGCAGGAGAACCAGTTCTCGTGGCTCTCTGAACAGCATCGTGATATTTAAAGTCTATTAGGATGGTATGTCTTGGCCGACTTACATACATTTAGGGTAATTAGGTAAAAGGAACAGTCAATATGTAGGTAGGCGGAGGCATATGTGGATGTATGTGCGCATGGGTATATGTATGTCCGTATATGTATATGTACATATGTGTTCGTATGGCTATATGCTTATACTAAAAATACACAAAAAAATGTTTAAAAATGGAAAAATGCTGCTGCGGCTGTTCTAGTTTTTAAGTAGTCTTAAGTGGTCTTGGGTATTTGTAGTTTAAGTTATTTTTAGTTAGTATAAGTTAGTTGTATCTAGTTTTTAATTATTTTGGTCTAGCCTTAGGTAGTTTGTAAGTTAAAATAAAATGATTAAATAAAAATAATATGATACTAAGTTTTTTTCCAATAAATTTTCTTGGTGAAAATTAAAAATAAAATAATAAGCATAGATTCATATAGTGTTTAGGTCGAAAGACAGTAGTATTAAGAGATGTAGTCTAGCTAAGAGTACCCGTAAAGGGCCAGTAAGTTGGTTATAAGCTATTGATAAGTTGGCTAGTTTTATGAATTTTTTTCTAGCTTTAAGTTAGTTATAAGTTAATGGTAAATAAAAATGAATTACAAAAAAACAGTACCTGTAATCGCAAGTAAAAAGGAAATGCTGCCATATCCTAAAAAAATAAAATGCACGACTGGATCGCACGAACTTGCTCTTGTAACTAACATCTTTAGTTAGTTAGGTGTAGTTATATTATGCAGGTTTAAAGCCTATGTATGTAAGATTTACTTGATTCTTAGTATAATGAAATGTGGAATGGATGATTCAAGGAATAGTTACATAGGTACCTACCTACAAATGTATATTTAAATCTAAGTTATGGATCTTAATTTTGTAAGTTAGCAGGATAAAATGTATTTACATATATATACATATTGATGGTACCTTAATATTTTTATTTTCATTACTATATGTACATGATATATAATAATGAAAATGACGGTTGTAGGGGGGTAGGTAGCTATATAAATGCAACTTCATAATTTAGGTGCAATATGCATTACATAAAATTCATGTGATTTTTAAGGCACATATTACATATGTATATATAAAAGTATGAGGGCCTACATTGTATTTAGTATTCAGTAACATACGCCAAAAATTCGTAAAAAGGGAGTAATAAATAATAAGGTAAAAATAAATGGATAAGACACATAATTAAATGTTTTTATATTGCTTAGTCGTTATAGTTTGAGGTAACAAAGAGGTCATTTGAATTCATGCCTAAATAAGAATATATCAAAAAAAATTTTAAAAATCGTTGGAGCGGTTTTTTAATAAATTATTTTTGTATGTATAAAATTTTTAAAACATTTTTAGAAAAAAAAAATTGAAACGCCATTTTGTAGATATTATTAATATACATATAAAATTCAAATGTCAAAAAAAAATTCTGTGACTGGTTTATGAAAAATCGATTTTTCAAAAATAAATTTTAATTTATTTTTTGAAAATCGAAAAACTTTTTTTTTGAAAATTTGAGTATACAATAGTGTTTAGGAGCTTCTGCGTAAAATATTTTCAAAAAATCAAATTAACCGTTTCCGAGAAAATCAAAAACCAAAAAGATGGTTCTACTAGAGGTACCAAAAATGACATTTTTTTTTCAAAAAAATATCGAAAGGTACCCTTTCCCTTCGTTAATGAACTGATTTTTTTTTTATTAAAATCGTTGAAGCCGTTTTTGAGAAAGATAAGATTTTTGTTTCTGGCGAAACAAAAAATGTATGGGACCTACTGTTATTTGTCGTCTTAAAAAAAAATAAATTAAAAAAACGTGTATATTATTTCGGCATATTACCGAAAAACAATATTTACCAAGTTTGAAGCCAATCTATCAAAGCGCTTAGGCTGTATACTCGAGGGCAGACAGACAGACTGACATACAGACGGAATTAGGGGACCAACTTTTTTGGTGTTCTCTATGATCGTAATGCCATGTTTGATTGTTAGAAAAAATTTTTTTTTTTACGATTACATAACTTGCCTTTTGGCCTTTTCGATTGGCCCTCCAGAACTGTTCTGACCCCCACAAAATGACAGTTGTTAATCTAAACAGAACAGAAAACGATTCTGGATTTCATTTCAGAATCGAAAACAGAATCACTAATACACTTACACAATTAAAATGTCAAAATAATCGGCTTGATTTGTTGTGTAAATTCGTTCTGTTTATTGAATTTAAACTCATTTTCTGGTAAAATAACATAAAAAGTAGCAAGTAATAATTATTATTGATACAAGAAGATGTGTATCTAAATTGAAATCAAGTGTTTTGGAAATTCTTTTTAGCCGATGTGATTTTCTTTTAATTTAATTTTCACAAATACAGTGATACCTATAATTCAGAATCAGTCAAATTGCTTACGGCTGTTTTATTGGGGGAACGTGTTCCGGACGGCCAATCGAAAAGGCCATTATAGTACCTATAATCTCAAGTGAAAAAAGAATGTACTGGTGTGCATATAAATCAGTACATAACATTTGACATTGAAATTTCTGGAAAGTACAGAGAGTAAGTGATTTGTTTGTAGAGTAATTCAAATTAATTTCAAATTGTATAACAGTTTGGATGAATTTAAATTAAATGAGTAATGTAGTAAATATGGAAGAATGAAATGAAAATATAGATAAGACAAAATAGTAAATGATTAATCCGGAACATATATATTATTCATTCGTTAAATCAACCAGACTAAATAAAGCTATAAAGTTAGCCAATCTACCACTTATATTCAGCTCATCACAACTGCATCATTCAACGGTCTGTCTTCAGTTACAAACATTTCGTGCCGTTGTTGGTAGGGTTTAATTATCATAGTTTTCCAACAACAAAAATACAGAGATATGTAGAGAGAATATAAGGTACGCTTAAAAGTTCAGCATCATTTGTGCAAGCAATTGAAGATGATGACGAAAATAAAGGAAAAAGGTCTGTCCACGCCATCGAAATATTTCAGAAACATTATGGAATGTTTATTTTAATCTGGCCCTTTCGTGAAACATTTCTGAAATGTTTCTGTATTTCCAATTTCGAACGGTAAGCATTCTTTGCTTCTGAAGAATTTTCGAGGGCCGGGCGGACCGATAAGTACTTAGCCCACAAAAGAAAAACAAAACTGTGTTGGAAATGTAGCAATTTATTTCTAAACATGGTCTCGTTTTAGCTCGATTCACTTGTCCCATCGATCCTCCAGCTTCGTTAGCCCATCAAAAAAATATGTTTTCTTGATGTCTGCACAAATTAGGCCTCCGTTGTGGCGATAACCTCCTCATTCGACTCAAATTTCTGACTGGTGGGTGATTTTTTAAAGTTTGGAAACAAAAAAATTCGTACCGACCAAATCTGGAGAAAACGTTGGATGGGACAGCAGTTCATAGTGCAATTTAAACAATTTGACCAAGGCAACGTCGGAGGTGTGTTCCGGTGCGTTCTCAAGGTGTTCTTTTCTTCAATTCGGCTTCGAATGGCAATAATTCGCCATTTTTTTCCACACTAAGAGAATTGATCGAAGAGAGCTTATAGCAAGCTTCGTCTTGATCCTTTTGCCCTTCTCCAGGTAGTGTGATCAGCAGATAACACCTTGTGAATCCCAGAAAACTGTGCCCAACACCTTTCCGTCCGATTGGACAATCTCCCCCTTCGTTTGATAACGTTCGATCTTTTTCCATTTTTCTAAAATTTCGCATACCTACAAGCAAAACTACAAGTCCGATTCGATAGTAGCCGTCTAAGAGAATGTACTAGACGATAGTAAATCGTAAATCACTCTTCGATAATGCACCATTGGGCGGTGATCCTAAGTACTTATCGGACCACTCTCGTCCATTATTAAAGCTGAGCAAAAATGTTGCCCGAAATGTCTGTAGTACCGAATATGTTATCCCTTTAAAACTAAAAAGCTTCGACCAGAATATAAGATATTTTTGGATTTGAAATTTTGAATAAAAAACACTAAAGTGTGATAAAAACCAACTGTGGCCAAAAATCGAGCTGACTCTTAAGCTCTTATTTTGTTTTCTAAGTTTACGACAAATTAAATTAACAAATAAAATCGAAATCCTCACTTCTCATACGAGCGAAATTTCTATGTCCACTTAAACTATCTATTTTGAGTTCTTCTAATAATATTAAACCACCTGCACTGCTTTCGTTTAATTTTTAATTTTTTTTCAAGATGGTAAAATGCCTGGCTATTACTTTGCTACTTTTTCTCCATTTTCAATTTTCAATCACAAGACTGGATGAATGGGAATGAAAGAAATATTTCAGAAACATTAGTACCCTTTATTTTCAGTACCACTGATGTCAGAAACAAATTTCGAATATTTACTAACTTAGCCAAGCACTTGAGGAAATTTCAACTTTTAAAAATAAGTTGTTCCTCAGATATAACATAAAGGCTGCAAAATTGATAAACACTGTTATTGATTCACTCACTGACATATCATCAAATGCTGACTAACTAATCATGAAAATTCGACTTCGTAGAATCTTGTTATATTATACACAACAACTGTAGCCGGAAGGTCTTGTGGTACAAGCAAAGGAATAAATTGAAAATTTGAGATTTTCCATTAAAGGGGCGTGGTATCCGCACATTTCCTAAGAATTGGTGATACTTGAATCTAGCATTTCCGATTGCTGCAGAACAATGAAATTTAGTAGAGCGATAGGACTTAAATTTTACTACCTTTCACGGCTGTTACATAGAAGTTTTTGTATAGAATAAAATTTTCAACATTTATGTTTTTGGGTTGATAGTCCTTAGCTGAAACAAAAAATTGCTCCTTTGATTTTAGAGTTTGCTTACACATGGCAAATATTAAAAAGTGCAAAGAATTCAATGCAACTCCTGAATCTGTGTAATAATAGGTATAAGTTATAACTGTTTCACGGGACCATACCAATCAGACGTTCTTTAGTTGATGCTAAATATTGTGCTATTCATAACTCCGTGTTAGGAGGGGTGGTAGGTTTGAGAAATATTAAGCTCAGTTGAACGAAAGTTGTTATTTATACTTTTAGTTTGAAAATCAACATTAGATCGTCCTAAAGAATTGTATGTTTTCATGCTAGAAATACACAACAATATACTTATTGGTAAATTGTTTTGAAAAATAAAGCAGGGACTGTCTGTGATCTTCCGCGTGGTTTAAGACCAATTTCAGTTCGATTCGAAATACTGTAAGCATTTCTGGAATGCAAGTAAGTATTGAAGAACCCCCAAGTTTCCCACATGGTTGTGACCTCAACACTCCTTTCAAGTAATTTTGCCATATTTACATCTTTTTAGAGCTTTGACGATAATTTTCACGTCATTGGTCATGCACGTCAAGTCCTTAAAAAATTTCGGGGGACCCAAAAATAATTGTTGAACATCAAATACACCCTTATGGTATGGATTAAGCTTAGAAAGTACTATTGTACTATGCTTTTCTCAAAAGAGCAAGTTTCACTTAGTATGTGGTTCGCATTCAATACCAGGAAATTATTGATTTTTTTTTTCAGAGAAAGAAATTGTTCAATAATTGTACTTCCAATACGATAGATCCAGATTTCGTCAAACTATCTTTCTTCTGAGAGTGAAATTTGACAATCGAATTATCACGTTTTTCTAAATTCAACTGAACACCGTGTTCCACCGATTTAGCAGCTCCAACCACCAATATAATGATTTGTGTTTAGGACTCAATTTTGTTTTTAAATTCTGCTTGAGATATCTTTTAGTGCAACTAAATTGAAATCTGCATGCAGTATTTTATAGATTTCTTTGATATGTCAATCCCTAAAGTCCACAATGGTTAAGTGATCGAAATCATCAACTATCCCGAAGTGAAAATAATTAACAGGTATTTGGAAGAATTCATTATTCTTGAACAAAATTCATGGGATAAGAAAACGAGACGTGAATGTTACGAGATCACGTCGTTCTTGTGATATTATTATCAAACTTAGAAGACGATAAACGAAGTAATGTCGTCACGTTACGTTAAATTAACAGAGAAAGTAATTGAAAATCATTTAGCTTCTATTTTATTTTTTTTTAAATCTTGTGAAACGTTTCGTCTTAATGAATTGTGGAATGGTTTTTATAATTACAAAATGCTTAGAGTGAATTTTCACGTTCTCGTCCTGTTTTCTTGCGAATTGTGAGTAATTTTTTCTTAAATCTTGTCCTGATTTCGGAGGTTGAAATGTGTGGTAGCTGACCTAGAATTTTGCAAGAAAAAATCTGCGTTGTCAGTGTTTGACATTATAAAAGTTACGAAAATTTCAAAACCAAATCATACAAAAATGATGTCATTTCAAAACTACTTACTTGATTTGGATTATTAAAACGATTTCAAATAAAGTGATCTAAGCGGTGGGACCCTTCTTACAAATTTACAAATTTTTCTACCATTTTATTTATCTCGAAAACTGCTATAACGATTTTAATAAAAATTGGAATGTGTACTAATTTGAGAATGATCTACATTTTGCGCGAAAAAAAATTCAAAATATTGTGTTATTAACAGTACCTGTCATACAACCATTTTATTGATTTCCGACTTTCTCATAAACGGCGCAACGGATTTCGATAAACCTTTTTATATAGGAGCTCCTTCAAATTCTAAGTAAAGGGTCCGCCAAATAACTTTTTTTTTTGAACATGCTATAAAAAAACTACTGAATATTTTCTCAAATTTCTTTTTTTATTTGAAATTGCAAGCCTTCCGGTTAATAATGGAAAATAATTTTAATCAAATGGCTGCCTCGGCTGGCCATGCAGTAGCCGACACGATCGGTCCAATTTTTAAGCACATTATCGATTGTGTGCAGCTGAATTTCAACAATGGCTTCACGAATATTGTCCTTCAAAGCGTCAATTATCTCTGGCTTGTCGGCGTAACACTTATCTTTAACGGCACCCCACAAATAATAGTCAAATCGCAGCTCCGAGGTGGCCAAACGACATCAGATCTGCGGCTGATAATGCGATCTTCAAAAACAGGGCCCAAAACATCGAGTGTAGCTTCGGTTGTGTGGCACGTAGCGCCGTCCTGTTAAAACCAAATATTGCCAATATCCTCCTCTTCAATTTTTGTGCACAAAAATTCGTTCAACATGGCCCGATAACGATCGCCATTGACTGTAACGGCCACTCCTTGCTCATTTTCGAAGAAAAATGGTACAATTATGCCTCTGGACCAAAAACCGCACCAAACAGTGAATCGTTTTGAGTGTATCGGCTTTTCAATGTATGCGTGCGGGTTTTCTGTGCCCCAAATGCGACAATTTTGCTTGTTTACATACCCGCCAAGATCAAAATGAGCTTCATCTGAAAAGATGATTTTTTTGGCAAAACCGGCATCTTCTCTAAGTCGATCGCAGGCCCACTTAGCGAAGCGAAAACGCATTGGATGGTCAGTTGGCTTCAACTCCTGAACCAATTGGACTTTGTATGGTGTCGTACCAAGGTCTTTATGCTAAATTCGTCTCAATGATGTCTCCAAAATGTTCAATTGTTGAGAACGACGGTGAATTGATGTTGATGGCGCTTCACGCACACTTTCTGCCACAGCAGCAATATTCTCGGGTGAACGAACTGTTTTTGGCTTTTCGCGCTTTGGTTAGATGAGGATGCCAGTTTCTTTCACTTTTTTCACAAGATAACGAACATACGGAGCTGACGGTGCTTCTCTTCTTCCAAAATCAGTACGCAATTTTCGCACACATTCTGCAACATTACCATGATTTTCAAAGTAATGTCGCAATATTTCCCAGCGTAGTTCAAGCGTATACATAACCATATTCGTTCAGCGAAAGGATAAAACTAATTATCTGTCAAATCAGACATGAGCTAAGTGTTACCATTCATGAAATAAGCACTAGTTGAAAAAAAAACGTTAGATGGCGGACCCTTTAGTATTGAATTTCAAAATTTTCGAAAAATAGTTTTTTTGGATTTAAAAAAAAAAAATATTTTCTTTTTTGAAAATTCAATATTTTATATTATTAAATATTTGAAATGTTCATACCAATTTTTTTTAGAAAAAAATTAAGAATTTTTATATATAAAAAAATAAGTGAGAAACGAATTTAAAAATACAATTAGCCGTTTCCATTAAGAATCTTTTGCAAATAATATGATCGAACATAGGAGCAAGTTCGTGCGATCAGTCGTGCCTTTTATTTTTATCAAAATCGTTGATGTCCATTTTGGACACTCACTTCAAACGCTTAAATACCAAGTTTTAAGAAAATCGCTGCAGGCGCTTAGGCTGTAGAACTTTGAACAGACTGACAGACAGAGGGAATTGCGGCACCCTCTTTTTTGCTGTTCTCTATCATCGTAATGTCAAGTTTTATTCTCGAGTACGATTTTTTTTTCAAATGCAAAACTTGTCCTAGAGTACCTATGTATGTATATCGCAAGTAAAAATGATATTTTAACTGAATTCAACAATTAAAAAAAAACAACTATAAATACCTAAATTTTAATAGCTCTGATCACAATGGTGAACAAGGAAAAAAAAACAATTCAAGAACCCTTTTCTATATGGATGTAAGTTATCATTTACATCGAAACGGTAAATAAATATTATTATTCCTTTGAGTAAAAATATACAGCGAACTCTTTTCAAAACAAAAAGTGCAAAATGCTCTTATACACTCTTATTGCTACAAAAGCTTGCTATGGTATTGAAGCTTTCTGTCATTAAAAGTAGTTTTCTATGTTAAACTCCCAGCTCAATGATACTAGTCGCATACTTGCACAAGCTTCGCGAAAATAAATTCAGCTTATTTAAAAATAAAATCAAAAGATAGTATAAGTATCTATATACAACTCTACCTTATATTCAGTTGTAGGTACTTCCGGTAGCTAGCGAATATCCCGGCATTATTAACAGTGCACTTGTCCTCTTATCCAAAAAAATAAAAAAAAGTAATAATGGTTCAGGAACACAAGCAAATTCCATTGAGAGTGACTCTAAATCAACTAAGTGCGCGCATACACACAAAGTAGCAACAACGGATGCCACATTCATCGCACAGTATATTATATTCTTTCATTTTTCCCAGTAGTAGGTATGCATCCTGCAAAGTGTTAAGCACGATAATAACCTTCGTCCTTCTTCCCATCAGCTCCGAAAAATACGCAGGACGAAAATAGTAGAATAATATAGCACGAACGAAGGTAGTTACTTCTAAGTATAGAAGACTGCTAATACGACACGGTGGTGGCGGCGGGGGTGGCGATGTGGGTGCAATGAGTGAAATGAGTGACAGGAAGAACTAAATGATGGTAATACCACTAAAGTACAGCTGCCATTTTATGATAGCAATGGAAGAGATGAAAAAATTGTCTTTTTTTCATTTTCCTCTCATTTTTATATCACTCCCGGTCCCGACGTCTTTGCCAAAGGATACGCTTCACTAGCTAAAAGAATATAGGTGTAGTAGGTACACTTACTATGCGATTTAAGCTCCACCATGCTGCTCACATTTTGTTCACTCGCTTCCTGTGCACTCGTAAATTTCACGGACAATTTGCTCCAGGGATGCAAGCATTCACTGCATTTAACCACTATCAAAAGCTATGAAAATGCATCTGTGCATAAGCATGCAGGATGCAGCTAAAGCATCACACAATACAACCCGGTATGCACACGTCCACAACCTGCATTTATGTATAGTCATTATTGAGAGTAAGTATTTAGTTTTATATAATTTTTTTTTGTATTATTTTCTTCGTCCTGTACGTACTTCTAAATGCCAGATTAAGGATATATGATATGGTGAAATGTATGCAAAGGATGCTTGTGATTGGCCTACTCAAGCGAGAAATTAAGATGAAAGCTATCAGTTTACGTGTATAGTCATTTCCTGTGCTATCAATTAATCACACTCATTACTATTAAGATACTCTCCTTGGACGTGTGTGTCAGCGGCAGACAAACTTCCTTTCACCTCTTCTACTATATGAGTATATATTTCCAAGTCCTACACAATGAAGCAATATCATCCTCATTTGTCAAAGGAACTCCGATATGAATGAACTGAAATTGGAGCAGTGTGATATCCTTACAAAATAGGACTCAACACCTTTAGTCAACAATTCGTAAGTCACTATGATGACGAGGACGACAACACCAACAAATCTACGACTATACACTACAACTTGACGGGGCTTAAACGAAATAGAGTCTTAAGTTCATTTAATATTGGAAGTGACACAGCCAACATGACACACAGGACAATGATGACAATGACACCGCCAACGACAACGACAACAACACCAACAACAACGAAGACACCTTGTGAAAGGATAATTTAGGAGTTTTCCTTGTTAAACGAAGCCACCCGAGGACAATGTATTGTCATATTCATCTTCTTTCATATCACCCGCCTTCTTTTTGTTCCAACTGCTGCTATCAGCAGCATCATAGAGAGAAGAACTGGTGTGGTTGTGGGGTGTGTGTGTCTGTACCTGTCCAAAATAATAGGGCATCATCAAGTTTTGTTCCTAAAGCAGCAACAACTTCACCACAAAGGATTCTCTTGTCCTTGTGAGGTGCGCCTGCAAGTAAAGTAAGGACTCTATATTTTACCGCCCCGACGACGAAGCACTAAGAAATTTCTTTTACAGCTTTTGCTGTCGATAGCAGAGAAAGATACAGAAACAGTACAGGAGCGGATGAATAAGTGGGAAATTTTAAGGCGGTTTTAGTTTATGAAATTATTATAATTTTTTTAAATTAATTGTTGTGCATTTTGTAAAATTTTAGAAATTCTAACTTATTGCGATTTTCGTCCGAACATCATTTCACGCAAAAAAAATGGCATTCTATGTTTCGCATTATGCGTTTCATCCGAAAAATATTTCATGTCCGAAAAATTTCTTTTCCTATGAATCTTTATTATAATTTATGCAATTTTGTTGAGGATAAGAAATTTGATTCTATTGCGCAGTATTTTTTTTTTATTTTAATACATCATAACACATCATTTCTTAAAATTTCCTCGGAGTTACATTTCTTATTCGAAATAAAATTTTATTCGTAGGAAATGCAAAACAAATCTTAAAAAGAACAATAATGTTTCGTAAATTATACGAGGAATATGATAGAACATAAGAATAAGTTCGTGCGATATAGTTGTTAATTTTATTTTATTTAATTTTATGTTATTTTATTTAATATTATATTTTTTAATTTATTTTATTTTATTTTATTTTAGTTCATTTTATTTTATTTTAATTTATTTTATTTTATTTTACTTTATATTATTTAATTTTGTTTTATTTTATTTTATGTTATGTTTTTTTTCTATTTTATTTTATTTATTTTATTTTATTTTAATTTACATTATTTTATTTAAATTCGTTTTATTTTATTTTATGTTGTGTTTTTTTCTATTTTTTTTTATTTTATTTTATTTCATTTTATTTTATTTTATTTGTTTTATTTTATTTTACTTTATTCTTTTATTATCAAGAAATATCCGAAGAGGAGGACAAAATCTGCAAGCTTACTGAAACTAAACATTTTTCAAAAAATTAAAATTGTCAAATTTACTTATACTGTAATTATTTTTCAATTTTAAAAATTAGTATTCGACTTTAAATCGCTTTTATTTTAATAATCTACTAAAACTCGTATTTAATCAGAAAGGCCAGCAAAAACTCGCTTTAATTTTTTTTGACGATTATGGACACAAGTCCCTAATATATCCATCAGCAAACAGAAAAAATTTGTTTCCCGTTTCGAAATACAGAATGCTGAGAGCTGTTTTCAAATATCGTTTTTATTTTAATTTGTATTTTTATTTTTTTTAATAAAGGAGTTTTAAGAAATTATGGAAAAGAATAGTTTTGAAAAAGAGATTCTTAATGAAAAAAAATTCTATTTTCTAGGAAAATTTTGAAAAACTGATAATAGAAAAGTGGAACATTAGAATATGAAAAAAGTAGTTTCGAAAAGGAAAATCCCTTTTCAGAATTTTAGTTTTTTTAAAACTTCGCTGTTAGCAGAATTCTCAAAATAAAAATTATTAAATATTTTCGAAAAGTGTATATTACTTTCGAACTCAGATAGCACCAAAAATATTAGATTCACTGTACCTTCAGTTGATTAAACTTTAAAAGTTCATGATGCCTTTGAAAACGTATCATTTCAATTGGGAAATATAAAGTAATTGATAGGTCTTTTATTTCCTAATCTAACTGAAACATAATTCCGACCCTGAAAAAGTTGCATTTCTCTGGTGTGGAGATGTCCTACATTGAGGAATTTAACACCTTGCCAAATACATAATAGCCGCCTGGAGTGTGTCCTTTAATACCTAAACAGATTCTCAAGTGTTAGCACCATTGTTGCCACTTGAATTGTGGGCGGTCATAGTCGATCATAAACAATGTTATCTAGTTGCGGCAGCACTGGGAAGGATGAAAACTTTTAAGCTCTTCCATATCTATGGTTTCAATCTCACTTAAGAGTCAGTTCATCCAAAAAACCTTTTGGCAGCATGGAACATATTCCAGCTAGCTAACCTATAGATATTACCAACATATATTTTTGAGAATAATTCCTATGACTGCATCCATACAAAACCGATATAGGGACGTCGTCGTATAGGTCGTTCGATGAGACCACAGGATACCTATACATATATCAAGGATATTGGTTTCCTGTTCATATAAAGGCATTCTATTCCGGATTGTGTGGGGGATTAAGCTATGACGTGAGTCATCAAACATTACGTCCAAAAGAAAAGATTTATTAATTCCAGACTATGTGACTTTAAAGAATCGTGAGTTTTACACTCAACAACGGAAAATCATAGCGAAATGCACGTGCCATATGCGTGGGTGAAAGAAAATTTCTGATGAAGGCATTTGCACGCCAGCAATGCCACTCAAAACTAAAGAACACCATCAGCACCAGTTAGCAGGGGCATACATTTTTTATTGCCAATGCGAGTGCATGACGGTTTTGCTGAATTATGTTCAATTCGAATGCATAATTGAATTCTGGAATGGGAGAGCGAGTGTGGAGAATTCAGAAGTAAATCATGCGCGAATTAAAAAAAAAAACAAGACTTAGTGTATGGATCGAATGGTGGCAGTTGGGAGAGCTATACCTACCTATAACTAGTTGCCATCGAAACCCATTTAGAATGCAAACAATTGAGGAATATCGAAGACTAAAAATAGTGGTAACAACAGTTTTGAAAAATAAATGTTTGAACAAAGCTCCGGCTTCGAATTTGCTTGCGAATAATAATTTCGTTATATCCACCGACTTAAGCTCTAGATCAACATTTCTTTTACAAAATCAATACCTGACATATTTGGAGAAGAGACCGTGAAAATATCGAGTTTTACGACACCGATATCGATACCAAGAGAATATTGAATTTTGACCTTAAGAACTCAGCAACATTTGTTTCAGATTGTTCAATCCTGTTTGGAAAGAATTAAGAAGTCTGCCTTGGATCAAAAAACGAACATCGAAGTGTGAAAGGTTGTTCCAGATTGCTCATAGGGTCTTTTTATCGATAATATTTTTTTAAGTATCCCATCTTTCCCGACCAGGAGCATTTATGGATGACTGTGATAGCAAACAAAATTAACAATATTGATGGAAAGATAATCCGCAAGCGGTACAAAAGTTATCGCTCTGCTCCAAAGACTTCACTGTGGGGCTTGCTCCGTATTTCAAACTAAGTGATTAATACTACAGATCCCATTCTTATCAGAAGGGTTGTCAACTGTTCAAATCTACAACAATTGCTCAAATCATGACAACACATAATGATGGGGGCCCAAAGGGCATTCCCAACTTATCTTATAAAGTGTCCGCCAAATAAATTTTTTTTTTTGAAAATGCTACAAAAAAAACTACTGAATATTTTTTCAAATTTCTTTATTTTTAAAGTACAATCCTTCCGGTTAATTATGAAAAATAATTTCATTCAAATGGCTGCATCGGCTGGCCATGCAGTAGCCTACACGATCGGTCCAATTTTTAAGCACATTATCGATTGTGTGCAGTTGTATTTCACCAATGGCTTCACGAATATTTTGTCCTTTAAAGCGTCAATTGTCTCTGGTTTGTCGGCGTAACACTAATCTTTTACGGCACCCCACAAATAATAGTCCAACGGTGTCAAATCGCAGCTCCGAGGTGGCCAAACGACATCAGCTCTGCGGCTGATAATGCGATCTTCAAAAACAGGGTGCAAAACATCGAGTGTAGCTTCGGCTGTGTGGCAAGTAGCGCCGTCCTGTTGAAATCAAATATTGCCAATATCCTCCTCTTCAATTTTTGTGAACAAAAATTCGTTCAACATGACCAGGTATAGATCGCCATTAACTATAACGGCCACTCCTTGCTCATTTTCGAAGAAAAATGGCCCAATTATGCCTCTGGACCAAATTTCCGCACCAAACAGTGAATCGTTTTGGGTGTATCGGCTTTTCAGTGTATGCGTGCGGGTTTTCTGTGCTCCAAATGCGACAATTTTGCTTGTTTACATACGCGCCAAGGTCAAAATGAGCTTCATCTGAAAAGATGCTTTTTTTGGCAAAACCGGCATCTTCTCTAAGTCGATCGCAGGCCCACTTAGCGAAGCGAAAACGCATTGGATGGTCAGTTGGCTTCAACTCCTGAACCAATTGGACTTTGTATGGTGTCGTACCAAGGTCTTTATGCTAAATTCGTCTCAATGATGTCTCCGAAATGTTCAATTGTTGAGAACGACGATGAATTGATGTTGTTGGCGCTTCACGCACACTTTCTTCCACAGCAGCAATATTCTCGGGTGAAGGAACTGTAGGTGAACTGTTTTTGGCTTTTCACGCTTTGGTTTATCGATGAGGATGCCAGTTTCTTTCACTTTTTTCACAAGATAACGAACATACGGAGCTGACGGTGCTTCTCTTCTTCCAAAATCCGTACGCAATTTTCGCACACATTCTGCAACATTACCATGATTTTCAAAGTAATGTCGCAAAATTTCCCAGCGTAGTTCAAGCGTATACATAACCATATTCGTTCAGCGGAAGGATAAAACTAATTATCTGTCAAATCAGACATGAGCTAAGTTTTACCATTCACGAAATAAGCATTATATGAAAAAAAATCGTTAGATGGCGGACCCGTTACAACTGTAAAAAGTATCAATTGTATCGTAAAACTTGTAGGTATGCCTGCTATTTAATAAGCCTTTAAATGATAACATACTTCCACCTTGTTTAAACAATTATTTGTAACTCCAACATTAAAAGATGGGAATCCGTCCGATATTAAGAACTACCATCCAATGTCAATCTTAAACGCTATGTCCATATTTTTTTGAAAAATATCAATACAATTCTTAAATATCAAACATCCTTCAACATCTAAGAGCGAAAGTCACTCGGACTTGTGCGTTGCCGATCGAATATGTAAAACCTGGCCTCTTTCTCGAATTTTGTTGCGGATACATTAGATAAATGTATACAAGCCGATTTGTTGTATACGGATTTTTCAAAGGCGCCTAACAGGAAAAGTCGCGGTACTTTGATTATAAAATTACGTCGTCTTTTACTTGTTAAGTGGTTTAAAAATTATCTGTTATATAATATTGTTCTAAATATATTATATTCTAGGCCTGTTTATCTCCCTTCATATGTCCCACAAGGTTCCATTTTGGGACATTTATTATTTAATATTTATATAAAAGTACAACGAGTGATATTTTTTCAATATCTTTAGCTTACGCAGATGATTTGCAAATTTATAAAGCTGTCAATAATATCCTTTATATTATCCTTCAAAAGGACCTCAATATCTTATTTGATAAAATAGCTTCAAGAAAAAATGTTCAACTTTGTGTTACTTCAGGAAACGTAACTCATTTGACTCTGAATATAGAATACACAAGATGAAAGAACGTATCCGTCGATTCTAAAATTCTCGTAGAGAATTACTAATACTTCTGATTAGTGATTTCTGAACGTAAAACAATTAAGAATAACCTTTAATTTGATCAGAGACAATTTTTTCAATTATCAATAATTCAACATTCAGTATCAGTAGTTATCTTTTTCCGGATTTTGAACTAATAGGATTACAATATGAAATAAAAAATAAATTTCTATGACTACTTTTGCTGATAAGCCCACCATGGCCTTCTTCGGCTGCGATTCATCAGGCCGTTATTTTGAATGTTCCTTGATTTCCTTCTGTTGTGTTGTGGTGAAGCCAGGTTTCATTCAAGGTCACGAAACAGTACAAAAATTGGTTCGATTTTTTCTGGAACTTCGGCAAACACACTTTTGAAATTGTCAAAATGTTATGTATTTTATAAAATCGACAAATTTTTTTTCTTGAAAACTTGAGTAAACATTTTTACCATTACGTTTAATGAGCATTTTCTTTAAAAAAATATTAATAATTAATCAATTCATCCGATAGTTACAAAGTCGAAATATGAAAAGTACTGATAATAAGTGCATATATTAAAATGTTCTTTTTTTATATTAAACTGGACTGTACTTATTTCAGAACACATTTTTTAATAAAATTTCTTGAAGCTGTTTTTGAGAAATACATTTTTTTCTTAACGGTTTTTTTTCTTACATTTGTGTGGGAGGTACCGATGTTTTTATTTTAGGAATATGTGTAGTTTTTTTAACTATTCAAAATATTGCCAAGAACCTATTAAAAACGAAGTGTCGAAAAATGGATTAATTCGTTTTTGAAATTTTGAGTTTTACAAAAAAGTTTTTTTTTAATGGCAAAAAAATGATTGAAAAATTTTGGTTTGCATTAGTGTATAAATTTTCTGGGATCGCCCACATAATCAAAATCTTGGAAAAAAAATCAAATGAACCCTGAAAATCGAAAACCAAAAATATGTTTGTAAGGTGCCTCCAAAAATAATCTTTTTTTCCCAAAAAAAAAAAATAACAAGATGTACCTTTTCCCTTTATTACTGAATTGATTATTTTTTTATAAAAATCATTGAAGCCGCTCTTGAGAAAAATAAAATGCACGACTGGACCGCGCGTACTTGCTCTTATGTTCGATCACATTATATGCAAAAGATTCTTAATACAAAAGGCTAAATGTATTTTTAAAGTGGTTTTTCACTTAATTTTTTTTATATAAAAATTCTTAAATTTTTTCTAAAAAAAAAATTGGTATGAAAATGTTAAATATTTTATAATATAAATTTAAAACCAAAATCTTAGAAGAAATCGTCCAACCGTTTTGGAAACATAGAATTTTCACAAGAAAAAAATATTTTTTTTTTTAAACCCAAATAAACCATTTTTCGAAAATTTTGAAATGCAGTATTATTTTGAATTCGAAGGATCTTCTGTGTAAAAATTTTGATCGAAATCCGTTAGGCCGTTTATGAGAAAGTCGAAAATCAATAAAATGGTTGTGTGGCATGTACGTTAAGTAACAAAATATTTTTTTGACCAAAATGTAGACCATACTAAAGGTAGTACACAGACCAATTTTTTTTTCAAAATAGTTAGAGCCGTTTTCGAGATAATTACGACGGTAGAAAAAATTGTATGGCAATTACCGTTATTCTTGGGGCTAAAACAACAATTCAAAAATCTATTTTGGACAATCACGTAATACGCCTTAGCACCAAGTTTGAACAAAATCGGTTCAGCCATTTAGACTGTAGATCTTTCTACAGACAGACAGACAGACAGACAGAGGGAATTGCCGGACCCACTTTTCTGGTGTTATCTATCATCGTAATGTCAACTTTGATTACAATCTTGAGTTCCATTTGTTTCCAATTTTATTTTCAAATAAATATAACGACTTTGAAACTTTTTTCAAAAACAGCTGTAATAGATGTAATGTAGCTGAATTTTTTTTTGTGAATACCAAAGTACATAAGAACGATTGGACATTCCGAATTTTCAAACTGGGGCTTTCCGGCGATATGCAGTGTTAAAAGTACATACCCAACTACTTTATTTTATCAAAGCTGATTTTTTGATATGTTTGACACTTTTCAAACACCTAGAGTGGGGCTGTTCGCTTGGCAGACACCTTTAAGATGTCAGCTTAATAGAAACATATTTTGAATCTAAAAAACTATATTCAAAATTCAGAAGTTTTTCGAAGTATGTTTGGTAGAGTACTTACAAAAAAGTTATCGCAAAAAAACAATAGGTAAATAAAGGCTTAACCCACCAATGGCAAATCACACAAGCGAATCACAAGTTTGAAGAATTAAATGTGGTTCTGGGCCCATATTCTGTAACCAGGAGATAACTTTTCCTCACTTAACTCCTCTGAAAAAATGTGTTTCTTTAAGTTGAGGCGATACCTTAAATTTTTAGTTTGTTTGACTGGGATTTTCCAATGGAAGACGATAAATTGAAAGACACACGAAAATTTTGAAATATTTTATGTCGCCATACATCTGTCAATCTATCAGAATATAGCAACATATTTCTTTCGAAACAAAAATTCCTTTGAAATGACTGCCAAACTTCACTGGAACTCCTGAATCCAATAAAATATTATTTGTTGTTTGTTCCATTTTTCGATTTTTTTATTCGTGGTAACCCCCAATCGCCAATTAACCTCAACAAATTACATATTTGAAATTGTTACCTGGAAGAAGTTTGAATATTCTGGGTGTCCTTATACATTTTTTCAGATCTCGAGGTCTCCAAGTTCATCCGAAATGATAACCTAATTTACCCGGCCATCAGCTATTGGCTCCTCTGTTTATTGCAAGGAATTAAATCGTCCCCTGACCATAAATTAGTCAGGATTGCTCGTATCCATATCCCAATCTTGCAAAGTGATATACACCCATCTTTTACACCTTTCGTTCAATACTCAACACTTTTAATAAAATTTAACGACCTAAGATACTCGTATGAAATATTATACAAGTTTAGTTTCATCGTCCTTACACACATGGCATCGAAAATTAATCGCTACAAAAGTTGACACATCCTAAATATTATCATTAGCAATCCTGATAAAGAACGGCTGAGCCGCTATCGCGACAACGACTCCTCAAGCAAGCAGTTGGACGCTGGGCAGCTGATACCATCTGTATTACATGTCAAATAGTATCTTTTCGAGATAAAATAAAATTCATTCAACGCGAATTTGCATGAAAATGAAAACATCACCAATCAAGTCGACGACGACGACGGCATTGAGCGAGCGGCCCAACGACGACGAACGTTGCGACAGAACACAGTGAACGATGCAACGATATCGAATTTTTGTTGTCATAGTTGTCACCATGCATATACTCGTTGATACATACGGTCAATCGCATAGAAGTTCAAGTGGAAGTACGAAATGGAGAGGGCCAACCTAAAGCAGATACAGATTGTCGCGGGCAATCTTATCTCAAGCGACATTCAATAAACGATTACTACCCATGTTCCAATTGTGATTGCCCACTGCGCCGCATCCAGACTATACCAAATACTAGTATAGAGAGTATGGTGTTCCAAAGTGAAGGATTTCATGTCCCACTCACTACCATATGGATATGGAAGGGTAATCTTTTGTCCAGCTATCCCGCACAGTTTTGTTGTTTGCCCGCGATATTAACTTGTTCGGAGATTTTTTTTTTGTTCTTGTTATTGTTTTTGTTATTTTAATAGCCTACCCGCCCATTCTGCTATCTTTGCTGGAACAAGCGAAGACATCGATAAAAGAAAAATCAAACAACAACAAAAACGATAACAGCCCGCGTACTCTGGTCCGTATAATTATCTCCCAGAGACTTTATTCGGTCCATTAACATTTTACTCACAGATATACGTCCCGTCTCCCGACCCAGTTCTCATCCCATATCCCATCCCGATCTCGCCATTACCATCATCAATGGAATGGTCGAGTATGACAGACAACGAGTGAATAATATCGGTGCGGGGGCATCACACAAAAATTATATCCGTGTCGTGAGACATATAGGTACTTTAAGGCATATGGGATTTTGAAAGCAGTTGACGGCCGAAGAGACAGGGGAACGTAGAATGGGAAGATGGAAATATCACTGCTGTTGCGGCAACTTGGTGATCGTGGACGTTTATGGCCTCAGCAGAAACAACAATTTATGATAAGTAAATGTTATGTCCAATTTAAAATTGGAAGCACCGGGCAAATGGATATCAGTGTTTGAGTTGAGAAATGGGTATTTTTTGAAGAACTACACTACGAGCGTGGGCTTGAGCAGTTCTATTTAAATTTATAGAATTACCTTCTTTTGGATAACGGCCAGGCAGAGGTCCCAAACCTAAGAAAAATATATCTATGTGAAAGAAACTCAATTATAGTACTAGGCCCAATTTTCATAAAACGTCAAAGGAATATTATGAGAGCAATAACAAAATTTGAGGTTAATCGGTTCAAAGGTTTCAGGGTTACGGCCAACGCTTGCACTTGACCCAATTTCCAGGTCTCTGGGGGTTATCAACACGCAAAATCTATGCAAACGTTGGGCTAACGCACTGATCGCACAAAAAACTACGCGAAACACTTCTACACTCACCAAGAGACATGCGTGTTTGTTCCATCATATTTATGTAAGTTTTGCATTGTTGGCCTTGGAATGGTTTTCCTTTTTTAATAATTGAGCGCTCACTAAAGGGGTTTTGACTACCCTTAAAATGATCAATCACAATGCGAGCGTTAGGAAAGTAGGGAAGAGCTTAAGAGGAAATACCAATACCATTGAGCAACGTAAAGCAATCCACATTAGTGGTGTACGACTAAAGCAAAATCTCTGTACTTGACAGTATTGTCCAAAGTTTGTCTCAATTGTAAACGATGAGCATTCCTAGAAGTGCGATAATTACGGTTGAATATTGTAAGAGGAGGAGTGCAACTGGCTATTTCACTAGATCACAGTCTATTAAAATACCGGTAGAATAATGAAAGGGATGAAACATTTCGACGGTGTTCGAGAGGTGCAATTGTTTCCGTTAGTGTTTCGTTCCCTCTCATTTTTGAGGCTCTTTTTTTGATTCTTGAATGAATGTCTTATAGATTACATCCAGATCAGAAGGGGAGAAGAATTTCTCTTGCAATGTGTGAAGGAGAGGAAAGTAATTGCAGAGAGGCTATTACATCGACAAAAAGTCACTGTTTTCGGAGCTCTTTGGTCCGGAGGTGTGATTGGACCTAACTTCTTCAAAAACGACGATGGAACGACTGTCACAGTCAATTCTTAGCGTTATTGTGATATGATAATAGACTTTTTTTTTGCCTCCTATTGAAGAATACGACTTGGAGAATATGTGGTTTCAACAAGACCGTGCCACGTGCCACACAACTCGAGCGAATATGGCTTTATTGCAAGAGACATTTCCGTAATTTTTCGTCGTGGCGATATCAACTGGCCACCAAGATCATGCGATTTGACATCGCTGGATTTTTTTTGTGGGGCTACGCAAAAGACTGTATTTATGCAGATAAACTTTTAACTGTTGAACACTTGAAAACTAACATTCGTCAAGTTGTGGCTGAGATACCGCCCAATATGTGTCAAAAAGTGGTCGAAAATTACCTCAAAAGAATCGGTGCTTGCAACAATTCGCGTGGTGGTCATTTAAATGATGTAGTGTTTCACACATGATGTGAACGATCAAACCTTATAATAAAAAAGAAATATCATGTAAAAAAAAATATCTTATATGTGTTTTATTTACGTTTACTTTTAAACCCGCAAAATGGATAACCATTTAGTCAACGCGTACCAAGTTGATTTTATTCGAATAATTGTTAACTATCGATTTACATATACATTTTTCCAATCCGCGATGACGGGACTTTCAGTGTCACCGGCTTCTAGCCTAGTTGGTTAACAAGATGAGAGAATTCCCCGACCGTCACTAGCTCACCCGCGTTACCAATGTACCGCGACAAAAAATGAAGTATCCAATGGATGCGTTCTGAAAATTGACATCTTTTTGTATTGAATGTGTTGAAATTTTAATGATTAGATTGAATTTGTATATGGTCTTTAGTTGTGACCCACTTTAATTGATTTTAAGTACTTAAAAATATTATAATTTTGAAGTACTTAATACAAAATTTTGTTAAAAATGTTACGTTATTTCTGAGCTCGTGGCTTCTCGAGCCGGGGCCCTCTTGGGTCGGGGGCCTGTGGCATTTTGCCAGCCCTGCCGCCCTATAGTTACGTCACGGCTATTGGTACAACAATGAGACTTAAAACAAATCCACACGAAAAGTCAAATCATCTGATCGCGGTGTGGTCAGCTTATATCACCTTTCCGTGACTTAAACATTCTATAAAATCGCTTTAGCAGAATGTTTTTTGAGGTAACATGGATTGTATATGATGATTGAGTGGCCGCCATTTTGGAGCCACATACCCTGCAGATCCATACCATCCAATTCAGGCTAACAGAAATTGATTATCATAATTTGGGGGCGCTGTCAGTTGATGGCAATGACATAGGAAATATCACTAGATTAAGTACGAAGTTTTGGAATTCTCGCATTGTCTCAAACCTGAAAAATTAGCCTGTTGACGAAACCATGTAATCAGAAGTGGGCCTCGTCGCTGGAGATAAATGGTTTAGCTCCCAATAGATTCAACAGACAGACAACACTAAAAACAAAATGGCCGCCATTAACGGTCAAAATCTACCTGTCGCAATTGAAATAGTAACATTTTGGCACACCAGCTCGTAAAAAGCCGTCGGGATAGTAGAGAATTATAAGTTAAACTTTTCAACTATTTTTTTTAGTCCGCAGGAAAGGGGCGACTTAGGGACCTTGTTTCTTTTCAAAGACTTCTCTTAGATGATTTATAACTTACTTGCTTCCTGACTTCAATACAAACTAGGTTATGGAAACTTTGGTGAATGGTCAGACAGTAACTCGATAATAATATCTTCAGAGACCATCATTAAGATTTTCGTATAGCTTGAGGTTCACCCAGTATCTGATGGCTTACTCTTCCAGTGGCAGTTGCATCGCTACTTTGTCGAATGAGATTTAATTTATTTTTGAATGCATAACATTGAGGTAAAACTGAAAAGTAGATGCCCAAGATAAAAAGCCATTTACAAAATCACCATCATCAAAAGGGCAAACGTGGCAAGAAAAACAAACAACCCTAACAAATTAAACCCTGAAATCAATTTAGCAACGACTAAACCGACCGACGGCGACGACGCAAAACGACGCAACGACTCGACGTTAGCCATAGCCACAGGGGAATACTCGTACAATTCCACTAAAAAAAACACACACACACAAACTACACAACTGAAATGAAATAAACGATCCTCCTGGTACAGTGCGAATCACAGCGTACTCAGGACTGGATACCGTCAAAACGGTGCGAATTTAGTCCATCAGCGATCGAACCAATCAAAGCGTTCCTAATGTCTTGCCCAGCGAGAGATGATCTTCTTCCTTGCCAAAACATCCACAACGCACATATCTACTCCTGGCAGGAACACATCCCCAGAATAAGTGCGCTCCAGAAATCGCATTTAAGATCACAGCAGGTAATATTGACAGGTGATCGCGAATAATTCATTAAATCTTACTTCGGCTTGGCCGGCGAGAGTGAGTGAGTGAAAGAGAGAGGTTGATCGTTTGATTTTTTTAAGGGGAATATCAAACGAGTGGCGCACGGACGAGGGGGCATTTAAATTATAACCAATCCCAGAAACATTAAAGCCATTATGAGCTCTGCGGGCATTTATTTCATTGTGTTGGCATTTGGCAAGATGACCATAGGTCTTCACGTTTCACGTATCCATAGTTAGTTCGAGAGCGAGTATTTGATGGTTCGTGTGGCGTTGGTTGTTGTTTTTATTGCGTGATCCGTGTCCTCGATCCCAGAGGTGCGGTGTGGCCCGTCCGTTGCCATTGCCATATGGAAACGTGTGTACGTTCGAGAATTATTGCCTGGCAATAAAACGACTCATATTGGAAATTTATTTTTACGATTGCAGTCACTTGTATTTGTGTTTTTTTTTTCTTTTTTTTCAATTCGTTTGTTTGTTATTGCGAATGTTGATTATATTCATGATATTTACAGGGAGGGTGGGTTGGGGGTAGAAAGTTTATTACTTCCCTTCCCAGGGCAGCGAGGATGGTAATTATAAAATGTGCAATAGAAAAACACAGATATGGGTATACCCTGATGGCGCGGCGGCAGGCGCTGCTGGCTGGCTGCTAGCAGTTTGCTCTGACTGAAGCTGGATGGCGCTACTAGGAACGTCGCATCGGTCGGAGTAGGACGCAAAGGGAATGAGCTGATTGCTTTGCAAACATGCTCACTGGAGCAACTTTGTTGCGGATGCTAATCGTTTTATGTATGGATGTTTTGCTGGATGAAGAATGTTCGTCTGGATTGAGTTTCCGAACAAACAGATACGTCATCCTTTGGCATATAGAGTTGAAAAAATAACAACTAAAAAATAATGTTCACGACTCAACAAAAAAAAATATGTAAAGTTGCTGATTTTTTCGCTAATTAAAATTCCGTGCTGCATTGAGCAATGTTTGGTTAGTGTACAGTAGATCCTCGCTTCCCATTTAAATGGTTGCTAGTTTTGTTTTATCACCGATTTGAAATTTTTTTGTTGTTCGTTTATTCGAGATGTTATATGAGAGCATCATCATTAAAAATATTGTAAATTGTAAGCGATGGAATGGGACTTTTTGTAATGTTACTTTGTTGCAGATTCGTTGATGGTTTTAATGCCCACCCCCCAAGGGAGTTAAGAGGTTCAAATAAATGCTTTATGGGTTTGTGAGAATACTGACGACTCTTTGGTGTAGAAAGTTGTTACTTTTTCGCTTAAGGGATATCTGGTCAGATTAATTATATTTTTGTTTTATTGTATAGTATACCTACTATATTTTTTGTATTACACAGGGCCGGTAGTAATAAAAAATATGCTGGGGGAAAAATTCTAAAATCAATTACGTACTATCTCTGTTATCGTATTCGTCAGTTAAGTGCAATTTAAGTACCTAGCTACATATCGCCGTCTCTATAGAACCACTATAATAGGGCTGGCAACGAGACGAGACTACTTCTTTAAAAGCAGCCGAGACGAGACAGATAAGGGACCAAAACGAGACCGTATTTTTGACACCGGAATTCGACAAGAGTCTCGGTGGAATCGCGGGTCTTGGTGGTAAAATTAAAATTTTACCTCAAAAAATTCAGAAGTTTTGCGATTTTATGTTTTGCTCCTGAAAAGGGTGATTTAAGGCCTCTTGGGTGACATTTGGAAAAAGATATTATCAAAACGTTAAAATATAGTTCGCTGCCTACCCGCCAAGCCAGGAACTGTCAAAATCCATTGACGGATGGATCCGATTTAAATGGATTAAAAAACCTCTACAAAATTCAAATTTTTCCTCAGAAATTCGAATTTTTAAAATCATATATTTTTTGCTTCAGAAACAGTTGATTTTAGGTCTTTTAGGTGACTTTGAAACAAAAAATGTTATTAAAATGTCAAAATATAGTTGTTTGCAAACCTGTCAAATCATGAACTGTCAAAACCCATGGATGGTGCTACGATTTAAATGGATTAGGCAACAAACTATATTTAGACGTTTGGATAATTTACCAACAAACAGCTGAGATACAGTACCTCTATCTTTTTACTACCAAAAAACACGAAGAAAACTAAGACTAAGGATGAGACCAAGGCCGAGACAAGACTGCATATTAAAATTTTATCGAGAAAAAGGCGAGATCAATACGGAGACGATATTGAAACTTTTCGATTTTGACTAGACAGAGAGACTAACAAAGGTCTCGCTTGCGGTCTCGTCTCGTCTCGTTGCCGGCCCTAATCCACAGACGGATTTATATATGCATTTCGTTGGAATACAAATCGCTCATTTTTCATACTTTGTTTCGGAAAAAGGTGACTTAAGACTTTTAAGGACACTTGTAAGAAAAATATTATTGAAATGTCGAAATATATTTTATTGCCTTCTATTCAAGCCATTAACTGTCAAAATTGATTGGGGTATGGCTCCGATTTAAATGGATTAATGGATCCACACCCCCCCCCCATTTTCTTACCAATAAACTACTGCGTATACTATATCTTTTCAATCTGTACCAAAAAAAACACGAAAAAAAAACGAAGACTAAGGATGAGACCAAGACCGAAACCGAGACGAGACTGAAATTTTTCGATTTTGACGATACCAACAAAAGTCTCGCCTGGTCTGGTCTCGTTGTCAGCCCTACAATACAATATAACGATCTGCGAAAACAGCAATTCATTATGTCAGAATCCGCTTTGTATAAAGATATTGATAAAAACAAAATTCTGTATACTATGGAATGTATGGTCTTCATTTAAGTACAAAAAATGTTAAATAAAATGTGTACGGAAGCTGCCTTGAATCGTTTTTAGATTTTCGACTTGCTCATAATATGACTATCAATTTAGATCAAAATTTCGTATGCCTGGAGGTCCTTAATGTAATTAAAGGACATCCAAGTTCTGACACTATACCTATACCATTTTTGTAGAAACAAACTGATACCACCTCTATCTTCAGGTCCAATAAAGTGTCAGAAACTTCAAATTACAAATATTTGCTATGCTAGCCAAGTCAAGGCGCATCACCACGCATTTCAACTTTTTAGTATAAGTGGTTCCTGAGATATAAGACCTCAAAAACCGTAACTGACTGACTGATCATCAAAATTATGGAACACTTCCCGACATCGCAGAATTGTGTAATTTTACAAAAAGGTAGATAGGCCTTGTGCACCAAGCAAAGGGATTAATCGAAAATTTGATGTTTTCCTTTCAGGGGATGTGCGGTATTGGCCCACTCCCTCAGAACTGGTATCAATTTTATTGAGTGTTTCCGGTTGATGTAGAATGATGAAATTTGGCTGATTGGTAAGCCTTAAGGTATGTAAAAAGTGTACAATATAAAATTTGAAGTTTTTCATTTAGGAGGCGTGGTAACAACCCATTTCCTGAAAAAAGGGTTAATTTATATGTATCACTTCCACTTTCAATATTTTTCGAGACATGGAAAACTATTAAAATCTGTGAAAAAAGTAGTGAGATCAGATCAAAAATATAATTGTTAAGAAAAGGACAAAGTTCTTCTATACAAAATTCCCAATGTAACAATGTCAGTCGTGAAAAGCAGTGAGATAAAATTCTTACTTCATGCTTTTTTAATACCAAATATTTAAATTAGAAAAATATTGCAAGAAACTATAATTAAGATGAACATTTTACTTATTAAACTAATACTGACTTCATTTTGGTGAAAGAACTACAAAATATTAAGAGACGTTTTTTAATAACGCGCTTAATTTCAAGGTGAAGATATCGTTCTCCGTAACTTGCAGTCCCCTGATTCTTATTTTGGATTATGTGAAAAATAATATGTTAACAGTAACTACGGTGAAATCTAGTGCTCAGATATTGTTGCTGCAGAATTGACGAATTTGTTCAATATTGTCGAATTCTGGGATTTTCCTACTTAATACCAGCGCAAAGCTCTGCTTTGGTGCTCACCAAAATAATTTGGTAATGAAAGTAACGGACGAAGATTTCAGATATATGAAACTCATTCACAGTTAAGCCGAACTATAATGATTGTCAAACACTTTATTTGGGCTACTGCTGCCTCTATATGCGGCGCAGTTTATTCGGATACCTGATATCTTTTTAAGACTCTGTTCTTCTAGAATAGGGCTTGTGTTTCCATTATTTCGCTTTATTGAAATACAACATGCGAATCAAAAATATATCAATCTCTAATGTCGACTGTTTAAGTGGTGAAGAATTTGAAATTCAGCCCTGAGTGGCTAATGTTTGGTCCTTTAGCAGACCACCTGTAGCTTAGATGGACCTTGAGTATTATGTTAAGCTCTCTACAAAGTGTAATATTACAGAAAGGACACTTATGATGTACTAGGTGACCAAAACTTAATACTGATTTATTGAATAGTGCGGGTTGAACATGCACGCAAGAACGAGGCTCACTAATTGAAGCTGTTGAAATAGTAGCCGAGAAGCTCTACAATCAAAACATAATTCTATATTATTTCGCAGAAGAAAAACGAGAGTACGTTCAAAGCAGGCAGTTCACTATATTGAGGGTTCTATATTGACAACTTGTGATGATCTTATAGCAGATCAGAAGTCTGAACCCCTGGAAAGACACTACTGAGGACAGATAAATGTTCTTGTCAGCTAAGCCATTTTGCTCATCCATTTGTCAAAAAGGAATGGTTATCCAAGAGAAATATTGTAAGCATTAATCAACTTGGTAATAAGGAACATATACCAACTTATGTATATTATTTGCTCCAAACCTCTCGTCTTATAAAGCATGAGAATGCCAATGGAGAAATTGCGATAGTACCAGAACTACTAAAACGAACTCTCTGTTGTCGAGAAAGGTATCTGACGAGTCATTATCCTACTTCAGAAAAATATTTCTTGAATCAAAAAGATGGTCAATTTTGGAGAAAAGATCGCAATACTTCTTGCGCATAATATTCAGATTGTTGGTGTTTGGGAATTTGGTGTCACTGGAGTATATTCTTACTTAGCCGGCTCACGATCCATAGAGAGTATCTGCATAAAATAAGACAGTGTCTTCCATCCTCTGTTATCCCGGGCATACTTAGTTCAGTCATCCAAACCAAGCGCTATGGCGTATCACACGACTTGGCATTTAAGACGGAAGAACGGTCTTCCTTTTTTTTTTCTTTTTTTTTTATTTGAACTATATGCCTGTAAGACCTAAGGTCTTTTAAATGCAATCTGAATTGCACGGCTCTAGTTTGGCATAGTGGATTTGAGAACCAGGTATTGACTGTCTCATTTTAAACCATGGGCGACATTCAGTTAAAATTGGAGTTATAGAAAATAATGCGCCTAGCGGTGGGAACGAAACCACACGACCTAGTTAGCAATCAAGCACTTTATCCTCTGCGCCATTGCTACCCTCCCACCTTGCTTTCTCAAACCAGGGTGCTGAAATTTGAAGCTTCCCTGGGCTGCAGCATTGTTGTCCCTTCGCTCGTTGTACCTGAGCCAATGCTGTCGATATGTTTTATCCTTTCGGACTATATACACATCTATGTACAGCTCGTAGAGTTTACGGTAACATCTTCTTATCGATTCGCCCTCCTGGCACGCGGGACCAAATATCAGTGGGAATGTTTTCTTTCAAAGGAACCAGAGATCAACTAAGCGGAGGAGTTTCAAGTCAATTTCTTTGGCCAAACCGAAGTTGCAAAGTAATTCTTCGTCAGATTTCCTTTAAGGTGTCATTCGTGAAGTTAATGTTTACTGCAAGGTAGATGAACGGCTTAACTACACCTTGAAATGTTTGCTATCGATAGTGATGTTTTGTCCTAGCTAGTGGATATATTTGTTTGCTTGCTGATATCATACACTTGATTTTGTCCACGTTCACTTCAAGTTTCGCCTTTTTGTTCAATCATAGTCAAGCCCTCTACAGTGGCAGTTGGGAGGGGCCGATGATGTCAATACACAAGCACTTAGACAAATTTGTGGAAGATAGTATCAAAGGTGCTTATACGTACGTGCCCTGCATACTATCTCCTCGGAAACAAGATATACAAAAAATAACGCACTTACTAGTAAAAAAAAAATCAAAATCGTGAAAAATAGGCTTGGACCAAGTTCAAAATGGTTAAAAATCCTTCAGGTGCTTCCTTGTCCAGTGTCTTCGCAACTTCAGTGAGCTCTACTTTGACCTGGAATAAGTACCAACAGCGAATTGATAGTGACGCACGTCAGCCCGAAGAATATTTGATAATTTAAACCGCCTGGAAGAAGGCCCAGCATTTAACCTCAAAAAACTTGGTGTGCGTAACTGGAGGCATCTGCATTATGGGCTAGCTTGCTAAAAGGGCTTCTTGATTGAGTCTGTATTCCATCATCATATAATCGACTCCCGCATCAATATGAACTAAGTTTTCATACAATGTACCAACCAAATTTGCTCAAAAGCTGTTAATCTCTATTCGATTTAACTTTGTTTGATTTTTTTCTAGAACTAAATCCGATTCCGAGCAGTATTGCGGGAAAAAGATACTCACTCTCTCACAATTTAAAGCCTACACCAGTATCACCACCAGAACCAGGAACAATTTTTCCAAGTTCCTGAATTTTAAAACGTTTTGCGTGTTGTGAGGAAAATACCCAAAACTCTAAAAAGAAGTCTGCATTGGAGTTTTATTTGTTTTTTCTTTCACACAAAAATACGGAATTATTTTAATGAAAACCCGTTTGGAACTTAAGCCACCTCTCTACCAGACCTAAGATTTCTCCTTTTTTTAGCGAAAATTTGCAAACTAAAAGCCTGTCTGGAAACTTCTGATTCTCATAGACTTAACGGAGACACACACCCAAGGACATACGTACTATATCCCAATTCGAATCATCATTCTCCTCGGCCGTATGATCCGTGTACTCTAAAATTCCAAATGAAGTATAAAAACTTTTAACAAACATAAAATTTGCATCCCTCCCATTAATCTTCGCCTTGAAACAATAATAATAAAAAATCGTAACCGGAATACACCGGTGTGAGTTCATTTCAAAAAAGAAAAAAACACCATCGTACTCCACCGTTTATGTCATAAGTAAAATCAACATTCAATGCCATTTGGTTCGTTTTGCAAAAACAATTTTCATCAAAAAATACAAAATGAAAAAAAAATTAATGAATAAAAAACAAAAACTCCAAAAAAACTCCTTTGAACCAGAAATCCTTGAAATTATTTTCCCTTAAGAGGCACCCTGCCAAACAAAAAAATAAAAAACAAAAAAATCAACAAAACTTAATCACTCGTCTTTTGGACACATTTTCGTTTTGTTTTGCCAGAGTTTTCGCTTTCATCCCTATGACGCTCGCTGTATCCTGCCTCACTTGCTGTATCTGAATTCCGACAAACTTTATGACTTTTTACATCAACATGAAGCAGACATAAAGCGTGCAGTGCACATCCCAACGTAAAGCTTGCCATCAAGGGAATCAAGTGAAGCGCTGACGCTGAACGAGTGAGTTCCTTTTTAAACTTTCCACTTCCAAATTTAAATGTTTACTTTTGCTCCTTACGCAAAGTATTGGTTTCATCTATCAAAAAGGATTTTATTTTACTGACTACTACCCTTAATCCATTCTTTATCGTGAAATGCAGTTTGATTGTTACGAATTACCAAAGCTTGTTCGCGTTCCACACACCATCCACACTTCAATGAATAAATTTGGTGCGCGAAATTTATCTCAAAATCAGAGATTATCAATTATGAAATGTCAAAATGGACGATTATTCGTTAATTAAACTGGAATTACGCGGCCAAAGTGTTGACTTTCTGGTGTAAAAATGAGGTAGAATTCTGTTTGAGGTAAAAATCTGTGACATGTCTTGTGGTTGTCAACCATATTTCGTTGATTATTAGCATGAATATTTTGCTTAACACACTGACGCTATGCGGTGACAGAATGTAAATAAATTCTGTGGTGACGTGTCAGGGAGTAAGTGTGATGACCAAGAAGCTTTCTAGTCTGTCATTCGTTGGTCGCTCTCATGTGAATAGAGGAGTACTATACAATATAATAAACTTCAAAATATGAAAACAGAATAATTTTGCAAATGGCGTCAAATGTTACTGCGTTTTGACATTTATGCTGTCATTAAATAGAGGATAAGCTGTCAAGTGAGGAATGCAATGCAAAAGAATACGAAGTTATTATTATTATTTTATTTCCTTATTTTAATTAATGTTTACATTTTATTTTTGCACTGGAAATAATATGGACATTGCAATATGTGTCGTCTGCCAGAAAATAGCATTTCTTTAATATTACAAAAAATAGTAAAAAACATTGGAAGAATATACAAAATTAAATTATTGCGAAAGTTAATAATAAAATTAAAATAATTATTAAATTGAATAGTTTGTATATAATCCTTATTAGTTTTTTCTTCTTTATTTTATTATTTCTTTTTTAACAAAATGTATTACATACTATGAAAAAGTTAAAATATCATTTATCAAGATTTAAAACAAATAACCACTACAAATGATTGAACAACCATTATGCTACCAGTAGGAAAAGGTTTGAAAAGCTATTCCGAAAATTAATTGCATGATCACAATACATAAACAGAATTGTCCACCTGACGGACCTGTTCAACACTTCTAACAGTTCTATCCTTGACAAAACACTTCTTTGAAAGTATAGCCTTAGAATTCCTTGCAGTATTTGACAAACAGCTATGAAGTGGTAAACATTATCTCGTTCAAATCTGTTACAAAAATTGCAAATTTGTGGAAGATCTGAGCGATGCGGGACATAATTCAAATTCAGAAATTCTACCTTTGCTGTAAATATTGTCATTATGGTTTTGACTGGAAGACCATACTTAAAACAATTATTAGAATATAGATTGTGGTTTAATTGTCTGTAAAATTCTCTTGAAGTAGATGTTGACGCCCTATTCACATTCTGCAGATATATACTTTCATCTACCATAGGGATTAGATCACAAAACATCTGCTGCCAGTTATCTAAGTTAGACTCATCAAGATTAAAAGAATAATTTTGAGACTGCGCAAGTTCATTTCATTTCTTAAAGGCGGAAGCATGTGTACGTAATAAGTTCTTCAAAAAAATTTTGTGAAAATTTGAATCTGGCTTTCTCATAATTTTTATAATGTAGCCTGTGTGAACTTTGAGGTTTTTAATATATATATGTGCTATACCGGACTCCACATGAATTGCGTAGGTTGGGTAAGCTGAATAGCCGTTTAAAGAAGAAACGTTGAATCAACTCAAATTCTTCAAATTTCGTCTCACCAAAAGCTTGAACACCAAAAACTCTATATTTAGAGCCTATGTCTACATTTTGGTTTGAAAAAAAGGAGGGCAACATAATATTAAGAGCTATTTTTGCTTTTTTGCTGAACATGCTGAGTGAAATTTACGTTCGCAGACATCAAAACTCCCAAATATTTAAATTCATGTACTACTCCAATGCGTTCACGATCTAAAACCCAGCTTTCCTCCCTTAACCTCTTACATCTTCGAACTTCAAATACCATTATTTGCGTTTTATCGGCGTTTATTTGTAGATCCCAGGTTTTACAATACATTTGAAGTCTATTAATTTGGAGTTGAAGAGAGATAATCCCTCTTTATCCGCCAACATGACCAAGTCGTCCGCATACTTTTATGAGAATATCTGAGAAGTTGATTCCACCTGGCAAGTACTCAGTTACATCATCAATGAAGAGAGCGAAACAATGGGAATCAATGTGCATCCCTGAGGAACGCCAGCTATCGTTCCAAACCAATTAGAAGTTTCAGAGCCATCCCACACTGTCGCATTAGTTCGACATAAAAACTTTTCGTATATGCAAGATTAGCCATTTTGTAGATAAGAGCTTGCCGATTGACAGTGTCAAAGGCATAAAGTTTCTTTTTTTTTTGCAAGAATTTCTTAGCAATACAGGAGAGTGCAAAAATATGGTCTGAAGTAGAAAAACCCGCGCGAAACCAAGCTTGAAATATGCTTAGACGATTGTTTATCTCTACCCATCTTATAAGTCTGTTATACAGGACTGCTGAAAATATTTTTTTAACAGAATTGAGGACTGAAATGCCTCAGTAGTTCTCAGGTAAGTTTGAATTTCCTTTTTTAAAAATTGAAAATATAACAGCTTTATTAAAACTTTCGGGAATACGAAGTTATGGCTACGCTTGGTGAATTTCACCATGCAGCATTATTCCGACAATAGCATCTCGAATGTTGGCCTTGACATCGTTCTCAAGGTCGTCCTCCTATTTTTTTTGCTTTGATTAAAAACTACACGTATCCCCAGAGAAAATATTCGAGTTGTGTCAAATGACATGCTCACGGCGGTTAATTGGTATACTCTCGCAGTAAAATTATACTGTTGCCAAATTTCTTCTTTACAACTTCGAGCTGGCTATATTGTTGAAGTCTGGTTACCCTAAACCACGCCAAAAAACTTTGTGGATACTTGGTTCAACACTTGTAGATGATATTTCATGCCATAACATCAATTTTGCTTGTTGACATCGCACCTGGTGCAATGCATGATGAAAGTCCAATGAATATTTTGACAGCTGGATGAAAGCTGATGAAACATTACACTTGTATAAAACTTATCATTATGGTGACCTTGTAGTTGCTCAAACGTTTGTCCCTTTTCTATTGTGAAACCAGAATCAGAGCACTATTCTGTCAACTTCTGTTAATATACGATCCACTTCTGAGTTTCTTATTGCTTTCAATGTTTCAATCTCTACATTCCCAAGGGAATTCTTTATATCATATAGATATTATCATTTAACAAAATGAATGAAATGTGAACAGTTCCGTACAACCCATAAATGTCCTTTACACAGCATTTGCCGAGATCCTTAAAATTCATCTCTAATTAAAGGGACGAAATGTTGGGAGTGCTTCCCGCACTCCCACTATATTCCTATCAACTTCTTGTTTTGGTTTTTTTTTTGTTTAATTTTTTATTTTTAGTGAATCTTCACAGAAAGCATTTCTCTTATCACAAATGAAAAAAAACGTTTTCTGGATAAATCTATATAGTACCTACCTACTCCAGGATATTCAAATGTGTTGTTTATATCTTGTGTGTATGTCCCTGTCGCTTAACGAGGGCGGATGTAAAATTTATTAAAAAACTTTTGCGTTGAGTGAAGTGGAACACACAAACGCGACCATGAAATATTATGTGCCAAGGTGCAAGGTAAACCCATTTAGACCGGGTTACTGGATCCTCCTGTTTGACAAAATAAAAAAAATAAAAAATAAACGAAAAAAAATACAGAAATACAGAAAAACGTAGGTAGTCGTACATGTAAAGAGGAAGCTGAGTATAAAAAAAAGGACGACTTTAATTTCGAGGCACCCAAATAATTGATGGGGAAGAAGTTAAATACACACAGCACGCCACGAGTGATTTAAGGACCCCTCCAGTGCAAATATTCATATACTTGCCTTATAGGAAGGTAGGAATACTTATGATGAAAAAAAAAATGTTCTATTTGATGTGAGTCTGCGGAGTGTGGAAAGAGAGATCCATATAAACGTAACGCAACGGGGCTTGTGGTCATATTTATGTAAATTTTAATGGTGGTTTTTATGTGGCCAAAAAGTTACGACCTCCTCCTGGATGAGCCTGAATGAGGACAGGAAGGATGTAGCAACAGCTTTCGCAGCAATTCGTTTTGATTGGAAAACGTTTTTTTACGCTTTTGTTTCTCTCTTGGTTTGTTTGTTTGTTTTGTATAAGGAATGTTTCAAGGACTCTTAAAAGACGACGAATTCCCTATCTCCCTTCCAAGTTCCATACCTATAATATCTAAGTTGATGCGGATTGTTGAAACTTTATCAATTTATTTTAAGACTTTCCGTTCCGGACCGATGATACTGACGTCGATTTTGATGATGATAATGATGATGATGGTAATAATGATCGGTTTTATGCGAGCTCATCCGTTTCTTAGTCCTTTTGGCCTTATAAAGAAAGTATGTTTAGGTGTGGCGAGAAATGGAAACAAAAATTCAGGATAACGTGTCGACCGACCTCGACAATCTGCAGAGCTTTCATCAAAAAAAAAAAAAATCTGTTGCTAAGAAAGAAAATATACACAGTACAATGAACTTGTATATGTATGTGTATAAATTGTTTCCCTTAATATATCCTTTGAGCAGAGGATTTCTTCGTCAAGCAAAGCATTTCACTTCCAATGAATATCTTTGAACGGATGAACTGTTTCAAGAGATGGACTTTATTTCCGTTGAACGGTTAAGGACGAGGGAATGATGTGATTGCTTCATTTGCTATAATGGCATTTGTGAATTCGAAATGGAAAAGGATAATCAAAATTTCATTCGGTCATCACGTCATAGAATGTTTCATTTTATCCTCAGTTCGAAACTTATATTAAAATTGTTACAATGGGTCTGCCTGAACCTCTGCATCTATTTCGCTCAGATAAATAAATGTCCTGGGGGAGAACTTGCACTTCAATCGAAATAGCATACATCTGGTCATATTGGAGGGGGAATGGGAGCATAGGGAAATTGTAGGAGCTTAAGGTAAAATGTTTCATTGTGATTTTGTATAGTTCTACGTTGAAAGAAAATCCTTGGCCTAGCTGGGAGTAATTCTGAAAAACCTATGTGTGTTTTCAAAGGCTGTCCTACAAGTAAAATTCTGTTTAAATTGCTTAATATCCAAATCATTTGTAAGCTAGTTTCATAGGAATTGCATTTCATACTCAAAGTATGGTAATATCTGAAGCAGTTTCTTGGAAGTAAGAAATAGTGGCCTTGATGAAATAAGCTCCCTCGTATTAATATATGCAAAACACTCATTCTAACACACATTGATATATAATAATTCCACATTTAAAGCAAACCTGAGTCCCAAGATAAATAATTTAACTGGCGCCCAACGTGGGATTTGAAATAAATTTCGCTTTTATCTGTCTTCCGGTCACTCTCCTTTTTCTCTTAACTCATTTGTCGTTAAAATAAAAGAGAACACTGCATTAGGTACGATTAGCAGTGAATATAATTTCGGCAAGAAGATGTTCTGATAATAACACAAGTCCTTGGATGAGTTTTAAAGCGGCTTGAAACTTTTATACCTTAGGTAAAAGGGAATTTCGAGAAGCTTTTGCGAAGATGTAAAGTAGCAATGCAGACTCCAAAACTCAGAGTAAGTAGTAGATATGAGGAATATTTCAATCAGTTACTAAAATTAGATCATATACATGCAGCGATGTAGTAGACAAATCCAGTTTGTAAATAATCATAGTTCCACGATGCAGAATAGAAAAGGCAACTAGTAAATATCAACGGAACTTACTTGTATCTACTAGCAGATATCTTGGGAGCTGCTACGGAAGTGGTGGCTATATGCACCAAATTACCAAACATATAAGTTTATTTGGAATAAAACATGTTCGATGACTGCACCAGGCACTTGATTCTGATTCTTTGTCATTGAAGAAGTATCAAGGCATTCCAGTCTACTGTGGAGGCCGTTGTGCAATCGAATCTTCATACCAAAGCAAATCCTGCAAATGAGGAACTTGTTAAGACTCGCTGAATTTTTAAAAGCCCTACTCATTAAGCATGAGGAAATCTAATATATCATCAATAGCTGAACTTATTAGACAAATCAAGCTACTTGATATTTAAGTGGAAATCAGACGAAGAATTTCCTTAGAAAACTCCACTCCAACTTGACTCAAAAGACAATATGCTACAATATTTCTTGTCCTACTTAAGGTCGTCAAGAGTGTTGAAAGATAAAAAAAAGAGAGAGACAGAGATTATATTGGTGTTTTTTTTTTTCGAAGGAACAGAATTTCTACTGATATTTGTGTCATTGCGCGAGGAAGACCAATAACCAAGATGTGAATAGTTAAGTCTCCAAAAACTCAAAAACGGTCACTTAATTATTGACTATGTGCATTGGGAACTTAGCTAAATTAACAACAAAATATATTGGTTCACATTTTAGGAGTCATTTCCATGCAATAATAATTAAATAAGTCTAGTCGGAGCAGGAATTTCCTCAGCGTCGCTTAAAGTTTCCAGATCTTTTCGACTTGCTGAATTTCAAGCTGAAATACTAACTATATTAGAAGCATGCAAAATTCTTAATTTAAATGCAACTCGAAATCTAAATTCGTCAATAATCACAGACAGCCAAGCGCCCTATCAATGTCGTAAATTCTACAAAAATATTTTCAAAACTGTTCCCACAATGCTGAAATGAGTTTGCTAACCTGGATATTATCCATAAAATCTTCTTAGTCTGGATTCCAAGACATTGAAGGTATAATGGACGGGCAGATGAGCTGGCCCGACATTGTTCATTCCCTTATAGCTCGTTCGATTTTGGGTTTATTCATATAATTTATTTCGCAAAAACTGTTTAGGTTGCTCTTGTTGGATAGTACTCTCTTTTCGGACTTCAGCCCCGAACGATTTCTACTATGGTATTCGCTGATGATGGGGTAAATGCTTATGTTCTAAGCAACATATTGATCTACGGCAGCAATCCAATGGTTTTCGTCAGCAATAAAACGACTTGCGTCGGCGATCAAACAGCTTTCGCTAGCAATCAAACTGCTTTCACAGCCTTTAACCTCTGCAAATGTCCCGCTCTGGCCAAACTAAGAATGTAGTAAGGTTTGCTTACTAATTAGAAGAACTATCTGATACAAAATTCAAAAATAATTAATCTTTTTCCTCACTGGAGAGAAATGGCTGTAGCGACTGCTCGCTTGAGTTGTTTCTCTCTCATGATTCCGCCGAAAATCGTCTCTTTATTCCAGGTCAGTTAGAGTTCTTGGTATAACAACGGCGCTTTCGAGACGCGAGCTCGCTCTTGACCGCCATTTTACCTACCTACGTCTAGTTCATTAAAATGAATTCCTTTCTCAACGTTGGAAATACCATAAAAATCCTTGCATAGGTTAGCGTGTGAATGTAGGAAATCATTCAAACACACACGGTATTGTCTAGTAAAACAAGTAATTTACTTTCATTTCCCATTCTTTCGACACCCACTGTCGAAACAGCCTCCCGTATGCGAAATTGTAAAAGAAGCAATATTTAAATTTTTGCCAAAACCAACATCTGGTTGTTATTTGCAGTCAAAGCAAAGCAACGCCAACGCTACAATAATTGTACTCCTTCTAGCTTTCAAGTCCAAATCTACATATGCAATGCATATGTATGTTTAGGTGTGCAATTGGAAAACACCCTTCGTCCTGTGCCATTGGTATTTTATTATTGTCCTCAGCACAAACCAACCAAAACGATAACAAACCCCCAGGCTAAATGCGAATGTGTTATATGTGTTGTGTGTCCTTAAACTTATATGCATCTTTCGATATACCTACATAGATATGCCTACAATGGATTTTCATATGTATGAATGTAAAACGTGGCTTTACTTGGTCGATAAAATTTTCCAATGAATTGTTTCAGTCAATTTGGGAAATTTAATAATAATTGTCTTGGGGACTTGAGTTCTTCATGCCCGGAGCAGCTCAGGACCTTTGAAATGTCTGGATATATTTACTCGACATACATACATAGAGCGTTTACATACAAGTTACTTGATTCATCTCACACTATATTCCAAGATATCCTGCATCCAACTGGCTAGCTACTATATACACATGTTATGTTTGTTCTTTGGATTTATTTTAATAATGCACTGCAGCTTTGTCAATTCGATTAATATAATTAAATGGCTGGCAGGATAGAATATTTGCCCAATAGCCTAGCCAGTCATACACAATGTCTACATACATACATATATATATGATGTACGTATATGGAAAAGCCAGACTATCAGGATAGACAGGCATTGCAGCAGCAGCTTTATGCGTTCATGTACATTTTGAAGAGATTGTTTGTAATAGGATAAAGGATTTGGACTTGCTCAAGGAAATGAAATTAATTCGTAGCAATGTGTACATCTACCCCCAAAGGATGTTTCCTTCGAAATGCGGTCGGTCCAATACAGCTACGAAATATTCCTAAGGTGCATATTCATGCATGCTGGTGCACTTTATTTGTCTAATGCATTTCAATAATGAATGCCGAGACACGAAGGCTATAAAATAAACCATAAACGATGTTAGCCACAGTACCGCTATCTGGCTAACGCTAACATGTCCTGCCACAATGATTGAAACAGATGAAAATTCAGAGAAGGCTTTATCAATGTACATTTTGTCCATGATCAATGAGGAATACCTTAATATTTTCTTATGCAATGTTTGTTCAAAATAAGTTTGGTTTTGGACTTGGTAATAATTTAGTAAAGGTGTGACATAATTTTATCAAATTATTGTATTAATCTTAGGAGGCTGGCTGCGTTACTAAGGCTGCCATCCTACTACAATATGTTAGTTTTTTTCATTCTTTCAAAATTCTGAATTACCTATCAACACTTCGAAAATAAGTCAAAACTCCTTAACTTCTTCAATCATTTAGAGGCAGGCCTCACTTAACGCGGCAATTACGTTCCAGAATAATGGCGTGTTAAACGATACAAGAAACCAGTGCAAAAAGGGGGCTTACGTTCCATGATTTTAAAAAACACACAAACAAAATTTTTTTTAGATCGCTATTTATCGAAATTGGAACTATACATAAAATGAACAAACAAAAACACAAAATATATGAAGTTTATATTGCTTTTTCCTGTAATATAAACTTCATAAAACGTTAAAAAAAAAGAAAGAAAAAACTTTTAAGCTGAACATCGTAGATCATTTTTCAACACTACTTAAATAATCCATACGTGGCCGTTTTGGCAATGCATCACATTGAATGGTGTTTATTTTTTTTTTTTTTGCTAAAAAAGTCCGTAATTCCGCGTTTTTACATACACTTATGGGGTTTTCGTTTGGTAGCAAAAATCAATTTATTTCTTATTTAGATCTGTCAAATGATTTTGACATTTATTGATTTCGATTGGCCAAAAATAATTGATTTATTTTTTGAATATAAATAAATTTTGCAGATCTGGATTTTTCAAATCTACCCCACTTTTACTAACACCAATATGCTTCATAATCGACAGCCATCATTTTGACAAGGTCTTGTTTGATGATAATCTGTTTCGGTGGCAAGAAAGAATTAAAATAATTTTAGTCCAAATAGAAGCAGTTTTAAGTGAATTAATTTATTCTTCCAACTCATTTGCGGACTTACAAAATTGAAATTAAAAACACCGTTCCAGTCAATATTTGCTAGCAGATACCCCTAGCTTGTTTTCAGACACAAATATGCACCAATACAGCAAATAAAAATCAATCTGGAAACGTTTTCGATTCCTTACGATAAAAATCAATTTATTGATCAAAATATAAATTTACCAAACGAAAACCCCATTAATAATGGTGAAGTCCCTATTTCAGTTCTTTCATATTAAAAAAAAACAGTAGGCATGAATATGAAATTAATAACTTGCATCAATTTGAAAACAAATACATATGCAATATCTCTACAAACAAAATATGTATGTACATAGTATAAGACATAAGGAGAACAAAAATATTTTGTTTCAAATGCCGTGTTAGAACGAGGAATTTAAACGTGTTGAACGAAAATTGTTCGCAAAAAGTCAAACTTGTTAGAGCGAGGCCGTGTTAAAAGATGTACGCGTTAAGTGAGGCCTACCTGTATATTGTATTGCAAAATTGTCTAAGTCTCGAGTATTGTTTATCAAAATTGTAAAATTGATATTAAGTTGTAAAATGTTTAATACTGTACAAAAATTGTTGTTATAGCACCTAAGACTCGCATTCGTGTGAGACGCTTTTGGGGAGGTATAGCAGAACTTACGAAATAAGATAATACTTAATTTAAAACTCAATATTTTGCGAATTGCCCATCTTTCACGAAAAATAATTTCTCACAAATTTAGCGTTGTCAAAAAGGGAGAATGTTTTTTTTTGGAAACAATTTTTAATTAATTTTATTTATATTTATCAGATCTCATTTTTCTAAAGTGGACTGAGTCTGTAATTTTTTTTTAGATTTACACAAAGCGATTTTTGTTGTTGAAGTCCTCGTTATCATGATCTGCATATTAGCACTTGTAATTGATAATAAAGGGTTTTCCGTTTCGCGGTTTCAAAAGTAACGTGTCCGCCATCTAACGTTTTTTTTCAACTAGTGCTTATTTCGTTAATGGTAACATTTAGCTCATGTCTGATTTGACAGATAATTAGTTTTATCCTTCCGCTAAACGAATATGGTTGTGTATACACTTGAACAACGCTCGCTGAGTGCGCCTGCGATCAATTTAGAGAAGATGCCGATTTTGCCAAAAAAAAATCATCTTTTCAGATGAAGCTCATTTTGATCTTGGCGGGTATGTAACAAGCAAAATTGTCCTATTTGGGGCACAGAAAACCCGCACGCATACATTGAAAAGCCGATACACCCAAAACGAATCACCGTTTGGTGCGGATTTTGGTCCAGAGGCATAATTCGAAAATGAGCCAGGAGTGGCCGTTACAGTCAATGGCGATCGTTATCGGGCCATGTTGAACGAATTTTTGTTTACAAAAATTGAAGAGGAGGATACTGGCAATATTTGGCTTCAACAGGATGGCGCCACGTGCCACACAGCCGAAGCTACATTCGATGTTTTCCGCCTATTTTCAAAAAAAAAAAAGTTATTTGGCGGACCTTGTATATGGCTGGAATTCGACATCTGTCAAACTAAGTTGTTAAACCAATTTGTTTTTCAGTGGAAAGTCTGACATTTACGAAAATAGATCGCTTAACTATCGCATAACGCATAAAAATTGTTAAAACCTACTACAGCCACATATCGTGCTTTAAGAGGAGATTATGGTTTACATAATCGTCCAACTACGCAAGCAGTTGCAAAATTGTGAAGAAATTTGAAGAGACTGATTTGGTTACAGATATTGTAAGGCCTATGCATCATCGTTTTGCTCGTTCCGCTGAAAATATCGCTGCTGTAAATGAAAGTGTTGCCGAAGACCCGAATGTCTCGAATTTCTCGTCGTTCTCAGGAATTAGGACTGTCTTACGGCACATTATGGCATATTTTGCATTTGGATCTACACCAACATCCAGCTCACACAACAACTGAAGGCAGCTGACCATTCACAACGTCGTAGATACGTCGAATGGGTGCTTGAACAACAGGCGGTGGACTCCGATTTTTCGAACAAAATTTTCTTCAGCGACGAAGCACATTTCTCACTCGGTGGGTATGTTAATAAACAAAATTGTGGTATTTCGCGTTCCGAGAAACCTCAAGTAATTGAAGAGAGGCCATTACATCGAAAAAAAAGTCACTTTTTGGGGCGCTCTTTGGTGGTCCGGAGGTGTGATTGGACCTTACTACTTCGAAAACGACGATGGCACGACATTCACCGTCAATTCGGAGCTTTATGGTCATATGATAACCGACTTTTTTTGCCTGCTATTGAAGAATACGACTTTGAGAATATGTGGTTTCAACAAGACGGTGCCACATGCCACACAACTCGAGCGAATATGGATTTATTGCAAGAGACATTTCCTGGCCGCGTAAATTCTTCGTGGCGATATCAACTGGTCACCAAGATCATGACACCGCTGGACTTTTTTTTGTGGGGCTACGTGAAAGGCCGTGCTTATGCAGATAAACCTTTAACTCTTGAGCACTTGAAAACCAGCATTCGTCAAGCTATGGCTGAGACACCACCCAATATGTGTCAAAAAGTGGTCGAAAATTACCTCAAAAGAATCGCTGCTTGCAACAATTCGCGTGGTGTTCATTTAAATGATGTAGTATTTCACACATAATGACAACGTTCAAGCTTTATAATAAGAAAGATATATCATGAAAAAAAAAATTTATATTTGATTTATTTACGTTTACTTTTGAAACCGCAAAATGGATAACCCTATATAATAGAAGTGCCGTTGCAAGAGAACAAACGCAATGTTCAATGCAGATTATTGGTAAGGTGTGCAAAACTGTGGCCTTAACTTAGAGAATATTTTTCTTTAATAATTACTTAGCCACCACCACATCAGACGGTCGAGTCAAAATAATTAATTAAATTTCTGTCTAAGTTGTCGCGATAAGAGAATTTATATATAATTATAACGCTGTGGAAAGTCAGTTGTTTTTTTCTTTATTTGCATTCCTTTTCAGTTGTTTTGTACTTTGTATGTCTTAAAAGGAATGTCGAAATTTTGTTTATGCCCAAAAATAATGTTACCTACAACATAAAGTGTAAATCTTAATATCGAAAAAGGCTCTAACGATTTGGATAAAAAAAAAACAGTGCATTCTTGATTAGGTATTGCCTAAATTTGTGTCGAAAAAAAGTTGCCCAAACATAAAATATTATTAACAGTTCCTTCCCTAAAACTCTTTTTTTTTTCGTTTTTTATCTTCTCATAAACAGCTTCACAAATTTTAATCAACATTTCAATTTTCTACTCCCTGGAAGCTGAAGAGATTCGCTTTCGCGTTTATTTCAATTAGTGAACTCTTCGAATGAACTGTACTATCGATTCATGAACTACCTTTCCATTTTCTGAACTATATTGTCGCTGCTGTTATTTGTTGACATCTTAAACATCTCATCTCACTTTTTATTTGCAGTAAAAGAAAAGAAAACAAATTATAATCTGTTGAATGAACAAATTTGTGGTCGACTTTTATTTAGTTAAATATGTTTTTCAAATTTAAAACCCTAATTGACCCGAAAAAATTATAAAAAATAAAGTCAAAATAAATAAAACAAAGCAAAGACGTTTATAATTTTAACTTTTATTATTCTTAATACGTATGTATTTTGGACGGTATTGACCGACCATTATCAGCGCGATACGCGTACTAACTTAAAGCAAGAATTAAATAATTATTCACAGATAAGATATATTAAACCAAGAGTAATACAAATTCAAATTACAAGAGAGAGAGAGAATAACATATTTAACTTGTTATCATAAAAATAGAAAACAATGCATCCACTCTCTTTTCCTAATATATGAATATTTTAATTTTAATTTACATTTTTGTGCTATCCATTATGATTTTTGGACAAAAAGAACATCAATAGAAAGATGCGCGACACAATTGGCGCGGAAATAAAATTAGAAGAATTTGTATGGAGTATGGGTTCAGTAATACCAAATTAGTTGAACAAAATGTCGGTATTTTCCTAGGAAAAAAAGCCAACGTTTTCTGGTAATCTTTCCCAAAATTCTGGCCTTTTTCCAAAGAAAATTTTGGCGTTTTTTTCATTTCCTAAAATAGACAAAAAAAAAACAAGAAAAATATTGGACAAGTGGGAAGTGTTTTTTCCAATTAGGTTCGGCGCGTAAGGGGGGCCCATTCTGCCCCCTGCAACTCGCCTGCTTTGCCCAAATTAGGATGGTACAAATTTGGGTATATGCAAATATTTTTTGGATTTAAAGATTTCTTTTGAAAAAGTACCAACAAAAATTTGCATATACCTAAACTTGTACCTTACGCAAACCGTAAATTGGGCCAAGCAGGGGCATCGCAGGGGTCAGCATTTGCCCCCCTTAGGCGACGAGCTTTTTAAAATTTATTTTTTACATTTTACTATTCTATGTTTTGAATATACTCGTATATCACAATATGTCATGTGGCATCACCTCGACCGGGCGCGCAACCCAGCCCTTTCGTCTTGTTTGAAAATACCTTAATCTCCAGCTTCACAGTGGGAGCTTAAACTTTAGATCAACTGAACCTTAAACTAAGTTTAAAATTTTATTTAAATTCGTCCGGTTTCACAGTGAAATCTGATCTACAGATCAGGGACGAGGCAAGAAAAATAGTTGGCAGCATTTTTCTTGTCTCGTCCTCCCTTTCTCTGTCGGACACAAAAAAAACACGCCAAGCTACGAGAATAATAAATAAAATAATATTCAAAATCACTATAACAACTCGATAATATTTTAAAACACAATTTTGTTTTGTGCATGATATTTTATGACAAAAAAAAAAAAACAATACAAACGCTGAACTAAAATTTAAACGGCAGAATAATCTCGGTTAACTTAAACCACAGATCGAACTCTGTTCAAGGTTTAACAAGACACAGTGAAACCGAATAAATTGTTGATCTGAAGTTTAAACCAAAAGTGGAGTTTAAACTCGCACTGTGAAACTGTGGGTAATTTTGAAACTTTATTTCGAAATTAGGCCAGAATATACCTACAAATCCTCTATACATTTCCTCTAGTGTAATTTCCGGGAGCCCCAAAAATTAAAAAAAAGCTGCAAGTTCACAAAAAAAATAAATAATTATTATTTATTATTTAAACAAACAAAGGACTTCCGTAAATCATTAACAAAACAATATTATAAATCTTAAATCTGTACTTACTTCATAAAGTTCACACAACTGTTTTTACTTACCAAATTTGGGACTTAAAAATATAAACAATTTTCAATCTTCAATTACTTTCTCATCAACTGCCTGTATAAGGTCCATTGCAACACGTGGCAAATGTAACTATATATGGGTGTGTGTTTTCTGAAGAATTCGGTTCACATTTCTGCAAGATTGCATGGAACCTAAAAAGTTTTAAATTATTTGGAAAACTGTACACTATTTTTCGCAATAAAACACAACGAAAAAATGACATATGAATTGCGGTTAGTGAAAATCTCCCTTCTGTATGACGACTTACCCTTTAGCTACTCTTTTTAGTTCGCATCAGGAGAACATTTTACGTCTAAGAATGTAGAAACTGTTATCTTACTGTTAATTTACTGAACTCTGAGTTTTTTACTTGCGATTATAGGCAACTAATAACTATTTATTTATTCGTAAAAAAAAATTTCTAACAATCAAACATGACATTACCCTTACATAAAGTTGGTCCTGCAATTGCGCCTGTCTGTCAGTCTGTCTGTCTGTCCTCTAGTCTACAGCCTAAATGGTATGATAGATTTGCTTCAAACTTGGTACATATTGGTTTTTCGGTAATATGCCCACACTTTTTTTTTCGTTTTTTTTTTTAACCTGACAAATAACAGTAGCTCCCATACATTTTTTTTGTCCAAAAACAAAAAAATGTATTTTTCTCAAAAACGGTTCCAACGATTTTTATAAAAAAAATATCACTTCATTAATGAGGGGAAAATGTAAATGTTGGTAATTTTTTTTTTTTGAAACAAATTTTAGTTTTGGTACCTCTAGTAGTACCATTTTTATGGTTTTCAATATTCTGAAAACGGTAGCTTTGATTTTTTTAGTTTTTTATGCAGACGCTCCTATAAAGCCTAAACACTATTGTAAACAAAACTTTTTCTAAAAAATTATTTTTTTGAAATTAAAAAAAAAATTTTTTTTGAAAACTTAAAATTTCGAAAACCACTGGATGGATTTTTTCGAAACTTCGTACTTGGGAGTTTGTTGACATTATCTTGAATACATATAAAAATTTTATTCCTAAAATAAAAACTAGCGGTACCTCCCATATAAATGTTAATAAGACCCTTTAAGGAAAACAAATTATTTCTCGGAAACGGCTCCAAGAATTTTTATAAAAAAGTTTGTGTTCAGAGTTCACTTTTAAGTGAAAGAATATTTTGTTTTTGGTACTTATTAACGGCACTTCCCATAGAACAATTTTACATATTTTTGACTTTCTTAATATTGGATTAGAATTATTTTTTCTAAAAATATTTTCACAACTTTATACAAAAAAAAAGTAATTTAAAAAAAAAACGCTCCAACGATTATTTTTTTTTTTTTTTTTGATATAATCTTATTTATCAAGGAATTCAAACAACAACTAAGCAATATAAAAACATTTAATTATGTGTTTTATCCAATTTATTTCCACCTTGTTATTATTCTATTTTTAATAATTTTTTGCATACGTCACTGAATACTACATACAATGTAACCACTCCTACATTTATATATACAAATATAAATAACATAATTGACAATCTAATTACCTAAATGCCTCGTCGATGTGATGCAGTGATCAAAAATAATGGTTAAGCCACTAAATAATAACATTACAACTTTTTTTTTACTTTATTTGTACACAAAAATAAAAATGTGCTTTAGTTTTGTCCAGCTACTTTTTGATGAGTTTTTTAAGTCTTTTAATTTTTCTTAAAAATGTTAAGTCTTTAAATCAAACTTAAAGTTGTAAAATATAGAACAATATTTTGTAAATAAGAAAAAAAATAAAAATTATAAGAGTGTCACTTGTGTTTTAACTTTTTATTCGGATGTTTATAATAAAGTGATATTTTTTCGTGCTTTCGTTTTGGCCATCACTGTATATGTCTTTAAAAATCACATGAATGAATGCTTTGCCCCTAAATTATGAAGTTATATGCACCCTTCATTTTCATTACCATAAGTACGTTATATTCCAATAAGAGGTGTTATTTTGATATTCAAAGAAAAATGGTATTTTTGGAGATAAATGATCGGATGTTTATTTCATTATAAAGAGGAAGGTATGCCGTTAATAATGAAACACAACATCAGCCAAATAGCCGGCAAGACCACGCTTACAGGACCATATCCTTTTCATGAAATTTTCCATAACCAAATCGCAAAGTGTCTGCCCTATGTCCTCGATAGCATCACGAATTTCATCATTGAGGTCTTGAATCGACGCTGGGCTGTTGGCATAGACCTTATCTTTCACGTGGCCCCAAAGGAAGAAGTCGCAAGGTGTTAAATCACAAGATCTCGGTGGCCAATTGTGATCACCTCTTCGAGAGATAACACGGTCCGGAAACTTTTCCCGTAAAAGATCGATGGTTTCATTGCTTGTGTGGCACGTAGCGCCGTCTTGTTGAAAGTAAACGTTGTCCAGATCAATACCATCCAATTCAGGCCATAAAAAATCATTAATCATCTCTCGATAGCGCAATCCATTGACCGTAACTGTTGCTCCAGCCTCATTTTCGAAAAAGTAAGGTCCATTGACCCCGCGGGACCATAAACCGCACCAAACAGTCACGCGTTGAGGATGGAGAGGCTTTTCAACAATAACTCTTGGGTTTTCCGAGCCCCAGATGCGACAGTTTTGCTTGTTGACGTAGCCTCCGAGGTGGAAATGGGCCTCATCAGTCAAGATGATTTTTCGATGAAATTCCGGTTCATTTTCATGCATTTCAAGGACCCGATCAGCAAAGACACGACGTTGTTGATGATCAGCCGGCTTGAGTTCTTGTGTTAACTGAACTTTATAAGCCTTAAGACCCAAGTCTTTATGCAAAATAGGGTGTACTGACGTTTGTGGAATGCCTAATTCCAAAGAACGACGAGGAATGGACAAACCTGGGTTTTCTTCAACACTTTGGGCTACAACAGCAATATTCTCAGTTGTTCTTGAGCGACGTGCACGGGTTTTATTCTTCACATCACTAACTTGTCCCAACATCTCGAATTTGTCCACCAATTTCTGTATTGCGGTCCGACAAGGTGCTTCACGACGACCCAAAATTGTTTTAGTTTTACGAACCGTCTCTGCTAAATTTTCACCATTTTTATAGTGAATTTTAATAATTTCAATGCATTGTTGAAGCGTGTATCATTCCATTTTTATTAATAGCGTAGTTTCTACTTGTCAAATATCAAAAAATGACAGCTTCAAAAGTGACAGCTACCGAAATAGCGGGCTATTCAAAATAACACCTCTTATTGGAAAACCCGCTATATGTACATACATTTCCATTCATGTATGTATGTACATATAGGTATCTGTCCTAACTATTCCTTGAATCATTCATTCGACAATTAATTATACTAAGAATCAAGGTAATCTTAACTACATCGGCTTTAAGCCTGCATAAGTTAACTGGACTACCTATCTACTAAACAGCGTCAATGCGTCAGTCAGTTGTTAGCTACAAGACAAAGTTCGTACGATCCAGTCGTGCATTTTATTTTCCATGAATTTATAATAAACCCTTCTACTTTATTGACCCATAAAAATATTTCTCCTTTCTTTGGGAAATCTATCAAAAATGTCTGAGTCTCTATCTGTGTCTGGGAGGGGACTCGATTTTTGTTTTGTCCCCAGTGACCTTCATATTCAAGGCGCAGGTTTTGTATTAAATTATTAATGAAATAAGTATTTTTTTGCCCTGAAACTTATTATTGTCATTCGCGTGATGCTATTCGTTAAGGAATCCCTGATTGCCCAAAGAGTTCCGAATTAATATAGCCGTTCGACGAGTTTCTTCAGAGTATCTATAGATTGCTGCTCCATAACTGCCCTTCAAAGAAAATGCAAAAAAAAACTTATATTTTTTTATTACTGGCTTGCAGATGAATCTGTGGAATCTGTATCAATATTTTATTCGTCCAATCGTCCACATACCTAATTCAAAACGTGTCCAGGCAGCACAACCGCACCCCAACCAGCTTGGCTCCGAAGCTCTGAGAAAGACTATCAAAACAAAAAATCGTATTCGAATTATTGTTATTGTGACAGTGTGGCTTGGCCTGGCCTGGGTTGGCGGGAAGGGCTGGCCTTTTCTCCAGCTCGTGGCAGCCGGGCTATTCCAGAGGGCATATATGGCCAAAGTCGTCGCGAGTCCGTGCGGTGCCTTTCAGTTATTTCACCTGCTGTCAAAATATTCACTGTGGTTTTGAACGTGGACAAACAATTAAATTGACAGGCTCGCCAGACGCAGAAAAAAACCCCACAAGTCTCCACAAACTGGTTGGACTTTCAGATCGTTCTATACGTACATTATAGGTACCAACGATGGACGCCATCTCTTCTATGAGGATATAAAACTTATAGCCTCCATATAGGTCACTGTATGTGATTCGAAAACTACAACAGATCTCAGCATCTAATTTACAATAAAACTGTAATTTATTTAGAACTGTCCGATATTTACGACCACTAAGTCGGTATTTGTGGGTTCATTTACATTGTTAAGTAGCTAATTACGGACACGAGAAAAGACGCCTCTTGCCCTAAAGCCCTAAAAGATGCTCGCTGCATTTAATTGCCGCCATCATACATATACCTACATATATTTCTTAATCAACCCAAACGACCTATTAATGCGGCCTGATTGATTAGTTTATGGATATTTTTTGAATCGCTAAGTAGGGCTGAGGATGTTTATGTTCTTTTTATTTTTTTTTTTTTTTTTTTTTTTGAATGATTAAGTAGAGATGTTGTATGAAGGTATGGTGGGCTTCGAAGGGAAAGATGGGAGTATCAGGTGTCCTAGGCAGGTCGACAGTGAATACGAATGAGGCAGAGGCAACGAATGCTTAAACTGCAATCTTAAAATATGGATTAAGTATATTCAGTTGAAGAGTGGCTGGCGCGGCGGACGGCGCGGGTTCGTAAAGTCGATGAGGCATTTATCTCCATAATTCAACAATATAGCTAGTGACCACACGAATGACATGAGTTATCTGTGAATTAATAATTCAAGTTAATTCAGAGATTGGGGGGATCTTCTGATTGTGTGTGTAATTATGTACATAAATGGAGGCAAGTCGTTTTGTATGAGTAAATGATTATAGATAATTAAAGATTGTAGCAAATTTAAATTTTGATTAATAGCTGATAGATAAAGTCACAATAAACTTTTATTTAAATGAGATTCGAACTGTAATAATATTACATTTTTGGATTCCACTTTTATGAGTGGTGATTTTAAGGGCTTTAAAATTAGAATAATCCTCTGATCATTGTATCTGGTGAATAAAGAGGCTATTGGCGGTGTTTTATGGACTATCTATGCCCACGTTATCTATTTTTTGATGGCAAGTATAACATCATATAGGGTTTAGACCGATGACGCAGATGTTTCAAGCGAAAACAGAGAAATGATTATGGTGTCAATATCAGATATATTGCGTTCTTACATAAGTCAGTATCTAAAAGGCTTTCCCAAATAAAGACGGTTATTTTCCAAAACTGATTAAAGCATCAAATCTTGTGCGTTTGATGTAAAAAAATGCATTCGGTAACCATCCTCCGAGGGACCAACTTTTGATGACGCATAGATCAGGCTGAATTTTATGGTGTCGCCAATATAGAATTGAGGCTTATGGAACTTAAGAGAGCTTACGAAGCAAATATTAATTGCGGGAGCGAACCAATGTACATTGTGGAATCAACTGTCTTATCTTGCCACATGTCCATCGTATTTATATCACGTATGCAGTTGGGTCAACACCGATTCGTCATCAATCATCATCGATCGATAGAGCTCTTCGGTGATTGATGGCGGTGACAATTCCATAGATCCGCGCTTGCGAAGATATCTAGACACGGATTATTGCAATTCTGCCTGGCCACAACCCACATCAAACATAGCTCCGTATACAGATTGGCATACAAAAAATGCTGGTGTGCCTCAAGGCTCCGTTCTCTCTCCGATCTTCTTTGCCATATTCATTATTTATCTTTTATCTTTGACTTCTAATCCAATAAATTGTTTTTTGCTTACGACAGTACTAACTGAGAGATTTTCATATCCGTTTTCGGATTCACCTCATTAGATTTTGGTTATGGACCTTAAATGGCAGTGTGCCCATCCGCAATCAATAAGTCCCTGAAAATTAACACAAATTGCGTCGTCACGTTAATTTTATCATTTCTGTTTGTCAAGAATTATATCTTTGAAAAGAACGCATCCAAATTTTCAGACAGATCTGATGTCAAATAGGTTCGTTGTGGCAGCCATTTTATATAGAGGCCTGCGAGCATTTTCGATAAAATGGAAAAAAGTGAATTTCGAGTGCTCATTAAGTAAAATTTTTGGTGAGAAAAAACTATCACGCAAGCAAAACAAAAGCTTGATTAATATTATGGGGAATTTTTACTATCGAGTGTTACCATTTTCCTCTTGTTAGCTCCATTTCAGTCAGGTCGTTCAAGTGGCGCCGAAGGTTCTGGTCGCCTAATTAAGGTCAACACACCATAGTATTTTTTATACGGATGTGTGCCCTAAAGGGGTTTTGAATACCCTTAAAATGATCAAGTACAGTGCGGGTGTTAGGAAATTAGTGAAGAAGGATTAAAAAGGAGATACCGCTGCACATTTTTTTGAATTTCTGGATATCAAAATGCAAGGGGAAAATATAGCCAGGTATATTCCACATGCGTATTGTACGGCTAAAGAAAAAATGTCCGTGCTTGACAGTGTACATTCGAAGTTGGGTTAAAGGGTAAGCTGATTAGCATTCCTAGAAGCTCGACTATTTGGGAAGAATACTATAGGGGAAAACGCAACTGGATATCACACTCGAAATGATCGACAAAAGCCATGGTCTGATAATGAACGATTTTGGGAGGCCACAGGCTATCACATGACTAAGTGATTTAGATTTTGCATAAATAGTTGGACATGAAATGTAAAAAGTTTCTTGCAAGATGGATTCCGCTCATGCTCACAATCGATAACTAATGCATTCATTTGATAACTTCAACGGTGATGTTCCAGAAACCGTCGATGAAACCTGGATTCACCACAAAACACCAGAAACCAAGGAACAGTCAACACAATGGACTTCTACTGGTGAATCGAAGTCGAAGAAGGCAAAGTTGAGTTTGTCAGCAAAAAACGTCATGACAGCAGTTTCAATAAATTGAAGGAACGCTAGATGAAGTGTATCGGTATAGAAGGAGTCTTTGTTGAAAAATAAATTTCCGTATTTAATTCTTCAGGGCCCTATTGACTTATTGACTCCCTGTCTCTATCTCAACCTACAGCTTAAGACGCTTAATTGATTTTCTTCAAACTTGGTACTTAATTGCCTCTTAGGTGATTCCACAGAGAAGACAATTTTTTAGACCCTAAGTACACCGTGTGAATAGTTTGTACTTATTTCGAAAACAGCATACTTTTTACCCGTTAAAATCAAATATTATTAATGGGAATTCAATGAACATTTTTGAACAAAAGGTACTCCAAATTATAAATAATTCGCAAACTCTAAATTTGAGAAAAAATAGTTTCCCGATTTTAAACATTAAACCGTTTTTTTTATGTTATTGTATATTTAAAATTGGAATATGGACAATTTTGTTAGAAATATTTTTAAGAAATATTGTACCCAAAAATCGAATAGGGGAGGGAGGGTCTAAAAGTACAACTTTATACTAAAATGCCGTTTATTAAGATTTTGAAAATCAGTTAGCCAAATTGTATCTGTTTAAAGAGCAATATTTCATCTACTAAATCCAATATAAAAGCCAAACAAATACTGAGCAGATAAATAGGTATTTAAGAAAACAACAAGAACTATATCTCTTCCTAGTGAAAAGTAATACCAAAAATACAAAGAAAAAATACTGTTAGGTACAAACATATCAATTTGGGGACTACCCTTATAACTTTTCTGTATGATGTCCTATTCACAGCTAAAATATACTTAATATTAGAATTGAAATAGACGGACAATTTTCTAGTTCACGCGTTTCTTAATTTTCAGGGGAACCCTTTCATTTTTAAGTGTTACTTTTTACCCCTATTACTTTTAGCCCCGGTCTCCCCTACCTTTTTATATTTTCTAAATTTTTTTCGCGGAAAGCGATACATTATGTAGTTCCAAAAATTAGCCAGTATTCTATTAACTGCATCTATTCCAAGAACCTTTTGCTTGATGTGATCGAACATAAGAACAAGTACGTGCGACCCAGTCGTGCATTTGATTTTTAGAGTTTTTTTTTAAGAGCATCACACCAAGTACTCCGACTGTGAAATGCGTCTGCCATTTATTTGCAGTTCAGCATTGGGTAAAACTTATATTCTCCCGAAAATATTTTTTAACACACATTCACTCCACTAAAGAGCTATCCCTTAAACTCATATGTACCCACCCCCTACCAACCACGAACCAAACAAAAATTCTCCCTCGGGACACCGGTGGAATGGAACTTTCAAAAAGCAACTTTATGTTATTTTACAAAAAAAAACTCTAACACCTAAATGGCACCAAATACTATGTAGGTATATTATGTACCTGCGTATGTGTGTGTTATTACCACCGAGCAATAATTGTCTGCGGCTTGTCAATTCCATAAACTATAGGGCGCTTGGCACAACACGGACGACGCACGACCGAGATTCAGGATAATGTTTTCGGTTTTCTGATCACGTCCGCTCCTTGCAAATGGCATTATTAATAGCATTCCGTCGCGGAATAGCGGCAGCCAGCTACAAAACAATCCTCTCCCAAAAAAAAGGCATAGCTATGTAATATCCCAACAGAGGACGAAAGAGTAGACGATACAATGTGCGAAGTCATTTTGTTTTAAATTTTATTTCACATTTCCCGAGTGTCATGCCATTATGAATTTTTCAAATTAATTTATCGCGACAGGTGTGATCATATAATTTTGTACGGAATGTCAACTGACGGGCATCAGCGACGAATTGCCTGCGTCTCGGAGCACACACAAAGTATACAAGACCAATCAAATTTGATCGTATTGTCAAGTGCGGAACATTGACACCATACTCTTCATATGTACTACATACCTTCGAGTATGTGTGTTTAAATGGCGGTGTTGATGTTGATAAGGCTGGATACACGATAAATCATCATTAGCTGCTGAGCAGCAGGCACTCTTTGTCAATCGACAGCACAATTAATTAGCATCGACATATGAAAGATCCCCCAAACGGCAGGGTAAATGGATTTCTTCGACATCGCACTTGCAATGTCAACCGTTTCCAAAATTTAAATCTTTAGCTTTTGCCGCCCGCTTGCCGTTTGGTCAATCACCACAGTGCTATTCAACATCTATTCAATTCTATTCAATGGGCTTAATTAATAAACAAAGACAACATCGGCACTATACAACGGTAAGCCGCATATACAAAACCGTTCATACTTCTACTCGTATCTATATGTCAGATCTATGACCGTTGTTGACATCTGTACGAAATGTCATTGACAGATTGTTTCACAACACATCGCACCGCGCGCGCCACTGCCATCCCATTCAATCGCAATGAAAACTTAATTTGATTGATGGATCACGAATTTCGAGAATCTGAAAATCGTGGTAAATATTTTTCAATAAAATTAAAAATTTTTTTTTTCAATATTGTTTGAGGAATTTCTCCATTTTTCTTTCAGACTCTTAGTTGAACTGTTTCGTCTTTTATTTGTAAAGGCAGTTATATATTAGTTAGGTTGGTTTGGTATATATAAAGGAGTAGGGTATGTGTCAACCTAATTAGAGCATGGATTCATTTCGAAATTCGAAAAGGTGAAATGTTGTTAATTTTGTTTTCAATATAGCAAAATGGGAATTTACATTTATATTTTAAGCAATGTATGATTTATTACCTTAGTTTGATTGCTGGAGGAATGTTAAAATTTCGGCTGGGGTATAGGTGATTTTGAGACGTGAAATATTTGATTCTATTAACACTTTGTGGTATGTAAGAGTGTTAGTGTTGTAAAAAGGTATTACCGCATTGATTTGAAGAATGAGTTCTGAAGAATGCTGTCGAGGTGGAATGGAGATGGGGAGTTCAGGAAATGGAGTAAGGAATCTCAATAGCATAATACAGTAGACGCTCGATATCAGTGGCATATTAACCGCTAGGCTCGTGAGGCTCGAGTCTAGCGCGGCAATTTGTAGGGGGCGGGAAATTTTGTATGTTATTTTATTTTAATCTAAAAAAAATGAAGCGAAAAAAAAGAAAAAGATTGAAATGACATTCAAATGGGGTACTCATCATTGTTGGTATTTGAAAATACGAAATTTAAATCCTGGCCTGATTGTCCGTATATTCTTCAAACGTCTATTTGCGCGACCGCAAAAAACAGAATTTATTCGTATCGTGCTGTTGGCTGTTAGTTCGATGTTAGCCTATTTAAATTAAAATCATTGCATGGTGTTAAAAAATACAATGCACGGCTGGATCGTACGAACTGGCTCTTGTAGCCAACAACTTTAATGTAGCTAACCACTTACGCTGTTAATAGCCGATGTAGTTAAGATTTCCTTGATTCCTGGTAAAATAAATTGTCGAATGGATGATTCAACGATTAGTTACATATTCAAATGTATATTTAAATCTAGGTTTTGGATTTTAATTATGTAAGTTCGGAGAGAAATATGTACCTACATAAATCATGGATGGAACCTAGGAATGTAAGAAAGTATACTTATGGTAATGAAAAAGAAGGCTGTAGGTCGGTAGGTAGCATATATACATATAACTTTATAATTTTATTTAGGTACAATATGCATACATAAGATTCATGTGATTTTTAAAGGCACATATGTATATATAAATGTATGAGGGCCTACAGTTTTATTAACAATTTTAGGGAGCATTTGTATAAAAAAAATATTTTAATCGGTTCAGACAATGTTGAAAAATTCGAAAATATGAAAAGTGGTTCTATGGGAAGTACCGTTAATAAGTACGCAAAATGACTGTACTAATTTAAGAACACACACATATTTTTATTGCTTGAAGCCGTTTTCGAGAAATATATTTTTTTCTTAATTTGAATTTGAATTTTCAATTTGAATTTTTTTTTTAACTATTCAAGATAATGTCTAAAAACCACCAAATACGAAGTTTCGAAAACATCTATTGAGTCGTTTTCGAAATTTTGAATTTTCAAAAACTTTGGCTTATAATAGTGTTAAAACTTTCTAGGGGCTTCTGCGCAAAAAAATTCAAAAAAAAATCAAATTAACCGTTTCCGAGAAAATCGAAAACCAAGAAAATGGCGAAAATGAAAGAGGTAAAAAAATAACAATTTTTTTCCCAAAAAAATTATCAAAGGTACACTTTCCTTTCAATAATGAACAGATTTTTTTTTATAAAAATCGTTGAAAAAAATATGATTTTTTTTGGCCAAAAAAAATTTATGGGAGCTACTGTTATTTGTCGTCGTAAAAAAATAAAAAAAGGTGTGGGCATATTACCGAAAAAACAATATGTACCAAGTTGGAAGCAAATCCACCGAACCGTTAAGGCTGCAGACTCTAGGACAGACAGACAGACGGAATTGGGGACCCACCTTTTTTGGTGTTCTCTATGATCGTAATATCATGTTTGATTGTTAGAAATTTTTTTTACGAGTACATAACTTGCCTTAAATTACTTACATATAATAGCAAGTAAAAAGGGGGCGGTAACCACTGAGCGTGCCTCAGGGCGCCGAAAAGGTTAATCCGCCACTGCTCGATATAGTGACTCTAGTTCGAGTGAATTATCGAATATAGTGAACACACAAAATTTTATACAGGTTATATGCTTTTCACACCAAACCGAAAACCGGGTTTTCAGCTAAGAGCTTACGAAAACTCGAAAACCGTTCACTCTGAACATTTACAAGTTTTCGTTTGACATTTCAATTATTTTGACACCACAGACAACAACAAATACGTTGTGAATTGACATTGAATTTACCCCAGTTTTGGTTTTTCCCGACAGCAACCAATCAGCTATTTATGTGACGATTGAGCACTGAATGTTTCAGATAGTGTGTTTGCTTAGTTCATCTTGCAAATCCATCATGTTTTCGACAGGTTTTATTTAAAACTTGTAGTTTATCAAAACGAGTGGCTTATCAAAAATGTATGCGAAAACTTGTGGTTGGCTTTGGGTTTTCAGCCAAAACCGATAATTTCGCTATAACCGTGTTTTGGGTTTGGTGTGAAAAGGCTATTACTCTAAATAGTGAACAAGAAAAATCTCAATATTGTGAATACTGATTTTTTTTCTCAGAATTTTCCATTTAAGTACACGTATAGGTTCATGTCGTTTTAACTATAAACTCTTCACATGCGTTTGTGTCTGTGTCCGATTTCATTACAGGATGCTGTTATTTATATTGATAAGGTCACTGAATGCACTCTAAAAAATGCGTGTAAATTTACCACGAAATTGTATGTAATTTTTAGTGTAAAAGTAGTCAAGTTGCGTATTTATACACATGACAATAAGCAAAAAAAAAATGAACAAATTTTGTTGGATATTACAAACATTTCTTGCAAATTTCTGCCCTCTGTGTACCTTTCAATCACCATTGTTCAGCATTAAACTAATAAAGCTTAAACATTACATCCAGAATGTTTATAGTTAAACAAATATTGTTTAAATTCAAACACCTAATGAAAACTACACATACAATGTTTGTAATTAAGCAATAAATGCTTATATTTACAACCATTTGTTATAAGTAACATATTTTATGTGTAAATTTGCAATTCATTTTTGACGATGACGATACGTTTGCACGTTCATTTTTCATTGCATTCGTAATCAGAGCGTTGGCGAACGCAGAACGACTTAGTTCTGTATTTATAAATTATGTTTTATAATATTTTGCATTTAATAATTTGAACTTAGTTTTCTTTTTCTCTAAGTAAAAACTAAAATGACTCGATTTGTTATGTGTTTTTTCTCAAATTGAATTTTAGTAATAAAAAAACTTTATTTAATTTTTAGCAACAAATATTGTTTTAATGTTTTGCTTTGTTGTCTGCATTATTTACTTTGTAAGCACAAATAAAAGCAATTATTTCAGTGAAATTCAACAGGTCAAAAAATATCGCAATTCGCCACCGACACGCCTGTTTCTCGCAACGTTGTAATTTTAGTAGAGGTGGTCAACAATATCAAAACGTATTTATTTGCGTTAATTTGGACACATTTTTAAGGAAGACTCATAGGCAAACAAGCGTAAAATTATGCTTAATTTCTTATATTAAATAATGAATCTCTGCAAAATGTTTAAGATCTTTAAAAGCGAAATCATAAACATAAGTTCTAAGTCTAAACGTTTTCTTACCTAATTTTGTTGGAAGTTTACACATGGCTTGTCGAATTTCGCTGTAAATTTTAACACAAATAGTTTAAATTTACACATTTTATGCTGATATTTAAAAAACATTAAGCTCTTTTTATAGCGAAATCATATAAATAAAGGTGTAATTTTAAGCATTTTAATACTTAATTTTGTTTAGTGCTTTGTCGAATTTCGCTATGAATTTACAAATAAAAAGTTTATATTTACACATTTATTTATGTATAAGAAACATTTGCTTAAATTCTATTCAATTTTAAACATAAATTATGTATATATACATTAAGCTTAAACATCTTGCGTGTAGAAATACACATTTTTACTTTAAACCTTTATTTGAAATTACACATAAAAGATTTAACATTAAATATGTAGAATTAATACGTGTGTAAAGATACTCCAATTATGGTAGGCAATAAGTTTCCTCGCTTTATGATGTTAAATTACCCGATTTATTTTTAGAGTGTGGGTGGTACATAATAATGTAGATTATTCTGACATTTTAGTTCTAAATCGTTTACAAAAAAGCTGTCCAAAACAGTTTATAATTAAGAAATACACAAAGGTAGGTAACGAATTAACACAGTGTAATTTTTTGCTATACGAGTACAAAACTATATTTTTGCCTTGGTGTCCGATAATTCAGATTAATTTCCATCAATTTGTTTGTTGTTGTTTTTATGAGTTGTAGAGCTTTATTTTATGTTTTTTTTGTGTTATTCATGTAGATACTATGAAATGTTCTTTTTTTTTGCTTTATTGATGAAATTTTTCCAAAGAAAATTTAAATACTTGTGCTTTTTGACAAACCTCACTCTGCATATGTATTTTATTTAATTTTTGTAAAATTACTTATTTACACTTAAGAATTATAAAAAAAATTGTGTGTACTACACACCACTCAATGTATCTAGTTTTTATTAAATATTGCTTTGAAAAACTAATGAAAATTCTCTATCGAAATAGTGAACGATCTCGAAATACTGAACATGCCTGGTTCTTATTACTTCACTATATCGAGGGTCTACTGTTATTTATTTTCACACCAACAACTGCTTCGGCCCAACGTTTGCTTAACTCTTTCACAGGTTTTCTACTGATTCTTCGCTAGCAGATAGTATCATGACTCTTCCAGGACTTAATCATATAAATGATTCTTTCGTTATTGCATAATTGTCAGAGTGCAACCACTTCATAAGATTTTTCCCTCTATGTATTCTTCTGGTTCCTTTGAGATTAGATGAAAAGCAGCATTTGTCCAGCCAGTTCCTAATTTCCGATCAACCGTAGTAAGGTCCTTTCATTTCAAGATCATAGAAATAAATCATCAGCTGAAGAAATTTCAGGAAGAACGCGTAGCATATCTTTCGAAACAAATTGCGGCACAAATGTTTTTGAGAAGATAAGATTGCGTTTGATATTTCAAAATATTTTGATGGACTCTTGCATAATTCCCTTTTATCGAAAATTTATACATTTGGTATATATGTATGAATCTGTTCTTATTTAGATTAGGAACGTCCTTTCATACTTTTTTTCACAGGTTGCATTGGAGGGCTTAAATTTTGAAACCCACAAAATAAATCATGGTGTACCACTGGGCTCTATTTTGTCTCCTAAGCTTTTTCTCATTTTTAATAATGATTTAGTACATGTGTATGTGTAATCTTAAATTTTGCTTTGCTGATGACAATACTTTTCAAATTTGTTTCTAGATTATCATCTGCCGATAAAATTCAGATGCAGAATTAATAAAATTCACGACTGGATCGCACGTACTTGTTATTTGTTCGATTACATTATATGCAAAAAATTCTTAATGCAAACGGCTAAAAGTATTTTTAAAGTCGTTTTTCACTTAATTTTGTATATATAAAAATTCTTAAATTTTTTCTAAAAAAAAATTGGTATGAACATTTTAAGTATTTAATAATATAAATTCAAAAACAAAATTTAAAAAAAATCGTCCATTCGTTTTAGAAATATTGAATTTTCAAACAAAAACATATTTTTTTTTTTCAAAAATCCAAAATAACTATTTTTCGAAAATTTTGAAATGCGGTATTATTTAGAATTTAAACAAGCTCCTGTATAAACAATTTGATTGAAAGGCGTTGAGCGGTTTATGAGAAAGTCGAAAATCAATGAAATGGGAGGTACCTTTAATAACAAAATCTTAAAAAAAAAAAAATCAACCAAAATGTAGACCATACTAAAAGTAGTATATACACCAATTTCTATCAAAATCGTTTGAGCCATTTTAAGATGGTAGAAAAATTTGTATGGCAAGTAGCTAAAACACCGATTCAAAGATCTGTTTTGGACAATCACCTAAAACGCGCTTAAATACCAAGTTAGAAGAAAATCGCTTTAGCCGCTTAGGCTGTAGAGAGCTGTACGGATAGACAGACAAGCAGACAGACGGAATTGCCGGACCCACTTTTTTGGTATTCTCTATCATGGTAATGTCAATAGTACCTACGTATGTATATCGTAAGTAAAAACCATGCCACTGTCCATGAATGGTACTTATTTGTATATCGAGGAGAAGGTTTTTAGTTTACCTCTGGCAATTTAAAAAAAATTGTCTTCCTTCTCATTTGGATGTTATCTATAAAAGGCATATAAGTATATTTGAAAATCTTGGATGGAACTCAAATCAGGGCATTTAAAATGATGGGAGATATTAAGATATTATAGAAACAATTATAGTCATCTCTTGGCTCCCATTGCCTTACGTTATTTCTGTGCCCATTGATAAAGTCAAACAGTCAGTTGCAATCCCCTCTTTAAACAATTCAACTGTAATACTCTTTCCTCAGGGAATGCAAATCAGTATACTCTCGTATCTAATTTTGGAATTATTGCCGAATACAGTTATTGCGTCTTTATCCAATCTACCCGACCTTAATATGATTTATCCAACTTGTTAGACTATAACCCTGAATCTAGAGCGTTTTGCGTTTAAAATCTGTAAGCAGATTGCACATAAGCTCCATAGTATGTCAGTGTCATAATCTGACGCTCTCTACTAGGTGTCTGTGGTATCACAACAGACGAAATATTGGTCTAAGTGTGTCGGTTTTTTCCCAACAGCCACTCCAACCATATAAAACCTAAATATAGCTGAACCCTGAGCTTCTCGGGCAAATTAGATTAACAACAAATAGTACAAGAACTAAAATGTCTGGCACGTACTACTGTTTCCAAGGATGTCGGCCAACAGCGTAATCGCAACTGGTGAGAGAGATTTAACGAAAGGTGTTAAACATTTTTTTTGCCGCAAGTTGATGAATTGGGTACATTAAGAATTGGTGGTTACAGAAGAATGGTGCTTCTACTCACATACCTCTTGAAATCATGAAAGTTTTTGATATAACGGGCAGTGCAATCTCCAGTTTTTACGAGCTGGCGGCCCCTATATGTACAGATCTGACAAGAACTCACACCAATTTATTAGCATAAATTTATTAATTTCAATTTTTGGAAAATATTTTAGAAGTTTTGACCAAGTTGGTTTTTATGTGGACTTTGGAGAATTTTTAAAAAGTGATTTTCATCGGCTTTATTGGTCTTTATGATGATTAAATGAAAGCATAGACTAATTTTCAAATAAGAAGTGTTCAAAACTGTTTTTTTTAAATATTTTAAACAAATTATTGTTTAGTTTGATGACTTTGAATGCCCAACAACAACTTGAGTGTGCTACCACCAAGTTTTTTTCTAAATTATTTTTGGCTGGAATTATAACTATTTCACGACCTGTTTAGTTTAGTGCAATCTTAAAATTTAACGTTATGTAAGTCATATTTTGTTCGTTTACTTGTGTATATATGTTCAAACATTATATCTCTTTTTAATTTTGTATTTTGTAAATACAAGAAGAAGATGGCAACCACTGTCGAAACGTTGGGAAAATAAAATGAAAATTGCTTTCATTTAATCATCATAACGACCAATAAAGCCGATGAGATTCACTTTTTAAAAATTCTACATAGTCCACATAAAAACCAACTTGGTCAAAACTTCTAGCTTATTCTTAAAAATAGCAACCAACGCATATTATTACATTTATAATCGTTGATGCCCAAGATCAATCACATTGGATGGTAAGGTCACATACTTAGAGAATTGTCCTGAACAATCCCAAGGCATGCCTCAATAACCTCTTAAAAGATGTGGTAGAATATCTTTCTAAACTCCAAACTTTCATTTGATAATATCAGTAAAATTTTTAAATTAATTAATTTTTCGAATTTGAAGGCTTTACATTATACATACAAAATTACGAAGACTTAAATGAAGTAAATGGCATTGGCTAAATATTCTATCTGCCAGATTGACTTAAGTAGCTATACAATAAATAAATTAAAGCTTAAACATATTCATTTATTATAAGCTTACGATAATGTAATGCTGGTTCGCAGTAGACGTATAGTGGTCCCCAGTGTGGCTCATTTCTTCCAGTATCAATGTATTTTTGGAACTATTGAACTCTCCTTTGACGATAGACAGGACAGATAGTTATAAAGTGGAAGGTGCCTTTCAATGAGGTTGCATGTTGGGCTATCTTATAGTTATAATATGAATTATGATTGATGATTAATTATATATAGTCGATGTGAAATTTCCAAATATAAATGTTGAGTTGGGACATTCCAAGTTTCCAAAATTTATCATATAACTCGAAGTATTTTGCGGTAGTTGAAACGGTTTCTTGATGATAAAACTTGCAAATTTTCCATTTCTTCACTGTCTTGAAATCCCCACAAGTGGGCTTCATAGCACATCATTGAATGTCCTATTAATTCATAAACTTTTTAGTGAGCTAGGGACTTCTTTGTTTTTAAGAAGATGCTGCCAACTTGAATTTATCGCATTTTGTGTTGTAAAAGGTTTAAATAATATGTATGTAACTTCTGACAATCCCAAAGTTTTCTTGACCGCAGTGCCACTTCTCTCGATGTGCACTTCTGTCTCTCACAGCCAGCAACCATCACTTTTGATTTATCAAGATTTACAATCAGATTCCAAGAACGACAATAATCGAATAGCATGTTGATTACCAACTTATGTAAGCTTTCAACTAATTTAGCTAATAGAACCAGGTCATATGAATACAGCAGCGACTTTATAACAGTGATGTTTGCTATTCATATTCCAACTGGCAAGAATGATATAATATATCATCTATTATATATAAATCTCGTGTCACGTTGATGTTTTGAAGAAACTCCGAAACTATCGAACCAATGTTGATGTTATTTTTTTTAAATGTTCCTAAGATAGGATAGTTCTTAATACGTAAAACTTAATAATAATGGTACTTGCCATACAATTTTTTCTACCATTTTGATTATTTCGAAAACGGCTCTAACGATTTTGATAAAAAAAAGTGTGTGCACTATTTTAAGTAAAATCTACATTTTGGTCAAATATTTTTTTTTAAATATTATTTTATTAACGGTGCCTGGCATACATTTTTTTTTATTTTCGACTTTGTCATAAACGCCTTACGAATTTCGATACAAATTTTTACATAGGAGTTTTCTTCCAATTATAAATAATACTGTATACCCAAATTTTCGAAAAATATTTTTTTTTTGAATTTTTGAAAAAAAATATTTTTGAAAATTCAATATTTCGAAAACGTCTTAATCATTTTTTTTGAAATATCATTTTTAAGTTTATATTATTAAATGTTTAAATTGCCAAATCAATTTTTTTTAGAAAATAAAATTAAGTAAAAAATATTTTTATATTTAGATTCTTAATAGAAATCATTTACATACGTTGTGATCGGACATAAAGGCAAGTACGTGCCATATACAAAAAAAGAGAAAAGTGAAAACAAAAGATATATACAATTCTCTGCGTTGTTGTTGTGTGTCAATCAGGGCTCACACTTCTTTAATTTTATTTAGTGGATATATAGTTTAATAAAAATAGAATGATACCACCTTTCTGAGTATTGGCTTTTGGTTTAAGAATAAGAATAACCAAAAATGTATTTTAAAAGGGAAATTCAGTTTTTATATAGAACCAAACAATTATTGGTACATTTATGGAAATTCGTGTGCAGATTTCGTATCGTATAATTCACCGAAGAAAATTTAATGATTGGCAACACTGATCAGCAGCAAGATTGATTATGTTATTTCCAGTAAATCCAAGATGACTGCGCAAATGAAATGACAACTAAAATTTGAATGTGTACGTACGAACTCTTATTTGCTACAAAATAGTAATATTTTTGTTGATTGTGGACCGAATTTCATGAAACTTTGAAAATTGCGATTTGAGACAACTTACTACACATAAAACATATTTTCATTACAGGGTGTCTGAAAAAATTAGATAGGTATACACTTTAACTTTAATTTTATTTTATTCAATTATTTTACGGATTTTAAAGATGCTTCCTTCGCTTCGTCTTCAGTACTGAGACTTTTTTTCTTTTAGGGCACCCTGAAATCAAAGTAAAATATTAGCAAATTAATATACATAACATTTATTATGTGTTCTTACCACCATCGTCCTCATCAGCGTAAAACGTGAATTTGAGACATTAAATTTATTCTTTTACCATTTTTATTGCAGGCGATTTTATGACCTTTAAGTCAATTGACACTATTATTGATGAAAATGAAGTCTTCAGTTTTCCAAATGAATTTCTCTAGATATGCCAGGAATGCCGCCACACAAGCTCTATCTGAAAATTGGTTCACCGGTCATTCTTTTGCGTAACTTAAATCCAACAAAATTTTACAACCGCGTACGATTATTCATAAGAAGAATTACCGGAAACGTACTTGAAACAACTATATTAACTGTAAAGCTAAAAGGAAAAGTCCTCCTATTACCTCGAATACCAATGATTCCATCAGAATTAACAATACCTTACAAAGGGCTACGTTTGGCTTTCGCGATGACAATAAATAAGTCGCAAGGTTAGAAAATGACAATTTAATACTTGGACTTGGAGAATGCGCGTTTCCCCCATGGACAGTTGTACGAGTATGTTGCATGCTCATGCGTTGGAATACCATCAAATTTATTTGTTTAAACTAAAGACATATGAGCGAGTAATATTGTTCATCATTTAGTTCTTAATTAATGGAAAGCACTGATTGCTATTAATTAGAATCTTTACCAATCACTTACTTAACAATACCAATCTTAATATCTACTAATGGAACGCAATACAATAAAATCGCAGCAACGCGCGGCCGGGTCTGATAGTAAATATATAAAATAAAAGTATGGCACTTAATACATATTACGCTATTTTTAGTTTCAAGCCAATCAAATACAACTCTTCCATTCCAAACCGTTGACTAAGTGCCATTGTACAATTCTTCGAGTACTTCAGTTGGCTAAGTTTGAAGTCGAGAGCTTTTTTGTTTATTGTATCAAATGGTGAGTTGAAATCAACAAATAATATGTAATTTACGTCGATGAAGTTAGAAATCTTGGGTTATTGTCTATTGTCGAATATCCTGCACGAAAACCGGCTTCGAATACTCTGTGCAGTTGTTGGTCTTCAACCAATTTTGTGATGTGATTTATTAGAAGGTGAAGAATATTCTTCTGTAATTAGCAGGATCGTTATAGTCACCCTCCTTGATCGGAAATTCTAAAACAATTAGGTAACTTCGCTGAATTGAAAATAGAGTTAAAACTTTTACACATTCTGTTAAGAAAATGCATTTTTATAAAACCCGTCTGACAAACGATCCGGTCCTACCTTCTTTCGCTTGTTTGACTTCTAATATTATTGAATCAAGGTATATGGCCGCATCCGGACGTTGCTTGACTAAATACGGTTCTGCATGAAGAATACATTGACTCAAATGTTCTTCATTAATAGTTTTTGGAAGTGCATATGAAGAAGTCTTGCATTCAACTTTACTCCACATTGGTGACCAGTGATCGTCATTCTTTACAATATGTACAAATATTTCAAAAATTCAATTTTTAATAACTTTGGCGCAAAATTTTAAACGATTAAGTAAATTGCGAAAGCCATTTTTAACAATTTACTAAGCTAAAAAGATGATTGAACTAATTTTAAACGATTTTAACATTTTACTAAAGTTAAAATCACGGAATGGCTACTCTAACTTTTAGCAATTTGCTAAATCCATTATGGAATCTAATAGTATATCAGCCTTGCACGCGGGGTGCCCAGGTTCGAGTCCTGCTGGTGCACAATTTGTTTTTTTGTAAATAATGAAGTTAAGATGTTGGAAATCGATATAACTAATACCTTTTTAGAGCACATGTTGGGTTTTCATCAACATAAAGGGTCCGCCATCTAACAATTTTTTTTCATATAATGCTTATTTCGTGAATGGTAACACTTAGCTCATGTCTGATTTGACAGATAATTAGTTTTATCCTTCCGCTAAACGAATATGGTTGTGTGTACCCTTGAACAACGCTGGGAAATATTGCGAAATTACTTTGAAAATCATGGTAATGTGTGCGAAAATTGCGTACGGATTTTGGAAGAAGAGAAGCACCGTCAGCTCCGTATGTTCGTTATCTTGTGAAAAAAGTGAAAGAAACTGGCATCCTCATCGATAAACCAAAGCGTGAAAAGCCAAAAACAGTTCGTTCACCCGAGAATATTGCTGCTGTGGCAGTAAGTGTGCGTGAAGCGCCATAAACATCAATTCACCGTCGTTCTCAACAATTGAATATTTCGGAGACATCATTGAGACGAATTTTTCATTAAGACCTTGGTATGACGCCATACAAAGTCCAATTGGTTCAGGAGTTGAAGCCAACTGACCATCTAATGCGTTTTCGCTTCGCTAAGTGGGCCTGCGATCGACTTAGAGAAGATGCCGATTTTGGTCATTTTGATCTTGGCGGGTATGTAAACAAGCAAAATTGTCGCATTTGGGGCACAGAAAACCCACACGCATACATTGAAAAGCCGATACACCCAAAACGAGTCAATGTTTGGTGCGGATTTTGGTCCAGAGGCATAATTGGGCCATTTTTCTTCGAAAATGAGTAAGGAGTGGCCGTTTCAGTAAATGGCGATCGTTATCGAGCCATGTTGAACGAATTTTTGATCACAAAAATTAAAGAGGACGATATTGGCAATATTTGGTTTCAACAGGACGGCGCTACGTGCCACACAGCCGAAGCTACACTCGATGTTTTGCGCCCTGTTTTAGAAAATCGTATTATCTGCCGCAGAGCTGATGTCGTTTGGCAACCTCGGAGCTGCGATTTGACATCGTTGGACTATTATTTGTGGGGTGCCGCAAAAGATAAGTGTTACGCCGACAAGCCAGAGACAATTGACGCTTTAAAGGATAACATTCGTGAAGCCATTGGTGAAATACAGCTGCACACAATCGATAATGTGCTTAAAAATTGGACCGATCGTGTAGGCTACTGCATGGTCAGCCGAGGCAGCCATTTGAATGAAATTATTTTCCATTATTAACCGGAAGGATTGTACTTTCAAATAAAAAATGAAATTTGAGAAAATATTCAGTAGTTTTTTTTTATAGCATTTTCAAAAAAAAAGTTATTTGGCGGACCCTATATAATTAATTTACAACGCATAACAACAATAATTGTGTTCATCAAAATTCAAACCCTACAAATGATCAGCTTTCTGCTTAATTAGCAATTTACCAGTTTAGAAAAAGTTTAAAAATTTTGAAATAGTTATTCAATCAATAAGCACTTAGGAAATTGCTCACTAGTAAAATGTTAAGCCCTTAACAATGGGTTGTTTAAAACTTTGCGACCTTTTCTTTAAACCTGATATGATTGCAAGCTAAAATATTAACATTTTCAATTACATCACACTAACTTCACAACTAATATAGTTGTGACAGACGGCAACGCCGAAAAATATTTAACGAAGATGGCTCATTTGACATTTTAAATTGCACTGGAATACTGGACAAGCCAGTTGTGATTGTTGTTGCATTACAGATGTCAAAACTGGTTTATTAAAAATGAAATCTGACGTCAATTAACGTCAAATAACATCAGTAGATAATAAATTTAAAAACTTTGTTATCTCTTAGTTGGATTTACCAATTAAAGTTTAAGTTCAAGTGATTTAATTTCTACGCACTAATTCCTAAAATTCGTTATCAGCATTACTATGCGCGTTTATATCTTGAATAGTTGGAATACCTTTTACAATACCGAGCAATTGGCGACAGTTGGACATTTTCCAATATTATTTTTAAACGTTTTAGAGGAAACACCTATTCGAATGAGTTGGGCATGTACATGCTGAGAGTATTGCACCTTTGAAAAAATCAGTGATAAGAAATAAAATGCACTACTGGGTAATGTGATTACCAACAAAATTCTTAGTAGAAACCACTAAATGTATGTATACTCGTTATGTAATTTTTTACTTAATTTTTCATACACAAAATATCTTTAAAATGTTTCTAAAAAATTATTTGTATCTCAATTTTAAGTATTTGACAATATAAACTTTAAAATAGTCCTAAAAAAATCGTTAACTCGTTTGGTTAGCTTAACGTTTTCTTATTTTTCCTTGCGATATACACATTTACATATGTATGTATATGTACTATAGGGCAAGTTTTGCATTTGGAATAAAAATCGAACTCGAGATTTTAGTCAAACTTGACAGTACGATGATAGAGAACACCAATAAAGTGAGTCCTGCAATTCCGTTTGTCTGTACAACTCTCTACAGACTAAATGGCTAAAGCGATTTTATTCAAACTTGGTATTTAAGCGTTTTAGGTGATTGTTCAAAATACATTTTTGAATCGTTGTTCTAGCCCCAAAAATAACGTTACTTGCATACAAATTTTTCTACCATCTTTATTATCTCGAAAACGGCTGTAACGATTTTGATAAAAATTGGTGTGTGTACTTCTTTGTGTATGTACATTTTGGCCAAAAAAATTGTTTAAATTTTTTGTTATTAACGGTACCTGCCATACAACCATTTTATTGATTTTCGACTTTCTCATAAACGGCTCAGGAGTTCCTTCAAATTCTAAATAATACAAAATGTTCGATAAATATTTTTTTGGATTTTTGAAAACAAAATGTTTTTTTTTTGTGAAAATTCAATATTTCGAAAACTGTTAGACGATTTTTTTATATTTTTTTTTTGAATTTATATTATTAAATATTTAAAATATTCATACCAATTTTTTTTAGAAAAAAAATTGTATTTCTTATTTATAAAAAAGAAGTGAAAAACGACCTTAAAAATACATTTAGCCGTTTGTATTAAGAATATTTTGCATATTTAATATAATCGAACATAGGAGCAAGAACGTGCGATTCATTTGTGCAATTTATTTTTATTGGACTTGGACCAAATATAACTTATACCCAAAGTAAGTCACAGAATTTTCGTTATCAAAATTGTTGAAGCCGTTTTCGAGATAATTAAGATTTAAGCCACTCACTTTTTGGGTATTTTATAACTACGTGATTTCAAGTAACTATAATCAAAATCTCAAGTTCGATTTTTTTTTCAAACGCAAAACTTGTCCTTTAGTATGTACCAATATCGCAAGTTACTGTTAATAATAAAAGAAGGATCGGAAAATTAAATTGATTTTGATGCACGTCGATGTATTTTACTCTACCTATTTTATTAAGAAATTATTGATTACGAACAAAGCAATCAAAACAACCAACTAAGATCACCTTGCAAATCTTGACATTCTCTAATATTTGAAATTATTTAAAAATTTCAACACTAACCGCGTAAGAGTGGCATTTTTAAAACTTAAATTAATATAAAAGGTAAATAAAAAGCGCAGGAACTAAATAACTACCCTGCAGTATTCCATTTATTTTGTTTATTACGTAATTCGCAACTGTTTTAAGGCAATGCTGTTTTATGTCACAGTATTGTGGTCAGCCATGAAATTGTGACTACAGTGGGTACGTATGTCAACAAGCAAAATTGTAGTAAAATTAATTATAAGATCACATTAATCACCGTTTAAAAATAAAACACCCTTTATTTACATTATTCTTAAGATTAATAACAATATATCAAAAATGTGGAAACTGATCGTAAGCAAAAAATAATCAGAAACGTAGATACGATATTTGTAATAACCAGAGCAGATTTGTATTTATAATACTGAGAATTGATACCATATAAAAATAATCTAATCCATGAGTTAAGGTAATAAACACAAATATTAGTTAAAAATTATTTAAGACAAAATATTGATTATTGGAAGTCAGTATTTAAATTACCATCACCTCAACATTTTGATCGGCAAAAAGAAATCTGAAAACATTTGCTTCAGTATTTAATATCGGGATGAATCTCAAAGTGATTGTTTTATTATGCCTGGCTAGTCTTAGCATTGTCGTCGAAAATGGTCCTATCGTTGAGACAAATTTGGGAAGAATCCGGGGTTCAATAATGAAAACTGCCACGAATGGTTTGATTAATGCATTTCGTGGAATACCTTATGCACAGCCTCCTGTCGGAAAAAATCGGTTTAAGGCTCCAATATCTGTACTTGGCTGGGGTGATAGTATTCTGGATGCAACTAAAGATGGCTTTGTTTGTCCCCAACTAGATAAGCCTGTGGAGCTTATTTCGGAAGACTGTTTGGTGCTAAATGTCTACACCGGGGATCTGCAAGGAAATAAATCAGTGCTGGTCTTCATTCACGGTGGTGGAAATGAATTCGGAACAGGCCATAGTTTATATTCAGGTCCAGGCTATCTTCTAGATCACGATATTGTCTTGGTTACAATAAATTACAGACTAGGGCCCCTGGGATTTCTCAGCACTGGAACAAATCGGACATCTCGTAACAATGCATTATTAGATCAAGTTATGGCCTTACAATGGGTCCATGATCACGTCTCAAATTTCGGTGGAAATCCAGAATCTGTGACAATTTTGGGCATGAGCGTAGGATCAATGGCGGCAATCGCCCATATGGCTTCACCCCTTTCTAAAGGCCTGTTTCACAGAGTTATTGCCATGAGTGGATCTGCAACACATCGCGTGCCAAATCACAATATCTATTGGACCAGAAAATTGGCAAAATATTCATCATGTCCAATGTATAATCCACGGGATCTTGTCGAATGTCTAAGGAATGTTTCATGGGAAAGTATAAATGCGATTACGTCGTCTTGGAAGGATTATGGTTTCGTTACCTTAAAATGGAACTTTGAAGTTGATGGACACTTTTTATTGGACACACCTACGAATGTTTTCGCTAATGGAAGCTTCAATAGGGTTCCATTGATGGCAGGAATCACAATGGATGAATTCACTTGCTCAGCTTTTAGTAAATAGTTATTCATTTCTCATGAAACCAATACGTTCCACAAAATTCTGTGTTTGAATTTTGAAAGAATCATTGATAAAACTTGTTGTGATATATCAATATTTAACTCTCTCTACTGAATAATGTCAGTCATCATCATTTTATTTAAAACTAAATACATATGCTTCTTCACTTGAAACATATTTGTGGAACGTATTCAAGACTTCTTATTATAAAATTAATTTTACATAATAATTTTAATTTTTCAGAACAAAAAGACAACATTAGACTATTAAACGACATTAGCAAGAATTTTGATAAATATGCTCCAGATATATTCCTCTACTGCCCCGATGCGGAACGAAGTCGCCGAATTCAGGAATTCTATTTAAGAAACCAAACAATTCAGGATCAACCTTTGGAAAATTTCGGTAAGATTATTGCCGATAACATGATTGGACATGGAGTTCATAGGCTGCTTAATTTGACGCGCAAATATCAGAATGTTTACTACTATAGATTTGACTACCATGGATTGAAGAGTGTAGATGGGAAACCAGGTATGCTGATTAGATACTTTATTTCAAGTTTATGAAAATCATTTTTTGTCTGCAGAGAATGGCCTTGTTTGTCATGCCGTTGACCTGAAGTATATTCTTCCAAGTATATTACGTAGAGAAAAAGATACAGAAATGTGGATGGTGGAACGTATTTCAAAATTGTTCACTTCTTTTGCAAAAAATGGGTGCGTTAAACAAGGTGTGGTACGTTGAAGAATTTTCATTATTTATATGCGTTTCTTTTTAAGTATTCCAGATGATGTATCAGGAGTGAAGTGGTTACCATCTAACAGTACTCATGTCCATACAATGTTCAATGACAAAAATGTTTCGCTCGCAAAATATGAACCGTTTACAGATAGATTTCACCTTTGGGATACACTGTTTCCTATGTAAAGTTACAAAAAAGGAGGAAACTCTGTTTGAGGGATATATTATATCAGTACAAAAATGACGGGACGTAAATTTCGGAATTCGGAATTTGACGTTAAAGAAAATCATTCAAAATGTTGAGGGCCGTTTTTGAAAATTGTATATTCACCTTATACTACGAAATATACAAATTATACAATATCATTAAAAAATTAACAAGAAATTTACAGGCGATTCACTTGAATTTACTAAAAGTCCACTTATTGAAAACTTATAAGTCACTTGCACAAAAAACCTGTATGAAGGGAACCATAATGCCCTAGTACTAGAATGGTAAAGGATCTTAAGACCACATGTGCTAAAAAATCTCTTACTGTTTTAAAATAAGGCCGAGTCGTAGTCGTCGGCCTTACCGTCATTTCAGTCTGGAAGTAGTCAGCTTCTGACAGTAGAGGGAGTCAACAAGCGATTCGTGATTTTGGACATTTAGGATTTTATCGTTCGCATTTCTTCGTTCAAAATTAAGTAATAAATTAAGAAAAAGTCTAGAAATCACAATGGATAGGGCAGAAGTCCAAAGGAAATTCGTGTGAACTTGTGGCCAATCAGAATGAATTATTATTTGTTATTTATTGATAACCATCTAAGGTGGGTAACTTACAGTTCAAGATGGAACACCGTTTCAAAAAACATTCATTTCTGCTGAGGTCGTCCTGTTATATATTTTTTTTTAATTTCGCGTTGCTTCCACTTGCTATATTGATGTAAGTCTCTGATGACTTTTTGACCAAGTCATCTTTGCTATAACACCCTGTAAAATATACGCCACTGAATCTCCTTCTCCGATGGAAACTGCTCCAAATACAACTCGAAGAATCTTTCTCTCAACACAACCTGGCAGACATTTATCCGCTCTTAACTGTACCCCATAACAATTATACCATGATGATTAGGTTCTTCTTGCAAGCCTTCTTGGTTGAGAAACATAAACTTCTTAGGGCTCCCGGATATAACGCCAGTATTTTCTAAATGCTAAACGCCAAAATATTCTAAATGCTAAATTCTGGCGATTTTTCATAGGACAAATAAGCCAAAGTTTTTTGATAATGTTTCTTTTCTATACCTCCAATTTTAATTGGATACCGCCCATGGGTTAAAATGAGATAGACAATACCTGGTTCTCAAATCCACTGTGCCAAACTAGTGCCGTGCCATTCAGGTTGCATTTGAAACTTATTTTATGTTTATGTTTAAGAATTTCACAATGTGTAATGTGGCCCTGCCCGGCCGGATGCGCAACCCAACCCCTTCGTCGTGTTTAAAAATACCTTAAAACATTTTATGGCCTTTTTTTCAAAAACGTTGTTTGGAAAATAGGCCAGAATATAGACTTTTTGTGGCTAAATTTCCATTTTGCTTTCAGGCTCTTTTTCCACTCCCATATGGCATAATTTTCAATATTTCTGGTTTATTTTTCAAATAAAATTCTGCTCTTTTTCCAAAGAGTTCTTTTTTTTTTAGCCAAATTCTGGCACAATTGCTTTTGGCATAATTTTCGGGAGCTACTCACTAGCCCAAAGAAACATCGAATATCAACAGTGATTCTTCGATTGATATTATGGAGCCAAGTAAGACATAAACAATCTTACACTAAAGTTAAAATATGTCAATTGAAGTTAAAAATCTTTTCTAGAAGACGTCATACCTACACTTCGTCTTAACCTTATTAAAAGACTGCCATCACATCATCCACTAACAGCTGGCAAGTAGGTAATTTAGGAGACTTTTGAAATATTGTATCGCTTATACTTGCTTGAAACTTCTGTAAAACTGCTCTAAGAAGGATATTGAAGGGGTTGGATTAGGGGCGGACTGGCCCACCGCGCATTCTGGATTTTTGCCGGCAGGCCTTGGGGCAAGAAAAAATTTCTCAAAGGCACTTGAAATTCTACTTTTTAAAAGAAAACTTTCTAAAAAAATTCACTCAAGTAAGGAAATTGAGGGAATTGTGCCACAGCTCGGTTGCTGGCTTCTTTAGTCATTAAAAATATATTGTGGCCCCCTATTGATCTGGTGAGGCTTAGAAAAATAATTTTAATGGCCCACAGAATTAGGTTTGTGCCACTTTTATTCAATCTTTTGAAATTTTAAGTGCCCGCACAGGATTCTGTTTGTGTACCTTTTAGTAAATATATTACGTAGATCTAATGTCAAAAATTATCACACGAGTCGCTCAAATTAAATTAATAAACATAATAAAATGAAATATTAAGAAACAATTTCTGCATATCAACTTTTATTTTTGAACATTTTGAGAGTAATTATGTATTCTTTTGACCTTTTCCTAAAAGTCCCAGAAGGTCCTTTGACCCCCATTCCACACCTGGGATGGATGACAGCGGATCCACCTTTTCTTAAAAGTTTCTCGAGCGAGCTTTCTCCAAGATCACCGTGTAGATACGAACTTATTTGACAGAAATGGCTATGATCGACCTAAAATTTTGCAAAGTGTGAAGATTTAGTAAATCTAAATACATACTTGACTTTTTTGGCCTAAAAACACACTGATAGTGGCCAGTCAGGTTGTCAAGATCTTATTAGCGGTATTCAGGAGACTTACATAATATCGGTGGTGTAGTTGGCACAGTGCAAAGTATGTCCATACTTTTTGGTTAAAACAATATTCTTAGGCTCCAAATTCGTTGGACAAAATTGTGAAAATGACTTGATGTAGAAGCTCCTTAACAATATATCTACTCCTGCAGTTTTAAGGAGCTCGGTTCGAAAAATTTCAATGGACTTTGCTACCCTAACTTCTTTATTGTCCGGAGGATTGAAGTCTTATTCATAATCTTCTAAGTCGAAAGGATCAATTGCTCATAACTTGCACTTATGCATATGGGTCCAAATTCCTGTGTATAGTCCACAAAATGTTCAATAAAATGTTTATAACAAAACTCTATAATCCAAGTAAACATTCCGAAATAAATAGATATACTCTTACGAGTATATCGATTCTACATCTATGTACTCGATTTAGTTGTAATCGTTTTTTTTTTTCATTCTTGCTAAAGGTATGCATCTTGAAATATTATTATTTATTCCCATACAACTTACTTTGTTTGGCAAAAATAAATTCTAAATCCATTTCCCAGAAAGCCAACGTAAATTGCAAAATATTTAGAATCTTCTGTCGTATACTGTATACCGTCCATCGTCTTTGTCCTTTAAAACCCATGCACGATCTAAAAACCAGATGGAGAAATGCAGACATTTGCTCATATATTGTGCACACAAATACCTCTTTCTGGACAAGATGGACTAAAACTCCTAATATCAAGGACTTTAGCTTTAGCAAACAACCCCCAAAAACGAATGCATTTTGCAACTTAAAAAATATATATGTTTCAACTGGCGTATAGTGTATAGCAGCGCAAGAAATGATAAAGGACGATGATGGGGGTTTTGTGGAAATTGAAATCTTGGGGATATTACGGCTAAAGTTTGATATTGAAGAGAGAGATAGTTTTCTGTGGTCATTGGTCTCATAAAGTGCACGCAGACACTCAAGACCAGAAAATCTTTCTCAAAGTTAAAAAAAAAGGAAAAAGAAAAAAAGAAGAAGGACGATTCTCTGGAGTATAAGGACATTGCATCGCTAAAAATTGTTTCTCTATAGGTTGCATAGCACAAGTATGCGGAGGTACTTTAAGCTGTAGTGGGTATACCTTGATATATTTTCATCCTCACAGAGTCCAGCCACAAAAGCAAGTCCGGCGAACTTATTTATTCGCATTTTACAAAGTTTTAATGGTTTGTTGGTCTTCTTGAAAGGCCTGGGCCAGCAGCCAGTGTCGACACTCCTCCTTCAAATATCTATCCTTTCACCCACAGAATCTTTATGTTCTCCTGGATATGCCATTGTGTCATCCTATTCCTTATACTATTATATGTAAGTGGGTATGGAAGAAATTTTATTGTCCTTCCCCGAACAAAATCATAAAAGGATCTTGGTATTTCTTATAGCAAGAGCTTTGAGCGCAGTACCAATGTCTTCTTCTTCCCTACAACACTCACATCCCCCATACATGGTTCATTATCTTGACATCCCGAAGAGAGTAATTGCCAAGGCAAACAACTTGGTCGAACAAATCTTTAAACGCAAAAACAGAATTCCCTAGCAAAAGGATAATACATGTTGCATGTATTTTAATTGCTTTCGATTAGAAGATGAAGTGCAATCGACATAATACAGTTTAAGCAACAAAAAAAAATCCGAATCCTGATTAACTATTTTTTATCCTTTTTTAATTTTGTGTTTACCTACATAGAAAAAAAAACTTTTTCAATTAATTTGTACATTCATTATCTAACACAGTAGCATTCCAGGGGGATACACAATGGTTGTATAAGATTTTTTTTTAATGAAAATTTAATTCTTTTTCTTATCTCATTTTCTTGTTAGTCCTTTTTATATCCTGATGTACTTCAAGACCAAGAGGCGCAATGTCCTTGAAGATGAAGAAGGAGACGACAAAAAAAAACTCAATGTTGTTTCTCACCTTCACAATCTCCATTAAATCTTCATCAAGGATAAATTATGAGCACAACACAGACCTCACAAAAAATAAGAAACTAAATGGAGATTACGGGAGAATGGGATACTGAAAAATTCAGGTGCGTGCATTTTTTTTTTGTAATATACTTAATTTTTTCTTTCTTTTTTGTACTTCGATTGAGGATATTGCAAAATCGAATTAATCACCAAACAAAAATTCAAAGTGGAAAAGTGGGTTTCAAGTTAATAGAACTTAGTCGTTTTATTGGTATATTCTGTAAAAAATTATATATATTTTAAAATGGAAACCTATGAATCAAACTGGTAAAAAACAGTATATAAAAAGTCTACATCCTTAGAACTACACAGTCTACCTCTAGATAGATAGATAGATAGATAGATTCTTTATTTTTTCATCATAAAAAATTTTATATAAGAATAAGGTCATGGCAACGCTGCCGTCTGCCTGAAATGACATTTCTTATGATGTACATAAATAAAAATATAATAAAAATGCAAGTTATCAAAAACTTGAACAAAAAGCTAACTCTTCTTTTCTACATAATATATGTCTCAATTTTGACGTGATTTGAAACACAAATAAGTCTTGAATAAGTTTTATTGTTTTTCTAAACCAAGATTGTTTATAAATATAATATACAATAAAATAGTTTTTATAATAAGAATTAGTTTATATAATACACAATTTAGGAATACCAATTTTGGCATGATTTAGAACAAAAGAATAGATTTTTATGTTTAATTTACAGGTATTAGCCTTCTAGACTATGTGATATTAATTTTGAAGTGATTTAAGACACAAAAAAAGAAAAAAATTAATTGGACTAAACTACTGTTTTTACAAATTAAATAAATAGGCAATCGAGCCAATCAGCTAGGGAATTGATTTCTATAATTAAGATCGTCTTGAATATATTGGACTAGGCACAACCATCCCTTTTCTCCATTAAGGATTTCATAACAAAAATCTAAACTAAAAAAGCTAACTCCAAATTGTAATCTTCGGACCTATTGTAGAATGGGACACTTGGCCACGAGGTGGTAAATATCTTAATTTTCTCTTTTATTACAAAGATTACAGAGCTGTGGCAAATCTTGTCGACGGAGGTGAAATTAAGATTAAAGATTTCGACTCTCGTTTTAGAAATGAAACTTATTTGAATGGCCGAAAGATTATTACAAAACTGAACGGTGATTTTTTAAGAGCTTGGTTTTTGAAAATTCAAAAAAACACAGAAACTTGTAAAAGGTGAAAGAAATTTTTATTTGGATCGATAAATCAATTTCTGCCATTTACTTTTTAAAAATAATTTCACTTAAATGTTGCCCGCGACTACGCTTCAGGTGGTCCATTCTGAAGGTCCAATTTTGGCAAACTTTTTCACACATTTCGGCCGGAATCTCACCAATGACGCGTTCAATGTTGGCTTCCAAAGCAGCAATCGTGTTTGGCTTGTCCCCATAGACAATAGACTTAACATAGCCCCACAAAAAATAGTCTAACGGGGTCAAATCACATGATCTTGGTGGCCAATTGACTGCGCCAAAACTTGAGATCAACTGCTCACCAAATTCACCTCTCAATTGATGCATGGTTTCGCGTGCAGTGTGGCATGTGGCACCGTCCTGTTGGAACCACATGTCGACCGAGTTCAATTCTTGCATTTTCGGCAAAAACAAATCTGTTATCATCGAACAGTACCTTTCTCCATTGACCGTAACCCTGCGGCCTTCATCGTCCTTGAAGAAGTACGGCCCAATGATGCCGCCTGCCCATAAACCGCACCAAACAGTGCATTTTTGGGGATGCATTGGTAGCTGCTGAATTGCCTCTGGCTGCTCTTCACTCCAAATACGGCAATTCTGCTTATTCACGTATCCATTTAGCCAAAAATGAGCCTCGTCGCTGAAGACAATTTTGCGATAAAAAAACGGATCCTCATCCAACTTTTCTAAGGCCCATTCTCCGAAAATTCTACGTTGTGGTAGGTCGCCTGGCTTCAATTCTTGCACCAGCTGTATTTTGTATGGCTTTAAACCAAGATCTTCGCGTAAAATCTTCCAGGTGGTCGAATAACACAAACCCAATTGCTGCGATCGGCGCCGAATGGACATATCGCGATCTTCAGCAACACTGGCGGATGCAGCAGCAATATTCTCTTCGGTACGCACTCTACGGATACGATTTGGTGGATTAATGTCCAATAAAGTGAAACTGGTGCGAAATTTGGTCACAATGAGCTGAAGAGCCTGCTCGGTGGGTCGATTATGACGACCATAAAACGGACGTAGCTTGCGAAACACATTTTTCACAGAGCACGAATTTTGATAATAAATTTCAATAATTTGCAAACGTTGTTCAGGCGTAAGTCTATTCACGATGAAATGGCAGACAATACTGAATCGAAATGTCAAATGTTCGTGAAATTTGTCATGTGTGATCTGTCAAAAATATAAACGTCAAAAACCAAGTAGCAAAAAAATCACCCGTTAGTTATGAGCGGTAAGAAGCTGATGGTTCAATTTTGTGTAGTGGTTTCTCGAAGCTTATAAAGCTGCTTTGGCTAGATTATCCTGAAATAATTTTTGGTCTAATAGAGCTAAATATAACCTCTGCAAACTGTTTTTGCCAGTCTTCAATTCGATCTTCTGACAGATGTAAAACTGATTCGTGGTCAAGTGCCAACTGCTTCCACTCTTTGAACGGATTCGCATTTCTTAGTAACAAGTTCTTTAATAAAATTCTATGGAGTGATCTTTCGTTTCTTTTCATTGTTCTTACAATGTAATCCGCGCTAGTCTTCAAGTTTTTAATGCAGATTGGCGTTATCCCTGATTCTACGTATATTGTATAATTTGGAGTGCAGTTGGGTAAATGAAAAAGTCTTTTAAAGATATTTCTTTGTACGAGTTCAAAATTATCAAATTATTTGTAACCAAAGACTTGGACACCGTATGTCATGCAAGTATTAATTGTTCCGTTAAAAACTTGATATTTAGATCTTAAATCGATGTTTTGGTTTGAAAAAATGTTGGCCACATTATGTTGAAAGCTAGTCTAGCTTCTCGACTTTTTTTCTTTAACGTGCTTGCTAAAGTTTAAGTTGCAAGTCAAAAGTACACCCAAGTACTTAAATTCCTGTACAATATCAATCCTGACTGTGTTGATAAACTATTTTTCTTCCGGCCGTCTTCTTGATTGCCTACCTTCAAATATTAAAATCTTAGTTTTAAAAGAATTTATATGAAGACCCCAAGTATCACAGAAAGAACTAAGACGGTTTACTTGCATTTGAAGTGTTGATGGTTTATCGGCAAAAATTACTTAATCGTCAGCATATAGCAGAACTTTTATTAGGGTATTTGCGTAACTAACTCCTACAGGAAGATTGTCCCAAGATTCGCCTCCATATAAGGCAAACAGTAACGGATTGAGAAAACAGCCTTGAGGTACGCCTGCCGAAGTTTCAAATTGGCTTGAGAACCTCAAACCATCCCATAGTTTAGCTTCAGTCAAAGAAATGAGTTTTTCATACATTTGAAGGAATTTTCGAGATATACACATACAAGATAATTTATAGATAAGGGCTTGTCTGCTGACTTTGTCAAAGGCAGCTTTGAAGTCCACAAAACAAGTGTAAACCTTTTTTTTATTACCTATACATTTTTGACCCATGCTGTAAATTACAAATATTTGATCCGTCATCGAAAAACCCGGTCAAAAACCAGCTTAAAAAATCAAGGATTTTTCGAAATTGGTAGGAGCAGACAAGAAGTTGTAAAATTTATTATAAAAGTTAACCAATTAGTTTTTGAAATCCATTGTACTGTTCTTGTAAAATTCTACTGGAATTCCATCAATGCCTGGACTCTTACCGTTTTTACAATCCTTAAGAATAGTTTCTAATTCCAAGAGAGAAAAATCGACATCGAGTTCATTCACGCGGGTATTTGGTAAAGCATACTCGAAGGTGTGAAGGTTTTGGTTAACTGAGATTAATGTCTTAAAATGAGCAGCCAGCAACTCAGCTTCCAAGGAAAACTTCACACCTTGAGACTGTCCACCTAGTTCGCGTACTGTAGTCCAGAACTGCTTAGAGTTGGTGCATTTTTTCAAGTCTTCGACTTTATTTCTTAAATAAGATATTTTCTTAGTTTTACAAAGATCTTTGTAATTTTTATTGAATCGTAAGTAATAACTTTTGAAAAACTGTGAATTAAAGTTTTAAGGAACTTCAAATAAACAAACAAGAGTTTTCGTAGACGCTTGCAATCATTGTCAAACCTAGGATTTTTTGCTACAAAATTTTTGGAAGTCTTATGTGCAAAAGGAGCTGCAGCTACAATAACTTTATTTCTTCGACCATGTGTGTAGTTTGCTGAACTAAAGAGCACTAATGTCAATTTAAGAGTTGTTTATGTAGCGTTGCGTTGTTTTCTGGCAATTTTAGTTTGAAAAAGTCGGAGTTTGCACGTTGAATTGAGTCAGAAATGTTTATTTTGACAATAATAGGAAAGTGGGCTGAAAAGTTCACCATAGCAACCTCAAAATCTTCGAATAAAGCCAGCCAGTTAGTTGACATTGCGACAAAGTCAATGATGGATTGCCATTGGCCACTTACAAAAGTGAAATTACCATCCTTATCACTATTAGAACAACCATTTAATATGTATACTCCGAAATCTGTAATAAATTCAATCACAATTCTTCCATTGCTATTTAAAATATCATTTTTTGAGTTTCTTGGAATTGAGAGAATATTACGCGGATCTAAAAAGTTGTCAGAAAAATTTTGATATTACTTATTCGAATTTACCAAACATGTCCCATTTTCCCCTATGAAAAGCAACAACAAAAATAAAGGTAGCAACCTTTTTTCTTTGCTTGGAGAAGTGCGATTAGAGCGGGTCGGCATTTTTGTTGTGTTTTTGCTATGGATGATGGTAAGCTTAGTGGTGTTTTATTCTGATAAACTTAAACAGCATTTTCATTTTAAGTTTATTTTTCGTTTTTTTTTTTTGTGTTTTTTCATTAAAGAGCATGATTTAAGCAAAAATGTTGGTAATAAAATACTTGCGGATATCGAACTGGGAAATTGAGCAATTTTCTTCTAAGTCGGTAAGGATGTTATTTATTTGTATTTCTGTAAAGACAAATTATATGCCCCAGGCGGAAATGACCTAAGAGACTTTTCAGTTTTTTTTTTTTTTTTTGGGAAAATTAATATTGTCATGAATCAAAGTGAGCTTTTTGGTTGGTGCAAAAAAAAAGTAACACAAAAAGGTCAAAGGACGAGCGGATGTAATTTTCCTTGAATAATTTAAAATGTTTATTTTTTTTCTTTGCGATTGATTGATATCGATTTTCTGTTGCAGGAAGCTGTGGTTGAATAGGAAAATTGAACTTAGTTGCTTGAATTATTTTCAAGTCTCATGGGGTAACAAATTAACGTGAAATAGAACAATTTATTTAAATATATTTCAGAGTTTTAAAATTATAATATTTTTTTGTGAGGAAGATCTTTAATGGGTAGTAGCCCAAGAACATTTTTCCTCTCATAACATTCTTCAATAACCTAATGAGATTAATTCAAGGGAGTCAAAATAATCTTGAAAAATTCTTCTAGATTATTATAATTCTGCTAAAAGCTTTAAATGGCCTAGTTATGAGAGCCTCTCTATACTCCCTAACAGAGTTGTATTCTGCTTATGGGATGACAGATATAGAATATTGATAAAGAGCCTCTTATATGACTCTAATAAAGCTCGGCTAAATCTTGTTGTGAGAAAGCGTTTCTTGCAATGGGAGTTGCTAAAAGAGAATAGAGAAAATGACAAGAGAAAAGAGAATAAACCTTAGCAAAATTATATCTTTCTCATTCATTTTTTTTTTGAAAGAAGCAAACGTTTTTGCGTGTATATGTCATGGCTAAAAACTGATGGGCTTGATATGTATTTGTGATAGAATTTATTTTGTAAGTCAATTATTCATTATTTTATAATGGCGATACATTATTTTATTTTATGGTTTGTTCGTATATGGGAGCTAAAAATTAATGCGGTTGAAATTGTATCTACTAATTTATAGATTTTACCTCGAAAAAAACGAAGCGCCTTTAAAATAATGCATATCTAAATTATTTAATTTATACTTTTATCAAGGATAGGGTTACCTTGGATACTTTTGGGATTCAATTAATTTTTGTGGATGATATGCAATCCTAAACGCATAAGAATTAACTTGTGAGTCAAATTAAATTTGAAAAGCAATCCATATGACACACAAAGAGCCTTAATGCTGCATTTACACAAATGACAATATGTAATTGTTGGTAGATATTTTAATGTCACAAAACAGAATTACCCAAGTAACATTTTTCATCTCACAAAAGGTTTCAATAGAGAAACGTCGAAAAGTTAAAGTAATACCCATTTCGATTGTTAAATATTTTGTATCGAGATTAGAAAGAATCTTTTACATGCTATTGTTTTGCCATTTGTGTTTGTGAAATTTATAATGCAAATAAATTGTTGAAAAAGGGTTTTTAAAATAAATAATTTTTAGAATTACTTCCAACATATCCACATTTTGTATGTGTGGTAACCCTCAAAATACTCAGAGAATATTTTCTGCGTACTTAAATATGGCTGCTGCTGAGATGAGAGCATCCTTTAATAATTACAATAAGACTCTCATTTACTAAGTTTATATTGAGTCTTCTTATGGGAATATTCATTATACTTAACTCTGGAGAGTATGTTAGTTGGGAGTAGTCTGAGTCCGGGTTATCTAACCTATACCATTTTGAGGTTATAACTAAAAAGGATCACCATTTATGTTGTATAAAGGAAAAAAAAACGATTTTCTATCACTTTGGACCGTAGGAGAAATTCTGCAATCCTGGAATGCTATTGGATGAGACAGATCAGTTAAAATCTATATATATTTTGGGAACACTCCCTTGGCTTTAAGAAAATAATCCCAAAAAACATTCTATACTTGTCGCCCTCGGATGATGTTATAATATTTGAAAATGCCGGCATACATATGTCAATTCTACTTTGATATTTTTGAAGTAAGCAGAATACGAAATAAACTTCAACAAACGTCCACGTGCAAATCCGAAGTTCATTGTCCTTATTTCGTTTGCTGGGTTCGTCAAAATTAAATCCGTCCGTATCCGAGGATTGTTGTTGCTTCGAAACTAAAAGTTGCTTTACGTGACCCTTACAATATAACTCCAAGGGCGGGGAGCCGGATTAACCACTTCTTATAAGTTATAGGCCTGAGCTGCGAATATGTCGTAGTAAATCGTATAAGGTGTTCACTAAGTAGTTCAGCTTCACTGGGACTGTAGACGCCACTTCATTCCATCTGGGGAATTCTTCCGCTGCCGTCTTGTAAAGGGAGAAGTGCTTTAGTGGGAACACTCCTCTCGGTTTCTGTCCTCAGTGCTGTTGATGGCACCATTGATTCTCTGGTGTGAATTCACCCGCCGCACACCATCCTTCTGATAGACTCGTCCAAAACTTCAGCCCAATTATACAGCCAGTAATTTCCGACGAAAGATTATAGTGTTGCTAAATTTGTCTTTTGTTCAACACTCGCGCTTATTAGTTTAGCGAGTCAAGTCCGGATGAACGAGACCAGTACCCGATGGTTACCATTTGGATGTAAAATAAACATAATTGACGTATAGTATTCGTTGCACCGCTGGACGTCGCCATGTTGACGTCAATCAGTGACTTCCTGCGTCCTATAACACCCAACCATCAAGGCAGGAATCACTTTCATTTAAAGAACGCGGGATAAGAGGTATGATTGACATTTGCCGCCAATAGCAAAATTTATAGTATCTTCCGATAGGGTATGACTACTTTTGCACCACCTTCTACAATTGGAAAGCTGCATTTGCCAAGAGATATAAAATATCGTTGATCGTAGAAGAATTTTATTATGTGAGTTTTTAAAGAAGAAATGTCATTAGAAAAATCCCTAACTGCAGTATTGCTTCTGAAATTTCTCTGGAAAACAGTTCCGAAAGCAAACAAACAAAACGAAAGAATGACAAAGAATAGGTAAAGCAGCATAACTTTTCAACTGTTAAAATTATACTTTAATGCATACAGCTTTTTAATCTCTTTTGTTGGAGCTTTAAAACAATGGAATGGTCAGTCAAACAATAAGGTATTTTTTTGGCAGGTGGCTGATCAGAAACTTGAAAGTCGACTAAGGCTACTCTAGTACAAGAGCATTCTTACTTGCGATACACATACATGTAAGTACTATAGGGCAAGTTTAGCATTTGGAAAAACAACAAGCAACAAACAAAAACAAACTCAAGATTTTAATCAAACTTGACGTACGATAATGGTGAACACCAAAAAAGTGGATCCCGCAATTCGATCTGTCTGTCTGTACAACGCTCTATATGCTAAACGGCTGAAGTGATTTTCTTAGAACTTGGTACTTAAGCGTTTTAGGAGATTGTCTAAAATAGATTTTGAATCGTTTTTTTTGGTCCAAAACTAAAGGTAGGTTATTTACTCGTCATATACAATTTTTTCTACCATCTCCATTACCTCAAAAACGGATCTGACGATATAGCTTTAAAAAAATGTTTGCACTATTTTAGATATATTCTACATTTTGGTCACCATTTTTTAAAAAATATTTTGTTATAAACGGTACAAGCCATAAAACCACTTTTTTAGTGTGTACTTTCTCATAAACAGCTCGACGGATTTCGATCAAAATTTGTGTATAGGAAGTCCTTATAAATTAAATAATACTGCATACCAAAATTTTCGAAAAACATTTTGTCTTTCGAAAAAGGGTAAATATTTTTTATAAACAAATGTTTGTATATAAAAAAATTAAGTAAAAAGCGACTTTGAAAAGATATTTAGATTCTTAATAGAAACCTTTTGCATACGATGTGATCGAACATAACAGCAAGTTCGTGCATTCAAACTGCAGAATATGTGCAATTAACATGAAGGCCTGTTTTAGTATTTTTACTTAAGATTATAGGTGCTTTAGGGCAAGTTATGCATTCGTACAAAAAAAAACAAACAATATTCTAACAATCAAATATGAAATTACGACCATAGAAAGTGGGTCCCTCAATTCCGTCTGTCTGTGTGTCTGTCATCAGGTCTACAGCCTAAGAATAATGGATTTGTTTCAAATTTTGTATACATATTTTTTTTTTCGATAATATGCCCAAACGTTCTTTTTTTCATTCTTTTTTAAACGAAAAGTAACGGTTATTGCCATACATTTTCTTTGTGAAAAATGTAAATCTTCTTTTTCTCAGAAAACGGTTCGAAAGATTTTTATAAAAAAAAAAAAAAAAAGTTCATTAACAAAGTACAAAGGTAAAATGTACATTTTTTTTTTGTTGGAAAAAAGTTTATTTTTGTTATCTCTAGAAGTACCATTTTTTTTGTTTTCTATTTTCTGGAAAAAGTTTCATTTGATTTTTTTTTATTTTATATTTATGCAGGCCAACATTTTTCCAATTTTGTTGTGTGAAAATTTAAACTTTTGAAAACGAATCAATGTATTTTTTCGAAACTTCGTATGTGATAGTTTTTTGACAATATCTTGTATAATTGAAAAAAAAACTATACAGTGAAATCTCCCTTTGCGGACACCTGCTTTAGGCGGACACATTTTTTTGTACGGAAATTGCCCTATATAAGTTGCATTGTTTTTAGTTTTTTTGGACGGACACGGACGGGAATTTCGCATATGAATAAGAAAAATATTTTCTCTTATGCCGAATTTACACGAGTGACAAATTACTATTATTTCTTCCATTTTATTTTATTTACCGACAAAATCGTGTAAATGGTTTGAAAATTTGTCATTATTTTCGTCACTAAAAAATGACAGGGAAGACTGACTTTAAATATTGCCATTATAATGGTGCCATGTAAATCCACAATGATGCCATTTTGAAAATTATGGCACACCGCGAGGAGGAATGAACCTGCTCATTCTTTAATAGCAGATTGCCATTATCAAACAGGCATTATTTTACCCCGTGTAAATGCTTATCATTATTGATTTGATTTTACCATTATTTTGCCAGTTTAATGGCATGAATTAATGGCAATTTGTCACTCGTGTAAATCCGGCATTAGGCGGACACCAGAGCAGGATTGAATATGACACCACGTTGTTAATTTTTTCAACGGTATTTTTCTTAAGTTGTAGTCTACACTTAAGATCAAATTCTTTAATGTTATGGAAAAATAAATGCGTGCCAGTTGCCATTCCAGACACTCTATTATGTATATGTGTTGAATGTGTATTTGAAGGATTGTAGGCATCTGTTGGATCTTTTTGATATTATTAGTAATGCTTGGAAGCTTGTAACAGCAAAAACAGTTAATTATTGTTTTAAAACATGCTTGTTTTGGAGAAAGTTTGAATTATGAGGTGAATTCGATCTAGAGGATGACTTTCCTCTAGCAAATTTTTAAACAAAATTTCAGACTCCTTCATGAATGCAGATTGAATGGAGAACCTGAAAATTTTGTGTTGATGGATGAAAATGTAAATATGAAAGATGACTTTGACATGATGCCAGAAAATATTGCAGTTCCTGTTGAAGGAAGAGAATCAGAACCTGATGGGACTATTAATTCCTACCTAGAAGTAAATATTTCAATTGAAAATTTGAAAATGTTTGCGGCCAAGAAAAATGATGTTGAAGCTATTCAACATTTGGTTGACCTAGCCTGTGATTCCAAAATAAATCGGTCTTTCCTAAAACAAACAAAAAATATATTGAAACATTTTTATTTGAAAAATACATAAATATCATAATACATCTTATATTATTGCAAAGTTTTTAGAGGCTGATTCTTATATGTATTTATGTGTTAAATCTAATCATTTCATTTCACGTCATGTGATAAAAAAGAACTGAAGCTTATCCATTTTGTTTTTTTTTTGGTGTTAATAAATCAATATAGCCATTTCAGTTAATTTTAAGAAAGTAAAGTTAATTTCTTTTTGTTATCTTTATTTTCTGTTAATAAATGAATGAATGTACCAACAAAAATGTTTTCCTATCTTTCTATTCGTTCTAACTAATGTCGTGCAATTCAGGTTGTATTTAAAAAGACGTTACAGGCATATAGTAAAAATTATTATTATTATTAAATACTCTTAACTTTGAAAATTATTTGTTTTGTTTGATTTCCCTTAAGCCGTCAACTCCGTTAGGCGGACAAAAAATGTTGCACCATGGCTGTCCGTCCAAGGGAGATTTCACTGTATTAATAAAATAAAAAACAAAGGTACCTCCCATACAAATGTTAAGAAAATCCGTTAAAAATATGTATTTCTGGAAAACGGATCCAAAAGTTTTTATAAAAAAATGTGTGTTCTTAAATTAGTAAATTAAACTTTTAAGTTCGCAAATATTTTATTTTGTGTACTTATTAACGGTACTTCCCATAGAACCACTTTTCATATTTTCGATTTTCTCACTATTGGATGAACCGATTAACTAATTTTTTTTTGCCAATGCTCCTTAAAAGTATTAATACAACTACATACTCAAACTTTTAAGAAAAAAGTTTTTCTATTTTTAAAATAATGTAGTAGGTACCTTACCTATGTATATATTCGAAGTAAGAACCTTATTGATATAAGGAAGTATTTGGTAAAAAAAATCTTAAGAATATTAATAAATAAACACTTGTATGTATGAACAGACCCCTCCGCACGCCGGCCGTCTACGTGCGTAGTTAAATAAAATGCACGACTGGATCGTACGAGCTTGCTCTTGTAGCTAACAACTTTAATGTGGCTAACCATTGAGGTTTAGTTAGTAAGGTGTAGCTATCCTGTGCAGGCTTAAAGCCTATGTAGGTAAGATTAACTTGATTCTTAGTATAATGAATTGTGGAATGGATGTTTCACGGAATAGTTGCATAGGTACCTACAAATGTATATTTAAATCTAAGTTATGGATTTGAATTATGTAAGTTAGGAGAGTAAAATGTATCTCCATATATATACATATTGATGGAACGTAAGTATGTAAACATGTACAAATAATAATGAAAATGAAGGATGTAGGTATATATGTATATATAAATGTATGAGGGCTTACATTGTATTTAGTTTTCAGTGACGTACGCAAAAATGCGTAAATAGGGAAGAATAATAAGGTAGAAGTAAATGAATAATACACATAATTAAATGTTTTTATTTTGCTTAGTTGTTATAGTTTGAGGGAAAACAAAAATGCAATTTGAATTCTTGGACAAATAGGAATATATCAAACAAAAATCCAAAATCGTTATAGCGGTTTTTTAAAAAAAAATAATTTTTTATATTTAAAATTTTTAAAACAATTTTAGAAACAAAAATTTAAACGCCATTTTGGAGATATTATTAATATATATATAAAATTAAAATTAAAAAAAAATTCAGTGACAGGTTTTTGAAAAATCGATTTTTCAACAAAAAAAATTATTTATTTCTTAAAAATCGAAACATGTTTTTTTGAAAGTTTTCGCATGCAGTTTTATTAACAATTTAAGGTGCCATTTATGCAAACAAGTTATTTTAATCGGTTCATCCAATGTTGAGAAAGTCGAAAATATGGAAGTACCGTTAATAAGTACTCAAAAAAAAATTATACTAAAAAGTGGACTGTACTAATTTAAGAACACACACATTTTTTTACAAAAATTCTTGGAGCCGTTTTCGAGAAATAATTTTTTTCTTAACGGTTTTTTTTTAACAATTGTATGGGAGGTACCGTTGTTTTTTATCTTAGGAATATAGTTTTTTTAAATGTTCAAGATAATATAAGAAAACTACCAAATACGACGTTTCCCAAAAATCCATTAGGTCGTTTTCGAAATTTTGAGTTTTCACCAAAAAAAAAAGATTTTTTTTTTTAATTTCCAAAAAAAAAATTGTTATGAAAAATTTTGGCTTACAATAGTGTTTAAACTTTTCAGAAGCTTCTGCGCAAAAAATTTCAAAAAAATCAAATTAACCGTTATCCAGAAAATCGAAAACCAAAAAATGGTACTACTAGAGGTAATAAAAGTAACAATTTTTTTCCAAAACAAAAATTACTGAATTGTTCCTTTTGCTTCATTAGTGAACCGATTTTTTTTTACAAAAATCGTTGAAGCCGTTTTCGAGAAAAATAAATTTTTATTCTTGCCCAGAAAAAATGTATGGGAGCTACTGTTATTTGTCGTCTTAAAAAAATGAAATAAACGTGTGGGCATATTACCGAACAAACAATATATACCACGTTTGAAGTAAATCCATACAACCGTTTAGGCTGCAGACTCGCGGACAGACAGACAGACAGGCAGACGGAATTGGGGTACCCACCTTTTTGGTGTTCTCTATGATCGTAATGTCATGTTTGATTGTTAGAATTTTTTTTTTGCACGAATCCATAATTTGCCTTATAGTACCTATAATCGCAAGTAAAAAATTATAGTTATATAAGAATTCAGTGCTGAGACCAAATAATTGCGTTTATACGATTTTTAACGTTGTGTTATTTTTCCAAACCGGAGAAGAATTTAACGAATTATCGATGTCATTTTAAAAGAATTACATTTCGATACAAATTATCGATAACACAAAGGCAATCGACCAAATTTCTGCCGACTAGTTCGAAAAATTTCCGCGATAAGACATAATTTGTTTATGTTGATGCATTTTGTATAATTGAATGCAACCTCGCCCATTTGCAACCCCGAATCTGCAAATACAGTGTGAGTATTGTAACATTTTTTAAAGCAGTCGATATATTTTTAATTTTCAAAAACTCGTTCCATTTTCTCATTGGTCTCTTTTTGCTAAACATAACATACTGCATATATATTATATTTATATATACCTTACCTCAACAGTTTAATATGCAAATAAATACCTCTCAACATATTCTTGACGATATAGCTAGGATCATATCGCCGCCATCGCCACCATCAAGCCTCTTACAAATAATATCCTCATAAAGTGTTCAAATTTATAGCTACTGAGTGAGTTTCTGACACAGCAGATCATCTGTTGCTATCTTTGGACACCGCCTGTGTTAAAATATGACTTCACCTTCATCAGGCCGAAGGTAGATTATATATAGTATAGGTATATAGATATCCCTACACCAATGCACCCAGCTCTATACGCACATCGTTTATCCCGCAGGCGAAGGTGCGCGCTTAATTAAGCCCACTGAAATAAATAACCCACTCAATTGCTTTCAAGATCATTACGTCGATGAACTAATGGACACTTCAAGCCTCAGTCGCGACTCCATCCACACCATCGCCTATATGTGTATGGGTTAGGCTATATGCGGCAACCTTACTATGCTCATTAAGTTTCCCCCTTTTCGTTCAACTCTCGTTCCTCTAGTTAGTTATTTAATTTGGTTAGCTGTTGCACTAAAAATGATGATTTGACGACTTTACCACAAAATCGACATGATCAGGATCACGTGGAGTTTCGTTTGGCCCTATAATAAAAGTTTAAGCGGAATTCGCGGGTAAGTTGATAAGCATCCTGTAAGTTGGACTCATAAACTTAACTTGTTGATTATTTAATTGGCGTTACAAATAGACAATGAACCGGATGATGACTTGAATTAGGATGCGCACTGAATGAGAGGCATGTCCTGTGTAATAATTCGCAAAGTTTATGGGGTTTCGTGTTGCAAGAGACACACGTTGACATCTCATTATGGAATACTTAGGCATTTTAATCGGCCTGTTTTGCAGCTACTGTCGCATAGATTCCTAAAGAGGAAAGGTTTTTTTTTTTATAAAGCTAGGTATTGCTTAAAAACAGATTGACCGCTTTGTGACTCATTTCTTGCAATATCCTTGTCTCTAAGCCTATTAAACTAACTTATACCTTAAGGTCAGGCAATCGCATAAGATCGCTGCTGGTTGGACAGGATATTTCAAGTCATAAAATAGTAACTCCTAATACCACTTTTGTTTTTTTTAACGTTTTTGATGATTTGGGTATAAAATGGCGGTGTGATTTTTATGAAATCATCAGTGGAGACTTTTGTTGAATTTTACCACCATTCAGAGCAAATTGGGTCTCACATGCTTAAAACTATCTAAAAAGTAAATTGTTCCACTTTAAGAGTTTTGACAAATTTGACAGGGTTTGCTGCGCTCCTACTCGCTGAAGAGGGTCCCAAATGTTCACTTTTTAATTATTTCTGAATTTTAGCGATCACCAGATTTTTTTTTTTTTTTTTTATAACTTTGCACGCGCTCAAGGGATTATGAATACCCTTTATATGTTTTTTCTTCACACAGCGGGGCATCCGGTGGAAGAAGAGAAAGAAGGATAGGAAAGATGTGTGGCGCGATGTTCTGAGACAAGTGCTGGTTGATGTCTCAGATTTATCTCCAGGGATGGCGGCTGAACTAATTCAGAGAGAATTACAGTGTCTTATTTACTTATGTCCCTTATTATTCACATTATTTTATTTATTTCGGTGTCATATTTTATGGGTATGCTAGTTTACTCAATCACATGTTGTTAGTGTTATGCCTAAACAGCATGTAATGAGCAATGCAGCAACTTATTTTATGACAATTTTTAGAATTGTTTTTTTTTTTAATGGAATATAAGAAGACATAGACAACGCAACGGCAGGAATCGAACCTGCAACTATGAGGTTGACAGGCGAGCACACAACTATCGCGACACGGCCACCCCCACCCCTACGTTGACTTTAGGGATAAGGCGTATAGCGGATTTTTTGCTAGACCTGAAACTACAGAAAACCATACAATTTTGTTATCCAGCTTACCTCGCATCTGTATGAGGACATTGCTGTCAAATGCTCTTGCAGAATGTCCAATATGTGACGTTTATTTTATGGAAATAAGCGCCATCTTCTGAGGCCATTGGTTGTCATTGACGTGTAGAGCTCAGCCTTGACGCTTTGATGGCCTCAGCGATGTCATTTTTAATGAAGAAATCAGCAATAACGTTGTCATGTACCGGCCAAAATTCTCACCAAATTGAAACTTATTATGGATGCACTGATGCCTTTTGTGGGCTTCATAATGGGTTGACGTGCGTTGTCCCGTAGACCACTTCGCTAAAAATTACTTTTTCTGCACAAAAAAATAAATAAATTGATACTGTCATCTTAGCATTTGGACGAGCCCGTCCCTCTGACTCATGGTGATTTTTCATCAGTAATTGAATAATGACAAACGCTCTAAAAATGGCATATTTGCCATGGACTGTTAAAATCGACCATGTCCTAGTAGAAAACCCCTTTTGAACGCCCAAGTAAGGACTCACAAGCTCTAAGCCTAGTTCTGTGCTCAATCTAAAGTTCGTTTGAGGGCTGGCAACGAGACCAGGATTGGTCTCCGTATCGTCTCGGTCTCGTCGACGAGGCGAGACGAGATGAGACTTCCTTAAAAGCACCTCAGACCAAACCGATACGCACCGAAATTCGACAAGAGTCTCGGTGTTTTGGTTTAGATTTTCGCTAGAGAAAATATTTCTGGATTTAATTATTTTTTAGTACTCATTCAATTTTTATAATATTCACGAGTTTGTTTTTAGCAAAATATTCTATGCGCGTTAAAATATCGAACCACAGTCCACACAATGTATTTAGTTATACGAGAAGGATTAATGAATGCATTTAGTTGGAATAGAAATCGCTCATTTTTCAGACTTTGTTTCCCCCTTCGGAAAAAGTGACCTTAAGACTTTTAAGAGAGACTTGGAAAAAAAATTTCTAAATATCAAAATATTGTATGCTGCATTACTTGCCAAACCATAAACTGTCAAAATTTCGGGATGGCTCCGATTTAAATGGATTAATGGATCCACTTGCCGCAATTTTTCTTACCAACAAACTGCTGCGATGTCGTACTCTATCTTTTCAGTCTGAACACGCGTCTTATGTTACATCTTTTTACTATCAAAAAACACGAAAGAAACCAATACCGAGACCGAGACGAGACTGCAGATTAAAATTTACTCGGGAAAAAAGTGAGACCAAGACCGCGAGACGAGACTTGCGAGACCGAAACCAAGACCAGACTGACTTTTTTCGATTTTGACGAGACCGAGACGAAACTAACAAAATCGTTGACAGGACTAGTTTTGATTTTGACAACGATAAAAATTACCTACCGTTCCTTCTGTGATTGCGTCAACGCGCTTGAAATAGTCTAAGTTGTGAGTGTCCACACATTCATGGTGAAGAATAAAAATCACGTTGACACACCTGACACGTAAACGTATTTCTGAAAACATCGTCGTTTACGTTCTATGCCTTGACGCAGTGAATATTGACGCTATGGTGGCAGAGTTAAGATTAATTTTGTGGTGACGTCAGAGAGTCAACTATAAGTTGACCGCCTAATTGTAGCTCAACAGTTCCCAATAATTCACATGTCAAGGGAATTTATTTTTATTGGAACGTGGCAGTGGCACGCTTCTCAATCACACAGTATGTGGTAAGGTTTATATCGAAACTCGTATACATCCTCTTCCTTTATGGAACCATAAAGTCTTATATTTCTTAATTTTCTCTTCTGTCCATTACCATCACCACATCATGAACGGTCGGTCGGTCAGAAAAAAGGCAACGCTTTTACAACAAATAATCCCACTGAATCTATACAATTTTCGGACAACCCACTCCAATTTGTTGTGGCCTTAAGGAATTTTCGCATTTGCCATGGCACTAAAGTGCGAATGCGCAACTGTCATAGCGGCGGCTTAACATCAAAGACCCACTCCAGAGTCTCATTGGATATATACTGCGGGAATATATTCACAATCCCATTTCGTGGTAATTCTCCACGCAAAATGAGCATTCATGTCAAACGAACGGACAAGTGGAACGACCAATATACACAAGCACAAGCACCATTCGACTTGTGGTACCCAGGAAATGACAAAGGAGAGAGAGGTTTTTCCACAACCAGACGAATGAACGAAACTGAGGGCGGCAGGCAGTGCAGCGGAGCGATGACGACATGGGTGATGTTCCTGATGATGACAAAGCGACCATTACTCAAGAACTTATCCGCACATAAAATTTGAATACAATGGCCGCCACAGCATCGCAAGAGCAATCACAGTTGCACAGCTCGTGAATTTACATTTATGTCCGCATTTCGGTGTGATGCCGTCATCACAGTCATGTTGTCATGTCTCTCTTCCCCTGCCTTACTGCTTCCAGATTACGAGTACACTCAAGATCCTTCTGGAATCTCCAGGGATATATGTAGGATGTATTTGTGCCTGTTCCAGTTTGGCATCTGAATTTTGGTTTCTTATGCAAAATGCATCAATCATCCTTTTCTTTTGGACAACGTACGAACGAACTAAGAAGTGATGTGACTTAAATCTTGGCAAATAGCATTGTTCTCGTTACGCAAGATGTCATTATCGTCGTCGTCATCATCGTCGTCGTCGTTGTCGTTGTTATCATTAAATGGGATTACTTGGAAGCGACATGAAAATCAATTAGCTAATTGCTTAGAGCATAATCCCACGAAACGAAAACAAATCCTTTATTGCGAACGATAATATCGCAAATCAGCTTCAGCATCCATGGTGTTGAGAGGAAAAGCGAAAAGCAAACTTGAATACCTATGCAGCCCATATATAGGTACTCCTTTCCTTTAATGGGGTCAATTTCTTTTTTTTTATGTGACATCTTTTAATTAGTTTCACGGCTCCTTGGGCTCAAATCAGTGTGTGCACTTTACACTTACCTGCATGAGTGCATATCCTTTCCTTTATGTGTACAATGGTCAGGTCTCAGACTAAGGTGCAGGTATGCTTTGAAGATGTGTGGGACGACTGGAAAATAAGTTAATTGAATTTAATGGCGTGTAACGGGCAATGAATGTCGTGTTTCACTTATGGGAAATAAAAAAAAATGTGACTGAGAGAAATCAGACTTACCGTAAAATTATTGCAAAGAAACTCGGAAACCAAAGATCCTTTAAGAAGTGATATCAGTGTAGTGTCTTGTAGGAAATTATAGGATACTACAGTCTGTGTCAAAAGAATGTGGATGTGATTTTTGAAAATAGTTAGATACCACAGTGATGCTTTTTTCCAGACTGAGGAACGCTCTTCTGGTTGCAAGGAGGTCCAAGGCGTTATGAATCTGTTTCTTGTCTAAGGCTAATCCAAGGGAAAATTACTTTGGCTCACGATCACACTTAAATGGAGTAAGAAGGAAAATCCACGAAAAGGGAATATAATTCTCACCCAAGGTCAATAACTACCCAATGAATGCATCAGATAAAGCAGCCTTGATTAACCATATTAGTTGGCTATTGCTATTGGTTACCAACTACGTTCAATGGGAGTCTTATTTCACAACCACAAGAAGTCTAGAAATTTCTTAATTCATCGTCATATCTTACCTCCTCTTGGTATATTTTACACACAGATGGAGTGTGAACTATAAGCATGACGAATGTAAATCAGTTACCCGACATGCTGATGTATAACACCGATATTTGTCCTGCTGTACGAGGGTGGTCGCTGGTGGGTTACCTGATGACGGGTAGCTGAGTGGCCATATGGTGTTGCTGGTTTTCACTACTTTGTTGGTGTGTGTTGCCGTTGTCGCTAATTATGTATTATTTGGTAATAAGGTACGTACTACCATTTGACCCTGTTTTCGAACAGTATTCGGTACAGTTAGCATTGTGTATCCCACTTGGTCTCTATAACACATTCCAGATAGGTTTCGAGGGATTTGATTCCACGCTGGTAAAGGTTGCCAAGTTTCAACCACAACAAATTGAACTGATTCTAAATTCCACTTCTTCGAAAATGTGAAATCAAATGTCAAAACCTCTCATTTTGAATACATTTTGTTAACCTAGATTTATAATTTACAAAGGGTTCATTGGTCATTCGGCCAAGACTATTGTTATTTTAACAAAATGACATAATGAGGTATTATTTACATTGACACATTTTGCTTGATTGTATGACATTTATAGCAACGAGTGTACACCTTGTAAGGAGCACAAACATAATACCGTCCAATGGCTTTAAGTCGACAGCTTAATCAATCGGTGTCACAGTGTCATGATTATTCTAAGACCTATGGTTTTCCATCTAAAAGAATTTCGCCAGTGTGATATCATAAAAGTAGTGTTGGTCTTGAGTAAACAAATATTTGTCTTTTTTTGTCATACAACGATTTGTCTTTTTGTTGTTAAATTGTCCCAAAAAACGGTTCAAACGTTTTTATTAATTCTTACCCGTTATATGAAGAGTGTTGGCAGAAACACTGAATTTCATTTTTCAACCCCAGAGAAATTAGACAAAAAAAAATTATGAACAAATTCCGCCAAAGCTGATTTTTTTTTTAAATTAACTATATGCCTGTAAGACATAAGGTCTTTTAAATGAAATCTGAATTGCACGGCACTAGATTGGCACAGTGGATTCGAGAACCAGGTATTAACTGTCTCATCTTCACCCATTGGCGGCATCCAATTAACATTGGAGGTATAAAAAAGAATACTCATAGCATGAGGATCGAACCCACACGTCCTAGTTAGCAATCAAGCACTTTATCCACTGCGCCATTGCCATTCGGGGGAGAGCTCTATTTTGTCGTCATAAACATTTTTTCCAATAATTCTGAAGACTTGGACCGAGCCGAATTTTTTTTGTAGGAAAGCATCTACTCGCTTTTTGTGAAAAATATTTCAAAACCAATAATTTTTTAAAGTGTAAAAGCAAACGTCTTAACTTCTATTATTTTACTCAAGCACTTCTTTTTTTTTAAAACACACTTGGTGATAATCGGTACCATGTCTACCGCATCAAAATCAGTGGAAGATCAGGACACAACTATGGAAAATCGACAACTAATTTTTCTTTATTAACATTAAAAAAAAGTAATAATGCTTTCCCACTTTGGACTTAGTTCTCCGAAGAGTGTGGTACACTTAAGGCGGTATCCATTACGGTGTTAATATAATTTCCAGTCATTGATTACCTATGTGATATAGCGTACTTTTTAACCACTTCTGTAACCATTTATATTTAAAGGTCACTATACAAATGGCTATTTTTTGTATGTTCAAAGGGGCATTTACAATTCCATGAAGGACTTTGCTTTGGATTTTTTGGGTTTGTTCAGCATTTATTTTCTTTGTACAGCTTCAGAGTTGGTTGGCATTATGTCCCAATCCCAACCGGTTTCAACACTTGTTTGTATAACATTCATTTGTTCTGGAAAGATAGGTCAGAGTTATTATCTAGTTATCAGTGCTTTTTTGTGTAGTTCAAGTTTAGTCTTTTCTAGTCTAGTCTAGTCTTCTCTTTTCTTATTGATAACTCTTTGCATTTGAACTATGTGTATAAGTTCATTTCAAGGTCTTTGGCCGTATTGGCGTACGTTACAGCTGTACAGTCTATTAAAATTGGAACATTGATTAACTTATTGTTTGTAAAATGTATAAATGCGTCGATTTGTTTTCGTTAAATTTGATACGTCATTATTGCATCCAATTACTAACTTTATTGACTAATGGATTTATCGCACCAATATTTCAGTATCATCAGCAAAGTATGCCATGATATCGTTATTATCCACTGGTATATCCGTACATATAGGGCTGGTCCACCTACACTTTCTTGTGGTAATCCAGCTTCAATTTTCTTAATTTCCGACTAATTTAAGGATATGTAGCTATATGTGCTGAAAATGACTTAAAAACATTCGCGATATGGTCAGCCAATAGGTCAGCTTTTTGTTTCGTTTTTCAATTTACTATCTTGAGTTTTATATGTAGAAGGGTTTTGAGTCGTTTGCCGATTCCTTAAATTAATGCTGATTTAAAAAAAATCGACCGTCATAATGTTGACTTTTGAAAAGTCGATTGGTAAAAATACCGACTGATCAAAATGTCGAATCGAAAAATAGACCTTATTAAATTTTTTAAAAATATCGACTCAGAAAGGTTTATAGTGGTAAACTGAATGGATTATAGGATTACGGATGGTGTTGAATTTAGGTGTATGCAAACCCCAACATATATGTTTGGCGAAGCAGATAATAGTCGACATTTTTGCCGATAACTTTTCAATCGACATACAAAATTTTCTCAATTTTAAACTGTCGACTTTTTTTGTCGGTAAAACTTCAGTCGAGGTTTTAACATTCGATGAAGTTTATATTTGTCCCGTCGACATTTTTTATGTCGAGAATTTGTACTTCTCTTTCATTAGGAAATTAGGGTTGTAATAATTTTTACTTTTTTTGTACACATTTCGGAGAAAACCAGCTAGACATATTGCGGATATTATAAGCCAAGTTATCGGTTTTCCTATTAAGCATTGTCCAGTTATGGCGGAGAATTATAAAGGAATCTACACTTGAGATGTATATTTTGCCAGATGGTGATTTGTCGGAAAGCATGGGTATCATATTTTAGCATGTATCAACAGGTGTTTGCGCCCCGAGCTTATCGGATGGAATAGGTAGTGTAATTCCACACCTGTTGAAGAATTTGTCAGGTCTTAAGTCCAGGCGCAAAACTAAATAGTAAACTGCTCCGTAATCACCATATGAGATTACAGAATCCAGAGACTCTTGGGGCTCGGCTAATATATTATGAGATAGGTCAGTCTCACAACCGTATGAATTTCCACTATTATCTGACAATACTATCAGCGAAAAGCCAACGATCAGCTATGTGAGAATAATTTAAATGAGACCTTTTTATTATTATCAGACATTTAAGGCGTTGTCAGACTATATTTGGAAATTGTTTTCAACCACACAATAGTGGCAAGTGCAACTTTTTTTCCAATTTTATTTGAATTTTGTGAGTTGCAAATTTTAAACTTGAAAAAATTGTCAGAAAAGTCATTGTCAAACCAACCATCCAGCAATGCAATTATTGTCATATAATTTAAAAACAACTGGTTACCTATTGACAGCTCATAGCTGTAATTATGTATTTTTACTGGACCGGCACATATTCATTATTCCCCAATATTATATTCACTGTTTTTACCAATAAAATATTGCTATTAGTCAGTTTATCGAGAAAAAAACACCCCTGGCGAAATTCTTATAATCCACTATCAGCATTTTAGAAGTATTCAAAGAACAACTCATATTGAGTAATTCTTTGGATTTTGCAAAAAAAAGGCCAGCGCCATATTGTGCATTAATAATAATCACCCTACCCCCTCCCCCTTCTGCACACCCCTTTTACAACTACATCATCATGATATTACCACAAAAATGACTTCCTTTTCCATTTGTCTCATAGCTCGTTGCCAGAAGAGCCTCACCTTAATAACGCTACATAATAATTGTAAAACGTGAGATTTACCAAATTGATTCGGCCAACAACGGCGACGTTCTCCGCTCTCAAAGTAACTCTGTGAGATGCGACTCCGAATTCTAACGTTAGGTGCGCGTACCAAATATTTTTCCAGTACACTCACTGTGTATGGTGCAGATATACATATGTGTGTATGATGATGTATGGACGTGGAGTGGTGTAGTAAGAGTTAAAGTTGATTTATTTCCGAGTTTATAGCATGCACATGATCTTTGCTGTGCGGTACTTCTGTGTTGATCATGGCTCATTGCGCAAAAGCCTTAAGTCCTGTATAACTTTTCTCTAAAATAAGCCTTTGGCCTAAAGCGCGGCTGCATGTTACCTTTTGGAAACATATGCGCGGACTACCAAAGGTTATCATTTCGGCTGCTTGATTGGAGTCAAAGAGGTGAGAATTTATTATTGAAGTTTTCTAGACAGGTGAGTGGTGGGGGGGGGGGGGGTTATTCTGCAAGTTTGAATGAGCCTACTTTAAGCCATCATTTAAGCCAAACAGTTTGTATGAAAATGGGGTTTTGTATAGGAGTATAGTTGTGCGGTGGCGATAATTACCTCATTTGGAACGAATAATTGAAGTCGAGGTGCGAATTGCCGATTGGTAAATTTCGATTTCGATGATTTTTTTTTTTGTGGTTTCGTTTGTGTTCACCATCTCCCCAATATGGGCGGGTGTTATATAAAATTTATTGGTTTGACTCAGCATTTTGAAGGGTGATAGAGGTGATGGTTGGTGAACATTTGAACTACTATAGTATTTTAACGTGGGTTTTTTACAGTTTTTTTTTTATTTTGTTTTGTTTTTTAGGAAATTATTAAAAAAAAAAAAAATTAAATTGAGTGCTTGTTAGGTAAGGTTTTGAATGGTTTTTGTATAACTGTCTGAGAGCGACCTTCCTTTAGGGGGAATGACTATGATTAAGTAATGTGGCGTCGAAGATCATGGTGGGCTTGCTGTGTGAATGTGTTTCAGAAAAACTTTGATCCTAAATGAATTTCATGATTTTCACATGTGGTTAAGGTGCGTTCATATGAGTGGGCTGTATATATAGTTTATAGTGGTAAAGAAGGGGAAAAGAAGGACCACTTATTGTATATTTCATTATAGATAAAGATCATTACCATTTACCTGATATAACTACCAACCACTGCATAAAACCAAAAATCAGCAACTGTCTAGAACAGTGTTTTTCAAACTTTTTGAGTACGTAGCCCCTATCAGGCGCGTGGTGGCATTATGGGACGCCGGGAACTTTCCCGGGGCGGTTTTTTTTTTCAGGAAAAAAAAATGAAGGCAACGAACGTCAAAGAACAAAAGTTGTGTCGATGATGTACTAAGAAAATTTGAGATTAAAAACTTTAATGTTATTTTTGACAAAATTATTAAAAGCGTTTTGCACATAAACATAAAGATTTTTATGGAAACGTTGAATGTATGTATCCATGAAAGCTTAAAAAATATACATATATGTTAATATGTATATGTTAAAACTAGCTGACCCGGCGAACTTCGTTCTGCCTAAATTCATTTATATCAAGAAAATAATAATTCCGAGCATGCACAATGCTGTTTCATGTAAGGCGGTCAATTAAAATGCTTTATTCTAAAGTTTTATTAAATTAAATAAAAATAACTAAATTAACAATGCCTATGTTTTTCAATCAAATCAAAATGATTGGCGTGTCGGCCAGCCTTACGCTTTTTTACTGAAGTGCTTTATAGTGCACCACATTTTTATTTCTATTTTCGGGTGCGTACCACATATAATTGAAGATGTGAGAAAAATGGGAATTCGATATTGATGCCACAAACATCCAGCGGTTGTCCCTGCGATTTAGTGATTTTCATAGCAAAAGCGAGACGCTCCGGAAATTGAAGAATCTTAAACACGATTGGCAAATCGTTCGAAATAAGCTGAATCCGTGGGATGATAACATCTTCGCCTTTGAATTTTCCCTCAAAATCGTGGGTTGAATTAGATTTGATTTCATGTTCTTCACAATCAAACGCGTTCCGTTACAAAGTTTTGGTGCATTGAGGTTGCGGAGCAAAATTATAACTGAGCCGATTTTCAACTTTAAATTGTGTGGCGGAAAGCACAGAACATCCAAAGAATTAAGAAATTCCGTGCGTTAGTTGGTGTTAGTTAGAGTATCCTATAAGCCCTTCCTAGAGCCAAAAGTCCTAAGTCGTGCACAGATTTTCCCCTACCTTGACCTTTCTTGGATCAATACGAATTTATCAAGCCCTAAATCATGAAAATCAAAATATCTGACGACATTTTTCTTTTATGACACCCTTCAAGAAATCAAGAAATGTACCATTATAGAAAAACTGTGTGAAAGTAGTCCCGAATACAGTAGGCTTCTACAGTAATATAATATGGATTTTTATTAAGATATATGTGTGATTGTGAACCTACATTTGTTAATAAAATTAGATTTTGTATTATTTTTGGAATAATTGTTTTTAAAATGGAGAAGGAGCGTTTTTTATTTTAAATCCCTGTAGCAAATTTGCTCCCACCACGCGCCTGGCCCCTTTGAGAGTAAACATTATTAAAAATACTTTGTCAGTTATTTAAAAACCCACATACGCTGCTCTTTCATATCCAATCTAATTATAGGTATGAGATTTCGCGATGAAATTTGCCGTGTTGCCAAAATTTAAAAACAAAAAAAAAATGGTACAAGCCTTGCAAAAATTTTAATTGTTTTTATTTTTATGTGCACATTAGAATTGTGAATTATTTTTTTTTTAGTTGGGAGTACTTATTGATCTTCGTTTTTATTTTGTAAGCCGGAATACCAACTGAACACTTTTGTTCTTGTTTCTGACGATTCTGAATTTGAATGGGATTTTATATATAATCATGTATGTGAAAATATTTGTGCACGTAAGAACAATCAAAAATAAGGTTTGTTGCACAATTCACAGCAAACATTTTTCTGAAGGTTCAGATTCTAATCATCAAAAATGAAGAATAATATTCAATAAATCTTCAGTTTTTTGAATGAATTATGAATATATACAAAGATCCTAATTAATTTGATAGGGGAGATTTTTTAACGTGTTTTTTATTATAAATTAAAGATTTTATTTAAACAACTTAGGACAAAAATAATTTATTTTTGCTTATATGTACATTTCATGTACATTTCGGGAGCTATTCTTAATTCTTACCAGAGAGACACAAAGAGATATGTATTCTGTGTCAAAAAAAAACAACACTCAGATTTTGTTGTTGGATCCTTCATATGGAGATCTTTTTTGTTCGTCCTTTATTTTTATTTTTACAAAGGGGGAAATAATGACGGGCCATTGTAATGACAAAAGTTTCGTCTGCATAGTCGATTATCAGTTCGGAAAAGTTTTTCGAAAGAGCGGTTTAGATAGGTATATAACCAGCTTGTGTTTTAATAGAAAATGGGTACCTACATACTTAAAAAAATATATATATAAAAAAGCAAATGATAAAACATAAAGGTACAACAAGAGGCAAATCAAAAAATGTTCCAGAGGCTTACCGATAAAATATTCAATCATAAATGAATCAGAAATAATGAATTCACTTATGATGCAATTTGAATCCTTTTACCTGGGCTCTTAGACACCGATTTGAATCATTTTAATGATTCATTTATGATCTGAAAATTCTGAAACTAAATGAACGTAAATAAGGGTTCCATATATCGCTTTAAATGATTAATCCCTGAACCTTTTCTGAATCGCAAAAATGATTCCTATACGATTAATTAAAGTGAAGGTATATACTTAGAAATCCTTCACTTAATTGGATTTTATGGAATTATTTTTATGATTTAGAAAAGAATCGGGCATTAATAATTTAAATGAATATATGGAGCCCTTATATACGTTCATTTAGATGACGAATTTTCAGATCATAAACGAATCATTACAATGATTCAAATCGGTGTCTAAGAGCCCAGGTAAAAAGATTCAAATTGCATCATAAGTGAATTCTTTTTCGGCCGGTTTCTCACTTTTATGAATTAATTATCGTTCATTTCTGAATTAATTACGGCAGGGATCGTTCCTGTGACCATGAGGTTGACAGATGAACACACAACTATCGCGCCACGCCACCCCCGTGTTATGAATGTGTGAGTGCTACTGGTTTCGATTCTGATTTCAAATCTAGAAGCAAAATTCTGTTGTTTTCAGAATCAGAACTCTAATTTTTTGCCAAATGAACACTTTCAGAAGAGTCCAGAAATCTTCCGGATTGCCAACTAAAAACGACAGAAGTGTTGTGGTGTGTTGTTTACGAATGATCATAATGGATAACTTTGGTTTTCTATTTCTAAAACCATTCAATTGGTAAAAAAAAGCATTTTCTGACGATTTTGAGAAAAGAAATTCTCTTCTTGAGTTCAAACCAAAATCAAGTCAAGAAGCACTAATTAATACATAATCAAATGTCAAACCACTATTTTTTATTTGGTTTTTTGTATTCGTCGTCATTAAATGTTAAAATAATGATCTGAGTGTGCTTTTTGACTCAAAGCTTGACTTGACTTCAAATATCACATCGACTACTGTTTCCAAAGGTAATTTGAAACGAAACTCCAGCGATTTTAAGGATTCTTATACTTTGAGGACTTTATTTATGTCTATAGTTCTACCAGTTTTGGAATATTGTTGTGTCGTTTGGTCACCTTTTGTATAATAAAAATGTATTGAGAATTGAAAGAATTCGAAAAAGATTCACTCTTTACGCCTTGCGAAATTTTAATTGGGTAGGATCTTTATCGGATTATAAATCAAGGTGTTATCTTAGTGATTTAAGAACTCTTAATTGTCGCAGACAAGTCCAATGTATTTTGTTTGTCAAAGACGTTCTTGATAATCGAATTCGGTCTAGTGAATTACTTTCCTTAATGTCCTTTCATGTCCCGACAATGATTTTTCGAACCAGCGATGAATTATTTCATATTGCCCTTCATAGAGGGTGGCCCACGAATCGTGCGACAATAAGAAATTTAAATAACTTTTATTTTAATCGATGTATTTCATTAATTTTTTTTGTATGGATTAAAAATTAAATTTTATTTTAAATAACTAATGGTTTTTAAAGATGATAGACCGCAAATGATCTCCACGCTCATCCACGCATATGCGGCACCTGATCAGAAAATTGTTAATTGCGGCCTGAAGGGTTGAAAATGGGATCGCCTCAATTATTGTCTTAATAGTCCACTTCAATTCAGTCAAATTCCTGGGTTTCGTCTTGTACACTTCCTGCTTGACAGGTCAGGTGAACTTGGGTGCCAGCGGAAAGTGCAGTTTCTGGATATCAATTTATTTGGGAATTTTCGTTGGAGCTCCGCCCTGACTTGTGTGGCTACGTTTGCACTTGCAACATCTTGTTGAAACCAAATCCTGCTGAAAAGGATACGTCTTAGGCGTTCTGGGTAAAAAAAACTCCTTCAACATCTTTAATTAACGGTCCCTGACAGTTTGTGTTACACCGTTTTCTTCAAAGAAGTATGGCCCGACAATACACCTTGATGAAACTGCGCACCACACAGTGACTCGTTCTGGGTGCAGTTCCGGCTCATAGAGCATTTCTGAATTAAATTCACTCCATATACGGCAATTTTGCGTGTTATCATTGCCATTTAAGTCAAAATGGGCCTCATCAGACATGAACAAACATAATTTATCAACGCGATGTCTTCTTCGGCCATTGCAATTATTTTTCAGCAAAATCCCAGGCGAACAGGCAAATCCTGAGGGCTTAACTTACTTGTAATTTGGACTTTGTACGGAAACAAGTTTAAGTTATCATGAAGTATCCGTTGTAATGACCGTCTGCTAACTCCAATTTGGCCCGATAAGTTTCGAGTCGAAACACTTGGATTTGCTTGTATTGCCGATGCAGAAGCAACGATTGTAACCTGAACCCGAACATTGGGATCTCGATGATACGGTCTCCGTTCGATGCTTCCAGATTCGGCAAACATGTTCACCAGCCTCATAATGGCACATCTACTCATGGGAGTACCGCAGAACTCCAGCCTAAATTCCCTTTTGACGGAAATGAAGGATCCAAATCCTTTTTTCAGTATCCCAAGCATTCATTTTGATAAATCTAAATAGTAGCCTATAAAATAAAAAAAATAAGCCGATTACTCACACTGAGAAAAAGTTATTAAGTTTTATTTTTGTAGCACGATTCGTGGGCCACCCTGTAGAACCAATTATGCGTTAAATGAACCAATAATGCGTTCTCTAAAATTATTTAACATTTTACATAGTGATCTTTGTATGAATAGAGATTGTCTTAAGAGAGAATTCTTCAACTATGTAATTTATAAATATTAAAAAATAATTTAATTTTCGTATTTCTTTTTTTCTTATAATCCATTGATACTAATTGTAAATAATGTGTATGTAAATAATTTGTAATCAGTAGATCCTTGATCAATTGATGAAATAAATAAATGAATAAAAAAATTACGATACGAAATTCACAGCGTCGTCCATCAGTGGATCCCTTCGTTCAGAAGGACAGCGAACTACACTTTGAAAAAAACACGTCTCTAGAACAAACATATCAGCAGCGGCCTTGCCCCCACTCATCACAAAACTGCCAACAAAACCAGCAGCACAATAAGACCACTCAGCTACCCTTTAGGTACACATCATGGACCATCGTCATCAATATTTTACTGCAACCATCCATCAGTCAGTGAGTCGCCATGACCAATAGCAGAACACATAAGAGTCATACTTCAGTATGGCAGGTACGGGATTTACATTTGTCATTCTTACAGTTCACAGTGTGTTGACTAAAAATACATTTTTTTTAGGTGCTTAGAAGCTTGTAGCCATCATTTTAATTAAGGTTTGCCCTTATTGTAAAGCACCATGTTAATTATTTTAATAATAAATGGTGCTTTTTAGGTATAGAACTTGAAGTTGGCAGCACTGTTGAATTCAAAACCATTTTATTCTCTGCAATATGTGATTTATTTTTAGTTTGGTTTGCCATTTGTTCAGCGATGAGGCTCATTTTTGGTTGAATGGCTACCATAAACAAAATTGCCAAATTTGGATTTTAAATAATTCTCTACCCATTCCTTACATGCAGGACGTTGCATCTTGAAAAACTGACAGTTGGTGTGCTTTATGAACTGGTGGATTAATTGATCCTTACTTCTTTAAAAACGAGGCCGACCAGAGGGTTACCGTAAATTAGGGCCGTTATTAAGCCATGATCAATGGCTTTTTCCCTCCTGAATTGAATCGCCTTGATGTGAGGGAATTGTTGTTTCAACAAGTCGGCGAAGCATGTCACAGTTGATATGTTGAAGGAATCTTTTGGTCAGGGCACAATTTTGAATTTTCGTCCTGTGAGTTGGCCTCCAATATCGTGCGTCTTAATACCGCTGGACTATTTTCTATCCAGAGATGATTGCTGACTTCAATACAACATTCACTGCGTTATTGCCAATATACGATCCCAAGTGCTGTTAGGAGTGCTCGAAAATTTGACATCAAGATTGGAATACGTCTGAACCAGCCGTTGTACCCATATGCCAGAAAGCATATTCAAATAAGCGTGTCAAAGAATTATCTCTTAAGTAATTTATATGTGTTTTATTTCATTTTATAGTTTTAATCCTCTAAAAAAAAACACCCTTTATAATGAATCTTCTAGTAAACAAATTCAAATGTATACAGTTCTAGCCTTCCCAACCTCGAAGAGTCTACTTTTAACTGATTTTGAGCGACGGCAATTTTTATGTTTACTCTTAGATTAGCGATTATGGCTTATATCGACTTAGACCCGTGATTCTAAAAATTTGGAACCATAATGTCGGTAGCCACATTAGCCAATGTGATTCGAAAGAAATTGGTTGTCTTTCACCGGATCTTTTGACCATATGTCCTGAAAATTGACATGTTCTAAAACATAATGGACGCCAGGAACCACCAAAATCTACTTGTCCCTAGTGGGGACATATTCCACGAAATATCTTTAAAAAAAATTAATTTGCGACAATACAAGTTCTGTAGCAGTAAGTTCACTTGTGATGTGATAATGGTCCTCATCACATAGTGAAATGATTCGAATGTGGATTGTGTGCCCCAGGTTTCCGTTTTGTCTACTACTCTCTTTTACTTTTTCAACAATGATATCTTGTCTTGTTTGTAATGATGCTCTGATCTTGATTTGTCTAATTGGGAATCGAAATGCGACGTTTCAAAAAATTGACTCTCGCCATATGATCTGGATACTGGATGTATAATGTAAAAAAAAACATCTGAAAGATACTCCTAAGATTCAAGTCATGTCTTAATTTCATAGCTTATGGCATTCTTTCTCGGAAACAATTGATGGGTAATGCTTGGAGCTCGGATTTCTTCAGCCGAACAACACGAACGAATGTTGAATGCATTAGATGAATCAAGCTTTTGTTCAAAATTAATATTAAGAACATCAAAACCAATGTGTGTATTATATAGTTTTTGATACTTCAGAATTTTCCCAATACCCTCGCGCGATATGTCAGAGGTATAATTGAAAACAAATAAAAAAACACAGTGGAGAAGGATTAAACTGTTGGTTTAAATGTTTTTTTTAGAGAGTAAATACTTCTTTTACAAAAAAGATAAAATGTTATCAAAAATAATTATTGTTTCTTTGTAAATGTCATTGTCCTGCTCATCGTTTGTGACAATTTACCAATTAAAGTAAAATAATTTCCGATGATTTTCAGCCGGCTGATCTCAGAAATGCTGGAAGACAAAAACTTTACAACCAAGTGCACATGCTCTAAAATAAATCGCTTATTTTTTTGTTTTTATTTTTGCAAAAAGAACCATTTCAAAGAAAGTATACCGCAGATAAGGAAACCGCCAACTTTGCCGAGATCCGACAGAATATAACTATGACGACTGCCATGACGATGACGATGATGAACACAATATACCCTTCGTATGCAGCTGATTAAATGGGACATCATGAGCAAACCAAAGTTTCAACTACCTCGGTGTGTGGGGGACACTGGCAGTCGACAGTGGTTTTTTTTTTGGGATCGACCCGAGCAGCACACAAATAATACTTTATCATTAAAAAAGCAAAAAGAAAAAACGGGTAGCCAATTCCACTATACTCGTAGTCAATCGAAATCCCTGGAACAGAATGGGCGAGACCAAGCGATTCGCTTTTTCGATTCGCATGACCAACTGGGTTCCTTTTACCCCCATCGGCACTTTGTGGTAATTTGTTCCTATTGAAACCGTCAGAGACGCAATAAAAAGACCAGCTAAAGTCGAGAATCTCGAATGCCATGGCAAAAGGATGAAACTGAAATAAATTAAAACTTTTTCCTACCAAAAGAAATAACAAAAAAAAAAAAGGAAAAGGAAACTTAAAAAGGACCAAAGTGAAAAGTCAATACACACTAACCAATACACTTTTGCAAACAAAGAGCTGGCGACCAAGTCCAAGTGCGAATTGGTGAGAAAGTTTTAATAGAATTCCAAGTGCAGTATAGGATACACGCAACGGACCCGACTACAACACTGATGGCAATAGCTTTGTAGAGTTCTTGATAAGTTGAATGTCCTTTAAAGAAGATGGAACAAATTCCGAAAAGAAGTTAAGATAATGTCCTGGCAGGCAAGCCAAATTTGATATTCCAACGAAATAACGAAAAAAAAGCATTCAGTGCGAAGAAAAGACTGAACAATAAAATACTCTTGGAATGTTCGCCTTTGAATATCCTTAAGTCAAGAATCTTAATGTTTACTAAATTTTCTATTTCATACAAACTTTGAATATCGTAACTCAATAATCGTTTGTTTAAGTAATATGTTGTCAGTAAAATTCCGCGAAGTTTGATTCTCATAATAAACCGTACATATTTCTTGATACAAGTTTCATTAGAATTATATTATTCTAAGGACATTATTTTGTGAGGCTTCTCTTTTTTTTCAAAGAATTGTAACACCCCCGAGTTACACTTTTTCCTCATCCCACTCACAAAATGTAAATAATTAACAACCAAACCATCAAATCACACACCATTCACGAGCAATGTCCTCAGTTAAAATAATTTTTTTCCTTCATAGCCTCACAGTTCACAGTACGTTTTGCAAAAAATATGATAAGGCGATGTAATTAAGGAACGCTATACACAATTCCAAACGTATACACTCGTGATTAAATTAGAAGAGCAGTCTTCTAATTTCGGTTGATAGTGTAACAAAGCGTTAGAGGATATCTCTCCGACCGCCGCGCCGCCGTACTGTAGAATCAACCACACACGACCAGAGCACTACACTTTCACCTTGGTTAAGCCGGGTCCACATGCAACTGCAAACTTGACAAATATACTTGTACAATCATATTGAACAAGTTACCATCGCTCTCTAGAGCATCCATATGGTTTAAATTTGTTGGTGGGTTATTGTCAGTTATCAGTGTATCTTTGAATCATATCGATTGAAGAAAGTTAATGAATTACATTAGATGCAGTCTCTATAATTTTAAAACAAAAAGAAAACGCCAGAGACATGATTCTCTGCTATGTAAGCACTTTTAAATTCTCCCAAAACTTCCCGATTTGTACTTCGAAGGTCAACATTACGATGGCTAGTGCGATGTTCACGGCAGGATTATAAACGTTTTTTAATATTAAACAAACAAAAAAAAAAAACAGAACAAAAACGGCTTATTTCTTGAAAAAGTTCTAATTCTTAAAACTCGGTTCTGCGTTACGTCCCAGTGATCTCACTTGGACTCATCAGTTGGCTAGTAAGAGCCTTACCAATACGCACTTTTTGTTAAGTTCCGTTCAACTTAAATGGATTTTTTGACAAACAAAAATGTGAACTATATCCAACAAGATTAAAATTTTAATCTTTAAAATTGGAAGATTTTGTCCTGGCCAGACATATATTTAGAAGGTGTTTTTTTTTATTTGTTATTATAATGGGTTATCCATTTTGCGGTTTCAAAAGTAAACGTAAATAAAACACATAAAATATTTTTTCATGATATTTCTGTTTTATTATAAAGTTTGAACTTTGACATAATGTGTGAAACACTACATCATTTAAATGACCACCACGTGAATCTCAGCCATAACTTGACGAATGTTGGTTTTCAAGTGCTCAAGAGTTAAAGGTTTATCTACATAAATACGGTCTTTCGCGCAGCCCCACAAACAAAAATCAAGCGGTGTCAAATCGCATTATCTTGGTAGTCAGTTGATATCGCCACGACGAGAAATTACGCGGCCAGGAAATGTCTCTTGCAATAAAGCCATATTCGCTCGAGTTGTGGGGGATGTGGCACCGTCTTGTTGAAACCATATATTCTCCAAGTCGTATTCTTCAATAGCAGGCAAAAAAGGCGGCTATCATATGACCATAACGCTCCGAATTGACGGTGACAGTCGTTCCATCGTTGTTTTCGAAGCAGTAAGGTCCAATCACACATCCGGACCAAAGAGCGCCCCAAACAGTGACTTTTGTAATGGCCTCTCTTCAATTGCTTGAGGATTCTCAGAACCCATAATATGACAATTTTGTTTATTAACATACCCACCGAGTGAGAAATGTGCTTCGTCGCTGAAGAAAATTTTGTACGAAAAATCGCCGTCCACCGTTTGTTGCCCAGCCCCAGCCGCCAATTCGACGTACCTACGACGTTGTGAATGGTCAGGTGGCTTCAGTTGTTGTGTGAGCTGGACTTTATATAGATGTAGGTGTAGATCCAAATGCAAAATACGCCATACTGTGCCGTGAGACAGTCATAATTCCTGAGAACGACGAGGAATCGACACATTCGGGTCTTCGGCAACACTTTCACTTACAGCAGCGATATCTTCACTGGTACGATCGAAACGATGATGGTCAGGCCTTACAATATCTGTTACCAATACGGTCTCTTCAAATTTCTTCACAATTTTGCCAATTGCTTGCGTAGTTGGACGATTATGTAAACCATAATCTCCTCTTAAAGCAAGATATGTGGCTGTGGCAGAATCACCATTTTTGTAGTAGGTTTTAACAAATTGTATGCGTTGTGCGATAGTTAAGCGATCCATTTTCGTAAATGTCAGACATTCAACTGAAAAGAAAATTGGTTTAACAACTTAGTTTGACAGATGTCGACTTCCAGCCCTATACTTTTGAAACCGCAAAATGGATAACCCTTTACAATTCTATATGGGGGTGGCTGTGGCGCGATAATTGTGTGTTCGCCTGTCCACCTCGTGGTCACAGGTTCGATCACTGCCATAGTCTATGTCCTCTTATTTTTCCATTAAAAACCAATTCTAAAAAATAAGTGTCATACAATGAGTTGCTCCCTTCCTCAATACATGCTGTTTAGGCATATAGAACTAACAACATGTGATTCAGTAAAACTAGTACACCGATACAATATGACAAAGAATAAAAAAATTAATGCGAATTATAAGGGACATAGATAAATAAGACACGGAAATTTCTTCGCATTAGTTCAGCCGCCATCCCTTGAGATAAACCACCTAGTCTCAGAACATCGCGCTACATATCTTTCCTATCATTCTTTCTCTTCCTTAACCTTACGCCCGCGCTGTGTTGAAATATTTAAAGGGTAGTATAATCCCTTGAGTGCGTGTAGATTATACAAAACAAAATACTACTTAAATTATTAAATTCAACAAGTCCAATTAATTTCAGTAGTATATAGAATTGTATCATAAAAAAAAACAACTTATAAATAATTTTGTTTATTCAGAAAAAAATAATTGTTTCGGTTATGTATGTCATTTTTCGAAACTAAGTTCTTCTAGATCAGGTTTTAAATTGATTTTAGAACTTTCTCATGAAATTAGCCGTGACAAAAACTATTACTTATATTTAAAAGTAGTTAACCGATGTTGCAGTCGAGGTTTACAAAATCTACTAGAAAAGGGACACTTCTTTTATTGACTACAAAATTAGAAATTTTTTTACAATAAAAACGCTAAATTTAAATTTTCAAACGTAACGTATTTTTATGTGTAAATTTTAAAAATCGCATGCATTTCGAACTGACATACAGCTCATCATCAACGAAACTCGACACTCTAGTTTCCATTCTAATGAAATAAATTGTTTAAATTCAGAAGTTTTCCACTTTTTTTAATTCATTCAAAATTGTATGGTGGTAGGCCAAAAGAATACCCGCAATCTACTTTTGGGTCAATAAAGGTGTAGAAGAGTTATTTACGGCAGAATACTTGCCGTGTCATCAGCGTCCTCAACAACATTCATTCAAAAATGGTTCCCCCCCCCCCCCCCCTTAATTACGCCCTTGACCATACGACCAGTACACTACCCTAACACACCATCACCCAGTCGCACAGTACATACTTACCAGCCACCACTCATCGAGTTAACATCAGCGATAACATGATGCGACGTCAGCAATGCGAGTATTAAAATTTAATTTATCGTTCATATAATTCACACTGCGTCATACCAGGAAATATAACAAGAGTATGTAAATATCTCATTGATTATAAGTGATGTTCAACTTTGTGTTCAATTCTGATACTTTATTTGGTGCACTCGTGTGACGTTTATAAAAGAAATATTTTGGTGTAGTAAAAGTAGTTGTTTTTCCTTGGGATAAGGACCAGAGTTTTACTTGCTTTTTTCGGGTTACACGACGAGCTTTTCTGAGTAAGAGTGTGGTCTGGAGTTAGATTTATACCCATGTTTCACTGTTCTATCTTTCTGAAAGAGATTATTGGCTAAATATTTCTTTGGGTGCAATAATATTTTTACCATGTTTTTAGCTTCTTCTTAGTAAACAATGTGGGCTGATGTACAGGGTGGCGCACGAATCGTGCAAAAAAAAAAACGTAATAACTTTTTTTCGATGTGATTAATGTAATCGGCTTATTTTGTATTTTATAGGATACTATTTAGATTTATCAAAATGAATGCTTCGCATACTGAAAACAGGATTTGGATAGTGCAGCGATACCATCCTTTACAGGACAATTATGAGGCTGGTGAACATGTTTGCCGAATCTGGAAGCATCGAACGAAGACCGTATCATCGAGATCCTAATGTTCGGGTTCAGGATACAATCGTGGCTGTTGCATTTGCGTGTTCACCTGGATTTTTTCCGAAAAATGATTGCAATGGCCGAAGAAGACAACATGTCTGATGGGGCCCATTTTGACATAAACGGTAATGTTAACAAACAAAATTGCCGTATATGGAGTGAATCTAATTCAGAAATGCTCCATGAGATGGAACTGCACCCAGAACGAGTCAGTGTGTGGTGCGCAGTTTCATCAAGTTGTATTGTCGGACAAGTTATGCCCGAGCTCCAACGAAAATTCCCAAACAAATTGATATCCAGAAACTGCACTTTTCGCTGGCCCGCAAGGGCACCTGACCTGACTGCACTAGACTAGCACGAAACCCAGGAATTTACAAAACGAAACCCCGAAATTTGACTGAATTGAAGCAGTCCATTAAGACAATAATTGAGGCGATCCCTTCAGGCCGCAATGCACAATTTTCTGATCGGGTGCTGCATATGAGTGAATGAGCGTGGAGGTCATTTGCGGTCTATCATGTTAAAAAACCATTAGTTATTTAAAATAAAATTTAATTTTTAATCCAATAAAAAAAATTAATGAAATACATCTATTAAAATAAAAGTTATTTAATTTTTTTATTGTAGCACGATTCGTGCGCCACCCTGTAGACCCTGTTTAAATTATAAAACTTTGCTTCACAGATAACTGCTTATCAAATAAAGCTTCATATTAGCTACAAATTCGAATTTGTGGATTGTGTATATTTTTCGAATCCATTGGACAAAGGAAAAATACAGGATGCCCAATTTTGCGACATCGTAGTTCGTAGGAAGTTTATAAAAAAAGTGGCACAGTACCTATACTATCTTTTTTTTCATTTGTGGATTGTGGATGTTTGTGGACTCTACTGGACAAACGCCCATTATGGGGCAGTGCAGTCTTGATCACATCTGTAAGTAATATGTAAAAAAAAGTCCAACAGTACCTTCTGATTGACATTTGTTGACAGAGGATGTTTGTGGACTCTATTGAACAATTGGGACCAGAATTCTGGGGATATTTATAAAGAAGATCCTGATTTTAGAAAACGCTCGGCCTAACTAATCGCTTGCAAACATGCTACAGGGAAACTAAGAAAATGACTAACAAATTCTGCTGCAATCAAAACAACAAATCGGAATTTGGTCAAATAATTGGCAGTCGTAATAATTCCGTGTTTCTAAGATGTTTATCGCTCTTACAATAATTCTCCATTTGTCTACCAAATAAATTTTAAAGCACAATGACATTTGGCGCCATTTGCAAATAATTATGACGCATTCACAGTATGACATTTATTTTGCCCCACACTGTAGACACAAAGCACACATGCAAGTTATACAGGGTGCGCCAGAGAAACTTACTTATTTGAAAAAATTCCCGCGCGGTGATTTTGGAGGTTATAGGGGCGAGAGGGGGCGCATCTGGAGGGGGAAGTTCCCAAGTTTGTTTCTCCCTCCAGTCAGTTGCCATGATGCTCTGGTCTAGAGAGCAGCGGGCCTTCGCAGTCGAGAGCTTCTTTTCTAACGGTCGCTCACTTGTTGCTACGCAACGTGCCTTCCGCGCTCGCTATGAAATTCCTCCTCACAGACTCGTTCCTGGCCGTAATTCGATTCTGTCGTGGGTTAACTCATTTCGGGAGTGTGAAAGTGTCGCTAAACCCAGAAATGGACATCAACGGACCATCAGAACTCCGGAAAATATCGAAAGAGTGAGGCAGTCAGTTGTGCGTTCTCCCCGGCGTTCGGCTCGCAAACACGCAGCTGCTATGGGAATTTCTGACACCACTGTTTGACGAATTCTCCATAAAGACCTTCAATTTCATCCCTATAAATTGGCTGTTGTGAAAGAATTAACTGAACGCGATTTTGTTGCCCGCGACGCCATTGCCAACATACCGATTGATATGCTCCAAAGAGTGGAGACGAATTTCAAAAATCGACTTCATCAGTGTATGCGCAATGGGGATCGCCATTTATCCGATGTCATTTTCAAGACTGCATGAAAAAAAAATTGGGATATTGTATTCTAAAATAAAAAAAAAATTAAAACAATAATTGAAGTACATTTGTTTTTATTGACCTTTCAAATAAGTAAGTTTCTCTGGCGCACCCTGTAGAAAGTCTGCAGCAATAACCATGAATCAAATAAAAAAATATTACACTTCCTTTTTTGTATTATTTTTTGACGTCACCAGAGATCAAAATCCTTTAATCCACATCGGACAAACAACTACAATTTCACTATTTTTGATCTCTGGTGACATCAATAAAATAAGACAAAAAAAGAAGTGTCGTAATCTTGTTTTCTTTGATTCATGAGCAATAACTGAATACTAATTGGCTATGAATTTTGCTAACTATGTTGTGGCATACAAAAATTATTTTTATGCCAACTTCCCAGTTTCGAAATAGCCAATGAAATAAACAAGCAAAAAAAATTCGAACATCGTTTATCCGCACCAAATCGTCCATAACACCTCCATCAGTCCATATAAACGAGATAATCTTTCGCAAATTGAAATTTATCTCCCTGGCTTCGTTAACCAACAACAACGCAACGCGACACCCCGGTCCCATACCTCTGCGTGGTCACCAACTTACACAAAAAACCAACGCAAATAAAGCCATATCCCCAGATTGGGAATATAAAAGAACAAAACGAAGCCTCATTTTAAACGGCCCGTTTTATGACCAAGAACAACAACTGGAGATGTACCTCATTTGCATTTAAGTCTTAACCAGAACCGTCACCGTGCAGCAGTCAACATGACATATTTTGTCACCTTTTTTAAACAAACACATAAGAAAACTAACTTGACACAGATAAGATCGATAAAAATGGATAAAACTCATTATTTTTTTTCAAAGGCAAGATAATCGCGGATCATGGATGCCATAATTTCACATAAATAACAAGCACCTCCTATTGGTTCGGGACAGCTTTATGGTGGTTGTGGGCCAAAAGCCAAAAGAATACCCAAAATCTGCTTTTGGGTCAATAAAGGTGTTGAAGAGTTATTTACGACAGAATACTTGCCGCCATCATCAGCGTCATCGACAGTATATGCGCCTTATTTGAATACGAATTGAGTTTAGTTTAACCCGAAGGCAGACAATGCTGCGATGGTGGATGTGGAGATTCAGATTCAGCTGCCTGCTTATGGCCTTCGTGTCGACGATCGGAGTCACCGCCCTGCTGAGATGATTGCTGTGTCAAGGTATTTATTTTTTGGGGCGGGTTCCTACACATAAAGGAATTTTTGCATTTTTAATTAAGATTTTAAAAAGACTCATTCCACAGACTGTTTTAACCGCTAGGTTTTATATATGTGAGAGAGAGTAGTGGGTATAGTTTGAGCTTCTAAATACAATATGATCTTTATAAAAAGAAGGTGACACATCTTTCAAGCGGTTCTCAATTTTAGTAAATTTAATTTGCCAATTTTTTCTAAGCAATCAAACGGCCTAATGAATACATTCACCTTTTGATTTTATCAGATATATTCTTGGAGCAAGTTTATATGGGAACTCGACATGTGGACAAGCTATTTCCATCTTGCATAATCTTATTATCTCGAGGTTAGCGGCTGCGATTTGTTGTCGCTAATAACCCATAATATCTTTGTATTTATGGTGTAAACCTAAAGCTATTATTAGTCTATCAACATAAATTTTGAGAGATGACTCTCTGACGTAAAAAATGACTACAAAATATGTCTTTTGATTATCAATAAAAAATATTCTCAATGCGTTGACAAGAACGTTGACAACTAGCTTCGATGAGGGCGTTATCAGCTTAAATATGATCGAGTTAACATAGTGTTTTGCTCTATTCGTCATTGCATTGTCTACATCCAAACATTGACATGTTCCTATCTTAAGCCTGGTCAACGTCTTGAGAGCTAAGTATCGAACTTGTTTCGTTGTAAAATGTAATCTTTCCCAGGGGTTTGCATTCTGACAAAGGTTCAATTTTTCATTGCTTTCCATAGATTTTCCATCGAAGATATGAGCAATTCTCAGGCCTGAGTTGTTGATTTTGAGGCTAATAGTTGATAACGACTTATTGGAATAGATCTGCGACTTCAGAACACATAAAAAAGGCCAACAAGAAAAATGTTCAATTTACATCGCATAGGAGAGGAACACAATCCCGAAATCAAAATAAAATGCTGAAAATCCACACGGTAGATATGTACGGCCAAATGTAGAATTTGCATACCTCCTTACTCAGTTCCATCCCGGGTGTTGCGCAGTATGCCTCCCGACCGTGTGGATTTTTAGGTTTTTTGAATTTTCGGGATCTTGAAGCACAAAAAAACGTTGACACCACAAACATTTAAGCATTTGGAATTGCTCATCAATCCATGCGGATTTGGCATCAGTGACTAAATAACCAACATTTGATATTGAGTGACAGACGCTTTAAATTTGGCGACCAAAATAAGGACTTAATACGATCGACCCGTCAATAGTGGAAAACCACTATTAACGAAGGCCATAGTAAAAACTCACAAGCTCAAGCAACTTCTTGTGTCACTTGCTAGTTAAAACAAGCCTTCACTTTATTTGTTCAACGAGAAAATGACACATCGTTTATATTTTCATCGCTGCAATGCGTGTGAATGTGTTCCAATCGTGTGAAAGACAAAATTTTGCGAGTCAACTCATGGATGGTGAAGAATAAAAATAACGTTTTTTATATAATCTATACGCGCTCAAGAGATTATAATTTTACCCTTTATATGTTTTTTAACAAAGAGCGGGCGTGACAGAGAAGTGAAGGAAAGATGTGTGGAGGGATGTTCTGAGACTAGAGCTGGTTGTTGTCTCAGATTTATCTCCAGGGATCGCGGCTGAACTAATGCCGAGAAAATTACCTTGTCTTATTTATTTATGTCTCTTATAATTCACATTATTTTATTTATTAGTGTGTCATATTTATGGTTATACTAGTTTACTCAATCACATGCTGTTAGTGTTATGCCTGAACAGCATGGATGAGCAAACCAGCAACTCATTTTATGACAATTTTAGAACTAGTTTTTAATGAAAAATAAGACGAAATAGACAACGGCAGGAATCGAACCTGCGACCACGAGGTTGACAGGCGAGCACATCTATCGCGCCACGGCCACCCCTAGAACACCGATTCGAGACAACGTTAATATACTTAACTCATTCTTTTGCGTGTTATGCGTTGACGCTGTGAACATTTACACTGTAGTGAACAGAATTAAGATTAAAATTATTGCCGATTACGTTGACCGTCTAGTTGAAGCTAAATGTTTTTATTTTTTTTAAATTTATTTTCAAAGCAAAGCGATAAGTTTGAGAATCTTTGGATCGCTTTTTAATGAATCCCTATTAAACTTCAACACCCTTGCTCCGAGACTCCTAAATTCACTAATAAACAGCCAAAGTATAGAAGCATTGTCATTAGTGAAAGTTTTAATAATGGATAACAAATTATAAACAGTATCGTTCAATCCGGTCTGAATTGAATTGGCCATCATTTCCGAAAAATTACAATCCAATGACGTAGCCACTAGCCCAAAATCTACTGCAATCAGTAGCTATTTCTGAGGGTTGGGCTCAAAATCCCGAAAACCCAGAATCCGGAAAACCCAAAATCCCGAAAACTTCGTTTGTAAGTACCGTTTTTAGACATTTAAATTTTTTTTCAATCATATGATCGGTCGTACCTTAAAACCTGCACTAATTTTTTTAATCAAAATCGAGAAAAAAGGCTTTAACGTAACGGTTATATGGTAGTTACCGTTATTTTTTGAGCTAAAAAAAATTTCAATTTCCGCTCTGTACAATATCCAAAAAACTCTATATACCACGTTTGAAGCAATTCGGCAAACCCGTTTGGGTGTTGGTATCTATACATACATACAGACAGACTGACCGACATACAGACGAACCGAATTTTTAGACCATCTTTTTTCGTCTTCGATATCATCGTAAAATATCATGTTTGATTGTTATCTCAAAACTTTTTTTTTCGACTAATGCATAACTTGCCTTCTATAATCGCAAGTAAAATAAAATGCACGACTGGACGCACGTACTTGCTCCTATGATCGATTACATATAAGCAAAATATTCTTAATATAAAAGGCTAAATGTAATTTTCCTAAATTGTATCTAAACAAAAATTGGTAAGAGCATTTTAAATATTTAATAATATAAATTTAAAAACAAAATTAAAGAAAAAATCGTCAACCCGTTTTCGAAATATTGATTTTTCTTTTTTTTTTCAGAAATCCAAAAAACTATTTTCCGAAAATTTTGATATGCAGTATTATTAGAATTTGAAGGAGCTCCTGTATACTCGTAATTTTTTTTATCGAAATCCGTTGAGCCGTTTATGAGAAAGTCGAAAATCAAAAAAATGGTTGTATGGCAGGTACCGTAAATAACAAAATATTTAAAAATAATGTTTGCCAAAATGTAAACCATACCGAAAGTAGAATATACACCACTTTTTATCAAAATCGTTAGAGCCGTTTTCGAGACAACTAAGATGTCAGAAAATTTTGTATGGCAAGTACCGATATTTTGGGGCTAAAACAACGATTCAAACATCTATTTTGGACAATCACCTAAAACGCTTGAATACCAAGTTTTAAGAAAATTGCTTCAGCAACTATAGCGCACGGATGGCCGTGGCGCGATAGTTGTGTGCTCGCCTGTCAACCTCATGGTCACAGGTTCGATCCCTGCCGTAGTCTATGTCTTCTTATTTTTCCATTAAAAACCAATTCTAAAAATAAATGTCATACAATGAGTTACTGGTTTACTCATTACATGCTGTTTAGGCATAGAACTAATAACATGTGATTGAGTAAAACTAGTATACCGATAAAATATGACAAAGAATAAAAAAATTAATGCGAATTATAAGGGACATAGATAAATAAGACACGGCAATTTCTCCGCATTAGTTCAGCCGCTATCCCTGGAGGTAAAATCTGAGACAACAACCACCTATAGTCTCCGAATATCGCGTCACACATCTTTCCTATCATTCTTTCTCTTCTTTAACCTCACCCTCACGCCCGCGCTGTGTTGAAACATTTAAAGGGTATTCATAATCCCTTGAGCGCGTGTAGATTATAAAAAAAAAAAAAAAAAAGCCATTTAGGCTGTAGATTGTTGTACAGACAGACAGACAGACAGACGGAATTGCGGGACCCAATTTTTTGGAGTTCTCTATCATCGTAATGTTAACTTTGATTAAAATCTCGAGTTCGATTTTTTTTCCAAATGCAAAACTTGCCCTATAGCAAATATATCACAAGTAAAAAGGTAACCGCTTTGAAGAAAAAAGTTTTCTTGTGTTAGTGCGTGCTGCAAAAGTATTTGAATCCGGGTTTTCATTTTAACACAAAAAAGAACAAGTATGATACTGTCTTTTTGCATTTGATTATTCTTTAAACGGATCAAACGCGTCTATTCGTGTTATTAAGAAGAATAGATGGATGTCAAAATTGGGATTTGGGCCCCCGAAGATGTGTGGCGCGATGTTCTGAGACTAGAGCTGATTGTTGTCTCAGATTTATCTCCAGGGATGGCGGCTGAACTAATGCGGAGAGAATTACCGTGTCTTATTTATTTATGTCCCTTATAATTCGCATTATATTATTTATTTCTTTGTCATATTTTATGGACATGCTAGTTTACTCAATCACATGTTGTTAGTGTTATGGCTAAACAGCATGTAATGAACAAAGCAGCAACTTATTTTATGACAATTTTTAGAATTGGTTTTTAATAGAATATAAGAAGATATAGACAACGGCAGGAATCGAACCTGCAACCACGAGGTTGACAAGCGGGCACACATCTATTGCGCCACGGCCACAAATTATTTTTGTTTCAAAATCAAATATTTTTTTCAAGTATTACCTAAAGAAAAACAAAAATGAGTGCCATATTCACAGAATCTATCCGATTGCTTATGATGTCATCATGTGTCATGTGCTTTATTAATGCCTCATTCCCCGGAAAGACCAGCCTAATCCCAGCTGGTCAGTTTAATTTATGTCTAAAATCCAGCATAACGTTGACGTCTTGTAGATCTAATAAAAGTCGTGTTAGTTTCTTAGAGAGGTTGTGATAAGATTGCAACTGCTAAACTATTGTTACATGGAGTCCCTCATGGATCGATTATTGGGCCAATATTATTTTGTATGTTAAACAATGATCTACCATCGCGATGTTTCCATGTTTCCGTATTCACTTATATGCAGATGTTATCCAACTTCGTTTACAAAGCTTAATGAATTTAATGAAGACCTCTACCCAATAAGTGATTGGTCAATTTTTGAATCCTAATTTAAATTTAAATTAAATTAAATTTTGAATCATAAAAAATTGTGATTTAAAAAAAGACGATTTATATTTGCTAGTTTTAAAGACTTAACACACCATACCATCAGATCCTGTGGTTATTTTTCCTAAATACTCGTATGTACATTTTAGAAATTCCAGGTGGCTTAAGATTCTCATCACCGGTAAAATAATAATTTTGAGCTTATTCTTCTGCTTTGACTAAACGAAAATATCACACCTCATATCACAACCTGCCCATCCGTGGTAACCCCTAAATCATGAGGCAATAGCAGAACAGCCACCTTATGATTGCTGTTAGATTGGTCCAACACCACCAAATTGTGCATCGTGATTTCAACCAAAGTCATGGCGTGATGTACCAAACGGTTGGATCTGCAAAAAAAAAAAACACCTAACTCCATTCTAATCACACTAACAGAATCCAACTGAGAATGTTTCTTGACTCGGTGGCACTGGGAAGATGATGTTCTTCCTCTGTTGCGTTGTACGAGTATAGTAAGCCGGCCGGTAGGGCCGCTTCCTCCACAATACGGCTCCATGTGATATCGGAGAACACGTGTACCACTTAAAAGTCGTGCGAATGCAATCTATTCAGGATCATGTATTAATTGCACGACTTTATTGTGCAATGCAATGCACCCGGCTGCTGCTGCCTATAAAAATTCATGCATTAACCCAGAGCGGAGAGCACCTCCCGTGATATGAGAACTCTCTCGAATTCGGATTTGGATTCGGATTCGATCAGCTCCAGTTAATCGCGCTAGCCAGGACGCGGATGCATGGAATCCGCATGTAGCTGCGACCTAAGTGGAATGTAATTTCCTAGTGCTGCGGAATCCTTTCCTCCATACGAAAGATGAGAGAACGCTGCTTAAAAATTTAGTCCTATACCACTCGCGAAGAAAGATGACGAGACGACCACGACAACGATGACTATGTGCTCCAATGTTCCACTATACCCTCAAACCCAACAACAACAACAAATAACTTGGCAAACGAAAGACAACGACGACGACGAGGACAGAGTAAATTGCAATTTTTGCACTGTGATCGCCTTTTTTGTCGCCGTCATGGTCGTTGGGGATGTAGGTCCATAGGTTTCTTCCTCGCCAGGAATTTCGTGAGCACAATCTTTTTTCTTTCTGTTTAACCATTTTTTTTTTCTGATGGTTGCAGGTTCAGGTGTTTTGCAACGAGGAATGTTTACATAAATTTCCAGATTAAGAAGACAATGTTTTTCGTCCTCGTTTTGGACATTGGACGTGGGGCGGCGATGTATAGCTTGTGATGTGATGCTACAGCTAGCGCACCATAATATAGCAGGGAGACTCTCATTGCTTGAGTCTCGAACGTTGCAAAATTCTCAGTGTGATGCTTGCGCGTCGCGATACGGAATCAGTTTTTATTGCATGGCAATGTGATTGTCACACAGGGCGGGTATGATTGCACATAAGCTACTTTACAGCATGATGTCATTTCGGGTGTTGTTTCAGTTTAAGCTTATTTTTTTGTTGCCTTTGTTTTTGTCAGAAGAAGGTGACTCTTATTAATGTGGATCATTTTTCATGGGAACGCGAAGATGTCATACTGAGTTACTGGGGTGTTTCTTAATAAAAAAGATTGGTTTTAAAGATTGACAGACATTTTTTTGTTTCATGAAAAAAAAAATTATAATTTCCAAAATTTATACCAAGTGGAATTTTTTTTTGAAAACAAAAAATATGTAGGTTTTGTAGTGTTTTAGAGATTTTTGTAAAAAAAAAAATAATTGCACTTCGAAAAGGTTTGCTTGAAGACTTTGGAATTAGAAACGACATTTTAATTTCCGGTTCTTGCCAACGCGACCCAAAACTACGAAGCTCCTATTTTAGTGAACCCCACATTCGGAGTCACTAATCTGCATGTTTTTTTTTGGTATCTACTTCTTCCTATTGCACTCGAGAATGCGATACGATCATCACTGGTAAGACCAGAAGACTGTATTTTCCATCAGTTTTAATTAATTTGTATTAAACATTTCAATTTACAATTTGTAAAAGTGTAAAATACTCAGCAAATTCGGGTTGAATTTGGAGGGCTAGAGTTGTACCGAATAGTGATTTTGGCCGGATACCGGATATTCGGCCCGCAGCTAGGCCGGATAGCCGGATAGTCGAATGTTCGGCGGCCGGATATCTGCCCTAATGAAAAGTATAATAGTTTGGCGGTCTGATACTTAAATCAGACCGGTACAAGTAAAATCAGCTTAAACATGTTTTCTTCCTTCTCTCCCACTTCCACAAAATATTTTTGCCTTTTACACTACAAATATATGGCGCATTTGTGGTAATTAATGTTCTGTCATTTCATATACTGAATAAAAATTGAGATTGCTAGTTGAGAAGAGAAGTTCATTACTTTCTGGATTTAAAAAAAAATATTGCTAGTAGGGTTGTTGTATACTAAAATAAACAGAATACAAACAGATTATTCGCTCCCGGCCGGATATTATAAAAGGAGCCGGATATGCCGGATACCGAATACCTACCAGATATCCTTCACATCTCTCATTTGAACAGCTGGTTGAAGTTGACTCCGGATTAATTGACGTTATTTTTACCTACTGTTGTTAATGTTTGATCCATCATAGGGATGGCAACGAGACGAGACCAGGCGAGACTTTTTTTTAGTCTCGCCTCGGTCTCGTCAAAATCTAAAACTTTCAATCTCGTCTCAGCCTCGCCTAACCAAGTCTCGTCTCGAACTTGGTTTCGCCTTTTTCCCGAAAAAAATTTAATGTTCAGGCTCATCTCGGTCTGGGCCTTGGTCGCATCCTTGGGTTTGGTTTCTTTCGTGTTTTTTAATAGTAAAAAAAATGAAAGACAAGACGTATGTTCAAATTGAAAATATAGAGTACGGTATTTCAGCAGGTTGTTGGTAATTCCGAATTTTCTGAGGTAAAATTTGAATTTTGTGGAGATTTCTTAATCCACTTAAATCGTAGCTATTCTCTGATGCATTTTGATGGTTCACGGCTTGATAGATAGACAACAAGCAATATTTTGACGTTTCGAAAATACTTTTTTACTTTTTTTCATGTGTTACCTAAAAGTCTTTCTGGAAGGAAAACAGTCTGAAAAATGAGCGAGTGTTAAAAAATTAAAAAAATCGAAACCAAACAACCGAGTCCGCCAAAAGCAGCGAGACCCTCGGCAAATTTTGGTTCCACAAAAGGGTCTCGTCTCGGGTTCTTTAAAAGTAGTCTCGTCTCGGTATGGGTCCGGTGACCGACGGCGTCTATTCGGTTCCTCTGCTCTTGTTCAAATGTGTGTGCAATGATTCGGATTCCCAATCTTTGGTAGAACTCATTACGTCTGAAGGTGTGGGTTTCGACTTATGACTATGTGCTAAGCTTCCGCAAAAACCAGGTTCTTGAATTCGGTTGGTTCAGTCAGAGGTTGATGATTGGCCTACTCAGACAACTGATGTATCAAAGGGTCTGGAAGCTTGATTATTTTGTGAAGCTGCTCTTAATATTGTGGAAGCCCCCAGATAAGTGTTGCGCATTTTAAGGTGATGTTTACGCTATTAAAAAAAGCCGCCGAAATGATTCATAAGAAAAAGTGATCTCGTCGGAGATCGAACTTTTTGTGAAGGTCAGGTGTATTGGCACCCGATTTCTATAGGAACTGTCAAGATGTTGAAGAAATAAAAACCATTAAGCAACAGCTGAGTGATTGTCCAAATCTAGAAATAAATCATTCATTCCACTTTGGACACAGGTTTCTTGAAAAACTAGGCCTAGTTCCGACCCAATGTGAAATATGAAAAAATACATAGAGAGCACGGGCTTGCTGGTAAGCGCACCAGTTTATATTACGCTTTAGTTTTAGGAGCATCTCTGCATGTAAGGTTATCATAATAGATAAATAGGCCCCCGTGTAAGCAACAGCATTTGAGCAGTACACTCTCCTCGCTATCTAACCTAACTTAACATTCGACTTTGATAATTGCAAGAAATTCCATAACTGCTTGTGGAAACCTTTTGGGAAAGTATTTTGAAACTCCGTCCTGTCTACTTGAGTTCTTAGGCCTAGAACTGCTGATGATTTTCTGTGTTACAGAAATGAGCTCACTTACTGGACAAGAGCCAGCCATAAGCTTCCACGATGTAAACTCTAGACGTCATGTCACATCGATATTGTTGCCGCTTAAAACCTTGTAACTTTTTCTAGAAATTGCTATGAATTACGCTGGTATAGGCATGATTACTGCACTGATTAGATGACTGGTAAAGACATAATGTGAATTGTAAGAATGCAGCCAAACAAAACATTATTACCTGTCTGCATCGATGATTTAATATTTAAATTTAAATAAAAACGGCTAATACTGCAATTGGGTCTTCGTTGGGTGTAAGGTTTTGGTGAATGGACGTGGATGGTTTGAGAAGTGCAGCTTGCATAGCAAATGTTTTGTTATGGCAAATAACGGTATCAGATGTTCAAATATTTTGTTAGGGTGTAATTTTTTAGAAAACTATAAGTTCGCCTCAAAGAACCATAACGAAACAGTGGTATGTTGATTTTGAACTTCTGAATTTCAAAATGGGAGTAGAAATGGCGCCCGGGCAAAGCATTCTACACTCATGTAGTGCAGCTAAAAGAAATCTCCGTGCCTAATACTTCTTCTGAAGTTCGGCACAGGGGTAAGCGATATAAGGTTAGATGCGGAATACAACTGACTATTTCGCGAGAACTTCTTAAAAACAAAAATGATAAAATAATGAAAAACATTAGCACATTTCAGCGTTACCCTAAAAGTTTTAGACACATAATGGTCATTTATAAGCAGGGCAGGTAGTCGCTGACAAAACGGAGCCTTGTGGTACACCAGTATTTATTGTGTTGATACAAAGCTTGAAACCTTCCATGGCATCGACTTAGTATTTAACATATCCTCAAACGATAAAAAACCAATGGCGTAAAATTGAAGATATATATCCTGGAGAATAAAGGAAGTCTCCATTTCAAGAAATTATACGTCCAGAAAATTTTGTTCACGTTCATCATTCGGATAAGCTCTGCACTCACAATCAGTATTTTGTAGGAACAAAATATTGCTTAACGTCACTACCGGTACGCCAAAAGTTAACATCAATCTAAGACTCGCGTCTCGTTGTAGATGGTCCAAGATTTTGCAATGTGTTTTGCTTACGAATCCAGTATCCTTCTTGAGTATCCTTCCATAAATTAAAATCCTGGAGTTAAAGCAATTTAAAGGCTTCCAGACCGATCAGCGGTCTTTGTTAGAAATGATTGATTAATTAATTTTAATTTGGAAACCTTCTCCGTCATAAAAAATAGAAAATAGACTAAGCATCTTCAGAAGCACTTTACGGAAATCGTCATAAGAACAAAGTCAGCTAGTGGTAAGCTACTTTAAAATAATAACGTATATTGCTATTTAGCCAGATCTTTCTATACACAAAAACTAAACAAAGACTCTTTGTCATTTGGTTACGCAAACAATCCTCCTTTACACCAAAACTATTAATGGAACACATCTCTGCATCTCGTAGATGCTCCAATGACTATAACAAAAAACTCCAAGAAGGCAAACAAATAGCTTCTAATATTTTTAGATATACTCATGACTTGTATATTTTTGTCAAATAATTAAACACTCTGACTGACGACGTAGGCAGCGGAACATCCTGCAACAATTATTCTACTTCAAACGGCTGCCATCTAGTGTCACCGAGTATGCATGTTCTTGACATAGCAGCAGCAGGGAGCTCTCTACCAAAAGAAATCATAACTCATCAACCATGGACCAGAATCTAAGTTCTCGATTTAAAGACGCGCACATCACAAGAAACTAATCACTGATGGAGACTCAACGGACAGGATAATAACTTATCGCTCTGTATGCCCATGTCCATGTGTACGATACAACCTGGACTGTTGGACTGAGACGCCCGATTCAAATCTTGCCCAATCACATAAATCATAAGTTGGAGATTTCTAGGGGCAGCATCATCGCATCGCATCGCACATCGTCTTCGTCTGTGAAGTTGGTGGTTCTTCTTCCATGAAATCTATACACCAAGTAGATTGCCTACGGTGCATTCCCAGATGAGGTGCTGTCGTCCAAGGCCCCTTCTATCAAAGTTGCTGCTGCAGCACCAACATCAGGAACATTAGCTTTGAGAAGGAGGGCCGAGCAGTGCCGAGCAGGTATGTTAATGGAATATTAATAAATTGCCCAACAAATTGCGTATTCAGTTCAGGTTGCTGCTGCTTCAGATGCTCCTAGATCTATGCTGGTGGGTTAAATCACGGACACAGGAAGGTCGCTCATTTTTTACTGTGACAAATTGATCTGGGATATGTTTCCAAGGATTGAGGACTTGTGGATGCTAACTCATGGCAGTGAACCACGATAATGGCGGCTCGGCGGCATAGCAGACGCAAACATCCATGAATTTCTTATTCTCATTTTGTCGCGTTTGCTCATGGCCGGTGCAGACTTATGCGTCGTCTTTGGAACGAAGCAAAACAAGACTTTTGGTGAGAGATAAAAAATTATTTGAATTGCAAGCTTCTAGATATAAGTTGGTGCTACTTGTTAGGAGGCATAAGATAACCTTGGCAGATGTGTCATTGTTCCTAGTGATGAGAAATTGATTTTGACTGGACCTCCTAGAGAGCACGATGGAGAAAATTGTTTTTTTTTTGCTTATCGTTGCAAGTTATGAATATAAATTATTGTATATGGCTGTGTGATTCTGGGAAGTGAGAGAAGGATATGTGGCATATGGACAGACTAAATATCAAACCAGAGTTCCGATCTATTAACTTCATATTCACATGCCAAAGGTTCATTGACCCAAAAGTCTGTTAATGATTTTAAGGTGGCTTGTACCCATAGACTTCATATTATTAAAATGCTGGATTTTTTAATGCCATTTCAGCAAATCTTATGGTAATTGAAATTCAGGAAAAAACGGGCCTATTTTAGAAGGTCTCGCTCTTATAATATTTTTTGGACAAAAACTCAAACATTAAATGAACAAAATCCTATATTTCTCTAAGTTGATTTTTTCGCTAGGATCAAGTTCTACTAAGCTCCATTATCCGCTGTTCCAATTCTGATTTTTTTTAAATAAGCGTCAACTATTGAAATGTCCGCAGGGTTCAACGGCATTGTTTAAGAAAATATTGGCAAAGTTTCCCGATATTAATTTGTTCCATGTCTGGGGCGACTGAATGCTGGAATTGCTTGCATTTGTTTGTTCCTGGGTATAGATACTATCCTTAGTATTTTCATCCAAACTGACTAAAATTCGAAAAGGGAACAGTTCCTCACTACTTCTGCCATTTCTCTGCTTTAGTAGTAGCCAGCTGTAGTATTGGAGAGTGGGTAGGCCCACTTGGGGTAATTGAGGGTGTGCAGATTTAAATGGCTGTTCAGCAGCTGGAGTATCCAAAGATGTCCCATCTGTCAATTAGAAGCTCCGTATGCCATTGCAATACCAAAAATACAAAACATCAACATTTGTTTCAAAATACACAAAAGGAACCCAATAGTTATCTAGGGAAGATAATAACTTCAGCTGGTGACCACACACTATGACGGACGGGTAGTAGTCTATGTTGCCTGAAGAAAATAACTAAATAACAAACTCCATCGCATGCAGGACTTAGACAGTCGATTTAACAAAAGCTGCAGCAATTCTTTTATGTTTGCCTGCCAGCAGCAAAACAATTTCATCTCTGAGCTCTTACCCTCAGTAAGGCTTCAATGGCATTTTCAGGTCAGCTTACACCTCCTGACAATACTTCAGAGTGATATCATTAAAAAATAGTACAAATAAGCTTAGATAGAGCTGCTGTCACACTCCTGGCTGTTGCCTTGCAAACCGTTTTTGACAATTTTTTTTATTTCGCTGAGAATGATTTTCCAATTTTTGTTTTGCTTTAACGGCTACACTGATTTTTATAAAAAAAAAATAATTTCATAAATGAAGCGAGAAGCTATAGATTTTTGGTAACAGAACTCGTATGATTTCTTTTGAAATATTTGTACTCTTACATACAAAACGCTCACATTTTAAAACTTTCTACCTTTTGTTGTTGCTAAAAAGTTTGTCAGTTTTAAATTAAGTATTCTAAGTGTTTTAGAAAAACATTTCCAATTCAAACAACATTGTCTAAAAATTTGCTATTTTAAAACACTTTCATTATTTTCTTTAAAAAATTACATTTTGTTGGCCTACCCTATTAAATTTTTTACTTCCGATATACATAGATATTATTGGACAAGTTTTGTATTTCGGAAAAAAATGGAACTCGAGATTTTAATCAAACTTGACATTAGGATGATAGAGAACACCAAAAAAGTGGGTCCCGCAATTCCGTCTGTCTGTCTGTCTCTCTGTACAATGCTCTACAGCCTAAACGGCTAAGCGATTGTCTTGCAACATGGTACTTATGTGCTTTAGGTGATTGTCTCAAATAGATTTTTGAATCGTTTTCTATACCCAAAAATAACTGTACTTGCCATATAATTTTTTCTACCATTTTAATTATCTCGAAAACTGCTCTAACGAATTTGATAAGAATAAAATGCAAGACTGGATCGTAGGAACTTGTTCTTGGAGCTAACAACTTTAATGTTGCTAACCATTCAGGTTAAGTTAGTTAGGTGTAGTTATCCTATGCAGGTTTAAAGCTTATTGTAGGTAAGATTAACTTGATTCTTAGTATAATGAATTGTGGAATGGATGATTCAAGGAAGAGTTACATAGGTACCTACCTACAAATGTATATTTAAATCTAAGTTATGGATTTTAATTATTTAAGTTAGGAGGGTAAAATGTATCTACATATATATACGAGTACATATTGATGGAACGTAAGTATGTAAACATGTACATACAATAATGAAAATGAAGGATGTAGGTATACATGAATATATACATTGTATTTAGTTTTCAGGGACGTACGCAAAAATAAGTAAAAAGGGAATAATAATGAGGTAGAAATAAATGGATAATACACATAATTAAATGTTTTTATATTGCTTAGTCGTTATAGTTTGCAAAAATCGTTGGAGCGTTTTTTAATAAATTCATTTTTTAAGTATACGATTTTGAAAACATTTTTAGGAAAAAAATTTGAAACGCAACTTTGAAGATATTATTAATATACATATAAAATTCGAATTTAAAAAAAATTCTGTGACTGGTTTTTGAAAAATCGATTTTGAAAAAAAAAATATTAATTTTTTAAAAATCGAAAAACTTTTTTTGGAAATTTGGTTACGCAGTCTTATTATCAATTTTAGGGAGCATTTGCATAAAAAAATTATTACGAAGTTTCGAAAAAATTTATTGAGTCGTTTTCGAAATTTTGAATTTCAAAAAAAAAAAATAATTTCCAAATTTTTTTTTTTTGAAAAATTTAGGTATACAATAGTGTTTAAACTTTCTAGGAGCTTCTGCCCAAGAAATTTTTAAAAAATCAGATTAACCGTTTTCCAGAAAATCGAAAACCAGTAAAAATGGTTCTACTAGAGGTACCAAAAATAACAAAAAAAAATATCAACGGTACCATTTCCCTTCAATAATTAACAGATTTTTTTTATAAGAATCGTTGGAGTCGTTTTTGAGAAAAATTATGGAGGCTACTGTTATTTGTCGTCTTAAAAAAAATGAAAAATATGTGTGGGCATATTACCGAAAAAAAATTTTCTCGTGCCTTAAATTAGAAATAATACTGCATACCAAAACTTTCGACAACTAATTTTTGTATTTTTGGAAAAAAAAATATTTTTTTGAAAATTCTATGTTTCGAAAACGGGTAGATGATTTTTTCTGAATTTTTTTTTAAGTTTATATTATTAAATACTTAAAATTGTCATTCCATTTTTTTTAATTAAAGAAATTTTGTCTTAAAAAATTCAAGTTAAAAACGACTTTACAAATATATTTAGAATCTTGATATCTTTTGTATACGATGTGATCGAACATACAAGCATAATTGCGATCCAGTCGTGCATTTTATTTTTAAGTTGTGTTTTGTAGGTACTAATTTAACAATAACAATGAGCTCGTCTCACAATCACGTCTAGTTTATTAATAGCATTCATTTTGTGCAAGAACTATGTATTCTTCCAATGAATTCAAGAAAACAAGTTTCCGACACTTCTTTGTTTTTCTGATTTTATTGACTTCACCAGAGAACAAAAATCAGCCAATTTTTGTTGTTTGTGGATTAATCGATTTTGTTCTCCTGCTGACGTCAATAAAATAAGACAAAAAAAAAGAAGTGTCGTAATCTTGTTTTCTTTGATTCATGTAATCTTCCAAATTATGGCAAAGCTATTTAAAAAAAATTGTTGGGAATAACTGGTGCAAAGCCTTATCCAAATCAATATATTCGCATTCGAGAAAATTTTCAAGACGTTAAAAATAAGAACAAACAAAAATTAGAGTTTTTTCCTCAATAAGGAATTCCATGCCAAACTGTGTTCTATAGAAATAGGTCACTGGAAAATAGTATGTACTACGCAAAACTGTTACTTTCCACAAATCCAATATACTTCCTAAAAAAAAGCAGATAAAAATGAGGAATAGTGTTCTAAGTTCTTGGTCCTAATTAACAAAAATGAAGGTTCTTGTTTTCGATTCTAATGCATGAAACAGATTATACCAGCAGCAGCAACATGTTCCGGCGGTAAAAAGCAAATGGGTAGCAACCATTTTTTCAAACACATTGCCATACCAGCACCTAACGACGCGACGACGCTAATGCAAGTTTCAGGAGTTGGTTTAGCGTTTTCTTTACAATTGGAATTATGTACACTTGCTCTAAATAAATGGCGTCCGCTGTTGCTGGTGGTGGTTTTATCTGTTTCACGAATAACACGGCAAATGCCAATTTTTCTACCAAAATGGGTCATTAATTGCCATAATCCCATTTCATAACAAATAATTGACCAAAAATGGCGTAGGCAAATATGTTCATAACTCGAAAGCTATCATAAATAGATGATGAGTGTTTCGAACTATAACAAATATTATGCTCATTCATAAATTTAATGTTAATTCAAATCATTATACAAAATGGGCAAACAAAACATAAAACGTCAATTTACCTAATAAAAACGTATGTCCATTTATGACCATTCTCGTATTGAAGCGACCCACTGCTTCATCAATTCAACTTTATGTTTTCATTAAGATCGTAAAAGAGTCTTGAAATTCCATCTCTTTTTCTGTTTGGGGACCGCCGCGCTGCCGGCCGAATGGACTGGCTGACGGATGATAGCATTGGGGTGATTCGTATTTGCAAATAAATGTGCATTGATGGGAGAAGTGCGCGGTTAGAGAGAGACCCACCAGTGAGTCGCGCCACGATCAATGTAGCGATGCGAACGAACGACCCAAATTGAAATTCTTGCTAGCTAATGATGTTCGCAATTACACATTGCGACAGCGCGAGTTCTTGAACCCCATAAAGTAATTTCGAGGCAGAAAATTGCCATAATTTCCATCATCATCTCCATCTCCATCATAATCACCATCAGCTGCATCTTCGGCAGGAGTTTATATTGCCATCGTGAATTATAATAATTCCAAATGCCCCGCATGGCTTGCGGACCCTAGGTATTTGGCGGCGCGGAGCAACGCGCACGCACGTATTCAACAACGCGAAGGCCGAATGAAATTAATAACAACGAACACACTGAATCTGAATTCTGAATTCACGAATGGCCTAGTAAGATGAAAAAAACCCACAGATACTCGGATCTAAAAGCAGAGCATTCTGGCTCTATGTTGTGTTCGATATAGGAATATATAATGTGCTTTTTGAGGAGCTTCCCATGATCATACTGTTGGGATTCGGGATCGACCGAGATCGAGCTCAGCTCTCCATATGCGGAGAGGGGGAAGTCACCTCTTTATATGGGACGCGAGCAATTTATGATTGGAATCAAAGGCAATGCGAGCGCATATACGATCTGTGAGATGAGGTTGCGCATGTGCATCATGCAGCAACTAATCTCTGCCGTCGCTCAGCCGCCACAGCCGCATCGTGCCGCACAGTCTGATAATAAATTATAGATTCTAGTTTTTTTCGCATTCACTAATTTGATAGATTGAATCTTCTTTCGGGGGAATCTATTTGCTTCATTGATTGCTTGCTGGAGGTTTTGTGCTGGCGACGCACGCAAGATTGAGGTGACTTGACGCTGTTGCCAGTGGATGCTATCGTGCGAGCTTCTTCTGTAGGTGGATGCAATTAGAGAGCTATAAAAGAATAAAAGAATTTTTATTTGTTTAGATAAATAATTAGCAATGTTTAAGGAACAACGTTTGGAGAATGAGTAAAAAACTCATTGAAAAATACCTTCCTGAATTTTCAAGCAAAAGTTACGTACTGGTCGGAGGAATTTCTATTCTTTTTGTAAACTTTTTTCACATTAACCATAAACTCTTGAAAAAGTTGAATACTAGTTGAATGTAGTACCTATCAATATCAGACAGATTTTCGAATGCTTAGCCTGGAAATGTGCTGGTATTGCAAAGGTGTATTTGTATATTGCGGAATAAGGGTTGAACTCGAAGCCTTTAGGTGTCGCCACTCTCGTCCCACAAGGTGATAGCAAGTATAATGCTTTTAATGTACAACGATTTATTAGAAATAGCGCATACAAAAATTGGCCTGTGAAATAAAGGTCACAAATTCATTCAATTGGCTTTAAATCCACACAGTCCACTAAAACAAAAACAAAAATAATATAAACATATTGTTTGCGTTTTCTTCAATTAATTCACTGGCCAGACCACGGGCAAAACATAATTCTAGGTGCATGAATCTAACCAAATTCCCCTAGAAAAATATAATTTACAGTGAGTAATCGCTGTAAATTTTATTAAAGTCGGTAAACATCGATCAAAAAATAATGCGTCTTAGAAAGGTACTACAGCATCTAACTGATGAGCCCAGCTGTAGTACCTGGGCGAAACGCATTTTGGACTAAAGGTCACAAATTCATTCAATTGGCTTTAAATCCACACAGTCCACTAAAACAAAAACAAAAATAATATAAACATATTGTTTGCGTTTTCTTCAATTAATGTGTAGCCTTTATTCATATGGTATCGTCGATGTTTGGGGACTGTCACCAGTGGCGTAACTATAGGGTGGAAGGGCTGGCAAAATTCTACGGGCACCTTACCCAAGAGGGCCCTGTTCCAGGACACCACGAGCGCAGAAATAACGCAACATTTTTAACAAAATTTTGCACCTGAGTACTTAAAAATTGTAATATTTTTAAGTACTTAAAATCAATCAAATTTGGGCACAACTAAAGACCATATACAATATCAAACTGAACATAAAAATTTCAACATATTGAAAACAAAAAGACGTCGATTTTCAGAACGCATCCATTGGCTGCTTCATTTTTTTTTTGTCGTGGTACATTGGTAACGCGCGCGAGCTAGTGAAGGTCAGGGAATTTCTGCATTTTGTTAATCAAATAGGCTAGAAGCCGGTGGCACTGAAAGTCCCGTCATCGCGGATTTGAAAAATGTATATGTAAATTGATAGTTAACAATTTATACGAATGAAATCAACTTGTTACGCATTGATTTAGTAAGCCGAAAATATGTTAAAGAAAATTTATTATTATAAAAAATCAAAAATGTATTTTATTGTTATGGCGGATTTTGATGAATTTTAGTTTATCCATAGAAAATTTCGAGATTTAACCGAACATCTTGCTGAAAAACTTCATTTGGCCGGAAGAGTATAACGTGCCTATTTGGACGGGGTAGTAGGGGGTTAAAAAAATTGTTCTCTTAAACACGAAATTTCCTATTGAATGCACTAAATTTCATCAAAAACTGCGGCAAGGAAAAACATTTTTGTTTTTTTTAACATAATACATTTTATTTATCATATTTTCAGCTTAGTAAATCTACTCTCAACTTTAACTATTGATTTACATATAAATTTTTCAAATCCACGTGACGGTACCTTCAGTGTTCTTTCAAAGAATAAAATTAATAAAAACCTATTTAAGGAACTCTATGGGACAAGACAGGCTACGTAAATTGGCTATTGTGTCTATTGAAAATTCTATGGTCCAATCTTTAAACTATGATTGTGTTATAGATACTTTTGCGGAACAGAAAGCTCGGAGAAAAAATTTCATTAAAAAAAAAATCTTATTGAAAGTAAATTGTGTTTTCATTATAAATACATATTTGCATAACCCCATGCTCTTGAAAATAAAATTTATTAGATAGTTAACTAAAATTCACATCCATTTTGCGGTTTCAACAGTAAAAGTAAATAAAACACATATAAAATATTTTTTTCCATTATATTTCTTTTTTGTTATAAAGTTTGAACGTTGACATTATGTGCGAAACACTACATCATTTAATTGACCACCACGCGAATTGTTGCAAGCATCGATTCTTTTGAGGTAATTTTCGACCACTTTTTGACACATATTGGGTATCTCAGCCATAACTTGACGAATGTTGGTTTTCAAGTGCTCAAGAGCTAAAGGTTTATCTGCATAAACACAGTTTTTCGCGTAGCCCCACAAAAAAAAGTCCAGCGTGTCAAATCGCATGATTTTGGTGGCCAGTTGGTATCGCCACGACGAGAAATTACGCTGCCAGTAAATGTCTCTTGCAATAAAGATATATTCGCTCGAGTTGTGTGGCATGTGGCACCGTCTTGTTGAAACCATATATTCTCCAAGTCGTATTCTTCAATAGCAGGCAAAAAATTTCGGCTATCATATGACCATAACGCTCCGAATTGACGGTGACAGTCGATCCATCGTCGTTTTCGAAGAACTAAGGTCCAATCACACCTCTGGACCAAAGAGCGCCCCAAACAGTGACTTTTTGTGGATGTAATGGCCTCTCTTCAATTACTTGAGGATTCTCAGAACCCCAAATACGACAATTTTGTTTATTAACATACCCACCGAATGAGAAATGTGCTTCGTCGCTGAAGAAAATTTTGTTCGGAAAATCGGTGTCCACCGCCTGTTGTTCAAGCACCCATTCGACGTTTCTACGACTGCGACGTTGTGAATGGTCAGCTGGCTTCAGTTGTTGTGTAAGCTGGACTTTATATGGATATTGGTGTAGATTTAAATGTAAAATATGCCATAATGTGTCGTAAGACAGTCCTAATTCCTGCGAACGACGAGGAATCGACACATTCGGGTCTACGTCAACACTTTCATTTACAGCAGCGATATTTTTAGTGGTACGGGCGAAAGGATGGTGCACAGGCCTTACAATATCTGTAACCAATCCAGTCTCTTCAAATTTCTTCACAATTTTGGCAATTGCTTGCGTAGTTGGACGATTATGTAAACCATAATCTCCTCTTAAAGCACGATATGTGGCTGTGGCAGAATCACCATTTTTCTAGCAGGTTTCAACAATTTGTATACGTTGTGCGATAGTTAAGCGATCCATTTTCGTAATTGTCAGACTTTCAACTGAAAAAAATATTGGTTTAACAACAGAGTTTGACAGATGTCGAATTCCCGCCCTATACTTTTGACACCGCAAAATGGATAACCATTTTTTATTAATAGTTTTGGGTAACTACTTGTGCTTTATTTAAATTAAATTCTAACGTGACTTATTTTACTGGGATTCGGGGAGGGCCCCATCCAAAAAGTATGTGCCACGGGCCTTAGATGGGATAGTTACGCCACTGGCTCTCCCATATTATTTGCTGTCGAACAAGCACTTTTTGAGACACTTGAAATCGATCCCGTTCCTGCACATTTTATATTACTGAGATTGCCTCAGTTCCAATTCTCAAAAAATGGCAGAACTTGTGCGACGTGCATATAATGAAAAATTTTTCCCAAATCTCTTGACTTGACAATTACACACCACAAATTACAACTACATTTTGCTCGGTCATAAAGAGTGGACGCGAATTAAGATTTGGCAGAAAAACTGAACAATTATATACCTGTCTTTCTAAATTCGACAAAGTTATTTTGCACAGTGGCAGAAATTCGACCACCAATGAAGCTCCTATCCGTTCACTATAAACCCTCAAAATTAAAATCCCATGACATTATACTCTTAGTGTTGGATTTTCACGCCACAGATCTAATTTCTAGAAAGCCAATCCCAGCATATTACACCTAAAAACACACAAACTATGTTGTCTCCTTCGAAGAAGTGACAAGTATTTCTCTTTTCTAGACAATTTGCTTTGAACGATAGCCGTTCTGATATTTGTAGGTCTCCCCCATTCCTGTGCTTTTTCCAAATTCAATATTTCGAAAACTGGTGGACGATTTTTTCTAAAATTTTGGTTTTAAGTTTATTTCATTAAATATTTAAAATTGTCATTCCAGTTTTTGTTTAGGAAAAATGTAAGAAATTTTTTATATAAAACAATTAATTAAAAAACGACTTAAAAAATATAGTTAGCCGTTTCTATTAAGAATATTTTGCATAAAATGTGATTGAACATAAGGCCAAGTACGTGCGATCTAGTCGTGCATTTTATTTTTTTTTCTGACGTAGATCCTTGTTTTTCGGATGTGGAAATTCAACGGCAACGTATGGTACATATGTCCATTAAATGTTCGTGTCTCAATAAAATTGTCTAAAGGGAAAAAACAACTGCGTAAAATGTAATGCTTTGAAAAATAAATGCCCCAATGTCGTTATATTTACATGAGTGGCATGGAAGAAACCAAACCCATTTCGCTTCTCGGAATGTGCCATAGATCAAAAAATGTACTGCTTAGTGTTTAGAGTTTTTAAAGAGCAAGGAATTCTCTTCCCTTCTGATCTGGCTGTAATTAAATGTACGGGCAACATTCGCCTAAAGCAGTTGCGAAGTCGAGCTCAATAACCTTACTTGAATCTTTTGGATAGAATTCAAAATATTGCTTTAAAAATGTAATGTAATATAGAACTTTTAGGACCGTTTGCTGATAAGAATCATAAAAATTTATGATCTACTTAAATAGCTTAAGGGCTACTTTTTCCTCTGCGTAAACTGTCACATGAGTTCTTAAGTAGAACCTAAATGCTTAAGTTGTGTATCAGCAAAAGCCTGGAACACTTGTTTCATGTAGCTTATTTATTCCCTCCGCAGCGCTAGTACCCCTATACACATCCTCATCAAAATCTTACTATAACATCCATCTTCCAGTCAGTCACAATAACCAACAGTAGAACGCAGAAAGATGTTATATCAGCATGGCAGATAAGGAACTTACATTTGCCATGCTCACAATTCACAGTGTGTTAGCTACTATCACAAGAGAAATTAAGAAATTGCTATCATTGCTACTCATTGTGATTCTTAACCTCTATTTGGAGATGCTGAGTAAAAAGATTCCCATTAACCGTTCGTATAGCCAGCTATCATCAATTAATTCAAGTTGCTTTGGTTGGTTCATTCGTGGATTTGAATCTTCTGATTTGAACTCTCTTGGTAATTGGAATAAATTATTTTTCCCCTGTATTAACCTTGGCCTGGAATCAGATTCCTACTGTTTTGTACCTGCTTCATTTCTTGTAAGTTAATATCCTGGGCTGAGTTTACTCATGCAGCTCTTTTTAACTTACCTGACATTAATATGATATGCCGAAATCACCTTGAACGGAGCTGAACCACGTTCAAAAATATTTGCCAACAAACTTATCGAAGCGAACCACAACTTTGTTAAATAAAAGTGTTTCCATCTCTACTGGAGTGTGATTTTCTTATTGAACGAACATTAATAATACAAATCACAGAAAATTCTATAATTTTCTTTGACTTAACAGTAAATTACATATTTTCTCCATTTTACACAAAAGAAAACTTTACAAAAGAGGAAGCATTTCAAGCCCGCCCATAGCATTTCATCCCAATAAAAGGCATAATAAAGTCCTCAAATACAAAGAAAGAACCATCACTTACTGACTGCTGGCTGATACTTTGCCAACGTAACAACCATAACCATCCAGCCAACCAACTAACCAAAGTAGGCAATCAATTTCAATTTTAAACTGACCCAGCTGACCATTTCTCCAATCATCGATTATTATCATCCGATGTGCTTCTACTTCTATTTTCTATTCTATGGATGACTATCGCTGCAGCAGAGCAACGTTTTATCCTATAATGAAGCCTCATTTCGATTACAATCTCTATTTTAGAGCTCTTTGTGTGTCACAAAGACACTTTATCTGTGCGACTGTGATGAGCCCCAAAATGCTTCCGCCGCATTTCGACATATCAGTCCGGTCATCCGGAAAATCACAAACGTATTACGAAAGTCTAATTTTGTATCGAATCTGTGTGGGTATGTGTGAGAGTTTGTTTTTTGGACAAAAGCCGAATAGCTTCTGAGGACGTAAGCTGTTTAAGAAAACACAAATCAACGCCAACGGTATTGTAGTTCTTCCACACCCGAATCACACACCACCTCCCACCAAAGAATATTGATAATGCAGTCGAGCCAGTGCCTGGAATTATTGGGGACGACATTCCTATATGCTAACAATTTATTTTAATGTCATCAAGAGCTCAAACGTGCAGCTCTATATAGATCCACTATACAGTACACATGCAGGGTGTAGCATGTTGCATGAATTATTATGTAGGTCACAGCTGTTGCTAAAGAGCAGAGTAACGTTCGATTAATGTCCAAAATGGAGCAAAAGTTATTGAGGCATGTTATGTCCTCCGAGGGAGTTGAAAAAAAACTGCTGCTGCTGTGAGTCTATGTGATAAATTTTCACATTTAATTCTAATATGGTTTTTAGTGTTTGTGGGAGTGAAGTTGTGGCTCAGAGCTTGACATAACCCTTATTTCTATAATTACTTATTTTGGCCTTCCTAAAAGTTTTGTCGAATTTTAATTTTGTTCTGCGTAACTCATACACAAAATGAGTTATCATTTCAAATTTACAAAATGTAGTACCAACCTCACAATTCATACATACACAACACAGCAAATTATGTCAAATGAAATAGGTCATAATTAATAACCCTAAGGGAAAATGCCCTAAAATTTGTGAATGGTGTTAAAAGACTGCTCAGGTTTGACATTGTGGCAGCAAAGAAAACTAAGATGTGTGTAATTGAACTTTAAACTATTAAGGAAATTTTTTTTTGAGTAATAATTCGACAGTGAGTGAGATAGGTCCCGTACAAATTGGCAGTGAAAATTTTCGCCAGTAAGTCTGTAGGTCGAGCTACAGCTTAAGCCGCTGAAGCGATTTTTTTTTTCAAACTTTGTACTTAAAAACTTAACTTCTATGTAGAGGAGAGATTTAATTTTCTTGTTGCTCCAAAAATAATGGCAGATATCTGTTATATAAATTCCTTTATTTAATGCTCGACTCTTTCAGTTAAGGGACCTATGATTTCTGTCAAAAGGTCCCTAAAACTGTACATGACATACCGCATTCCATCCAATATATTTTTATTTTGATTATTGTTTTTTTTTTTTTTTTAATTAACCGTTTTGAAAACGAGCTGACGTGAATGACATCTAGCTAACCTAAGCTTACGCCGATGAAATATGACAACCCTCAGATAAAACATCTGGAGAACATATAATCAAGAAATATAAAAAACATTCGTCTCATTTTTCATTTCATTTCACTTTGTCTTATTTTATTTAATGTTATCTTATTTTATTTTATTTTATCTTTTTTTATTCTATTTTATTTTATTTTAATTTATTTTATTTTATTTTATTTTATTTTATATTATTTTATTTTATTTAATTTTATCTTATTTTATTTATTTTTATTTTATTTTATTTTATATTATTTTATTTATTTTAATTTTATTTTATTTGATCTTATTTTATTTATTTTTAGTTTATTTTATTTAATTTTTTTTTATTTTATTCAATTTTATTTTATGTTATTTTATTTTATTTTATTTTGTTTTATTTTATTTTATTTTATTTTATTTTATTTTATTTTATTTTATTTTATTTTATTTTATTTTATTTTATTTTATTTTATTTTATTTTATTTTATTTTATTTTATTTTATTTCATTTTAATTTTACAATATTGATATTTAAAGCTTTCAGACTGAATAAAATTAATTTTTTACAATTTTATGCGAATGGACAAACAGTAAATTCAAGTTCTATTTTACAGCCACATATACTAACTAGTCAATCTTAATTTAGTTAAAGTGTAGTTAATACAGAATTAATATATTAATTCGAAATATTTGAACTCGAGATACCGTGGTAGAGACTTTTGTTTTTTAATTAATATTATTTTTGTTTTAATAATGTGTTTCCTAATTAATAAACACTGACGGGCATGTACGCGACGAAACAATCGTAGGATGATGATCTAGTATATTCAGCCAATATTATAGTTTGTGAGGAGAAGTTGTTTTAGTTTCTAAAAAAAACTGATAACTTTGTTAGAAATTTAAAAAGATTGTGTTTCGTCGTTTTCCGCATGTAAAATTTAAGAGCTCGATATAGATAGAAGCTTCAAATACTTAGAACATTTCCCCATCTGAGGCAAATAAAATCTCCAAAAATATAGGGGGATACACTAACACAAGAACCTATAGCCTTGGATGATATACAGGTACTAATATGCCTCTTTAAAATCATACATTTGTCTGCTGTGTCGACTTTGTCGCAAATAAATCTAACCTCCAGACAAATTTCTATAAATCCAAAGTTAACACAATATATTTTTTATCCTATTCGCAACTGTACTTTTCTAACTGTTATACTGAGGATAATATCAAGAGCAGGATGGTCTGCAATATGTAGTTAGGTATATAGCTTGTGAGATAATGAAAGCCAAAGTAATTTGAAGGAAGCGCAACGCGTGATAGCGTTGAGTTTGAGAGCCTTCATCTGTTTGGCTTGTTGACACATTGGACGACTTAAACGATCCGATAATTTGTCATTTCTGGTTATTTAATTAATAATTGCAAATGACATCATATTATGCATAGATGTACTTATAGGAAATGCTCCGTTCGTTAAATGTGACACAACGACAAAAACAGGAAGAATATTTGTAGTTTATATTATGAGTGCAATTGCAATCTAAAGGATGCGCTTGTTTGTATATAGTTGTTATTGCAAAACGACGATAAATCAAATGTCATTATTTACTATCTACAAATAATTTATTATGAAACTATTGGTAGAGAGAGCTCTTGAGAATTCTTAGAGTTTTTAGGAAATGTCGCCAAGATTGTTGCAAGTGCAAGAGTTTCTCGTCGTCTCGTCAGAAAAATTGTGCGACGAGGACGATTTTCAAAACAAATAGCAGAATCAAATTATTTTTAGAAAAAAAGGAAAAATAAAAAACTAACTATTGTCAATAGGGTCTTCTAACCATTAGTACAACGAATAAAATAATGCTAATTAAAAGGGACACACAATTATAAGCCAAACCATTTATCTTATTTGCATTTATATTATTAAACATGTAAAATGTTCAAACAAATTTTTTTTTTAGAAAAAATTTAAGAATTTTTTTATATAGAAATTAAGTAAAAAACGAATTTAAAGATTCATTTAGCCGTTTCTATTTAGAATCTTTTGCATATAATGTAGTCGAACATAGGAGCAAGTACGTGCCGTTAATGGCCGAATGATTAGGCAATTAAAAGAATACTGATATGTCGAGGATTATAAAGTAAAAGTTGTACAAGGTACTGATCATTTCGGTCTCGACAAAATCCAAAATTTAAAAAAATTGTAAAAAGATGTAAGATATGATAAAAGATAGAGTAAGGTAACTCAGCAATTTGGGGGTAAGAAAAATGCGGGTGTGAATTTTGTAGAGGTTTTTTAATCCACTTAAATCGAAGCCATCACTCAATCGATTTGGACAGCTTATGGCTTGACAGGTAGGCAACATACTATATTTCGACGTTTGGATAATATTTATTTTTTCAAACGTCACCCAAATGGCAGCTCATACAGTTGAGCACATCAAAAATCTTTTGCAGAGTGACTTCGACAAGATTCAGCGATATTGTGATGACTGGAATTTGAAAATCAACTTCCAGAAATCAGAAACTAGTCTGTTTAGGACTCCGTTGTCTAGCGCCTCAAGGGATACGAGAAAGAACTGGCGCAAGGATGATGATCGTGGACATCCACCGGCGAGTAAAAGTGTAGTAAGGTACCTTTGCATCTGGTTGGATCAGTACCTGTATTTCGACCGACATAATGGTGCTGCCTTGGCCAGGGCTAGGGGAGCCTTTGCCTGTTTTATAGTCTTGACAGCAGGTTGAAGGTGATTTGTTACATGGCCCACATTAGGCCGATGATTGCCTACTGATGTCCGGTGTGGTACAACGTTGCCCCATCTCAAATGGAAAAGATACGGGTGTTTGAGAGGCAATGTCTTAGACTTTGCCTTGGATTACACAGAACACTAGAGTCAGAGTACACAAGATATTATTCCAACCAGGTTCTATACATCGGAGCCAACATAGGTAATTTTTTGTTTAAGCTGATTGGGGCGAGCGATGTCCTCAACCAACAGCTTAATTTTTGGGGCTTCTTACCCCGAAAACGAATATTTTGAGAATACGCGTTTAAGTTGCTAAATCCCTCCCGAGGCATTCCTCTATTTAGACAGTCGAGTGCTGATAGAGGATAGAATGGCGGTTCCGCTCGTCTACTACGTCAGCCGGAAAACTTTAGATAGGCGACTCCTTGTTGACACGTCATCGCTCAAGGTGGAGAAGAGCGCCTTCGGTTCAGTAGGACTGTGTCCGATCGGGACCGAAAGGATAGGGCGTAGCAAGAGAACCAGTTCTGGTGGCTCTCTGAACAGCAGTTTGATATCTAAAGTCGATTAAGAATGTATGTCTTGGCTGACTTACATAGATTTGGGGAAATCAGGTATACAAATATAAACAAAAAAAATTAAAAACGAAAAATGCTGCTGCGGCTGTTCCAGTTTTTAAGTAGTTTTAAGTGGTTTTGGGTATTTTAAGTAGTCTAAGTTATTTTAAGTTAGTATAAGTTAGTTGTATCTAGTTTTAAACATTTTTGTCTAGCTTTAGGATAGTTATAAGTTAAGATTAAATAAAAATGAATTTAAAAAAAAAATACTTTGTGTTTCTTAATTCGACTTGATTACACATAAAAATGATCAGCAAAACTTTGTTTATTTTTTTTGTTTTATATGTCAGCTCGAAATATGAAAAGGGAATCTGTACTTCTGGAGTTCATTAGTTTTTGGAATGTGAAGGAAGCAAGCCAAGAGAAAGTTGGCTCAGAATCTTAAAGTCGGCATATGATATATCATATACAGTGAAACCTATAAATAGCGGACACTCATAGTCGCCCAGTTTGTGTCCGGTTGTGTGAACTGTCCGGTTAAGGGAGAGAATAAGAAAGCAAATGACTGTAAAAATGAATAGCAGAAGGAAAGGAAATGACATGTGCAATAATGAAACGCCACCAGAAAAGGGAACCAAACTTTTTATAAATTACACCAATTTAGTTACCCGGGAAGTCCCCGAATAAGTTTTCACCAAACATAGCTCTGTCCGGTTATTAGAGTTTCGCGTCCAGCTATCGGAGATTTTCTATATACGTTTTACAAATAAAAGATAAAATATACTGAGAATTGCTTTGATTCTTTGATTTGTTGATACCATAATAATCCCTTAATTAAATTATGTGTCCGCGTACTGCAGGTTTTCTATATAAAATGAGCATGAAAAATAGTGTACGCTTCCGTTTATGAGATTGTCTCTTTAAAGGAGAATTTGTATGAAAAATTAAGTAAAAAATTTTGTTCCCGAAAATGTGTGCGTTTAAGGGAATTGTCCGCTTATTGGAGCTGTCCGCAAGTGGAACTCTCACTTTATGTGGTTTGATATTTTAATGCACATAGAATATTTCGCAGAAAAAAAATCGTGTGAATATCATAAAAAATTGACCATGAACTAAAAAATAATTAAATAAAAAAATATTTCTGCTAGCGAAAACCGAAACCAAACCACAGAGACCAGCGAGACTCTCGGCGAAATTCGGTACAAAAAATACGGTCTCGTCTCATATGCTTTCAAAGTAATATCGTCTGACACTAATCTCGGTCTCGTTGCCGGTTAGGTCGCAAAGCTTAAGTTTATAACTAGCTAAGGGGGCCAGTTATAAAGATCAGGAAAACTAATCAGGAAAAAAGTTCTAATGGATAATTTATGATGTTTTCGCACGCGTTTTATAATACGATGACAAATAACGCGGAGATTTTTTTTGCAAAAAATGTGTTTATTAATTTTCCTGATGAAACATTATTTTTCGAGCCAGCTGATTGCCTTTTGACGCAAACTGCAACAAATTCCAATGATATGAGTTCCAATTTCACTCGTTCCGCTGAAAGAATTGTGGACAAAGGAATGTTTTATGTCTGTTTCAATCGAAAAAACTTGGTAGCAGACTGGTAGTGGCAACTGCCATAGATTTCCTGTTTGATATAAGCGACCATCTGTTTCTGTTACTGTTTCAACTTTTCCTGATCGTTATAACTGGCCCCTAATCTTACACCGTAACTAGGTACTGCTGGAAGACATTTGCTCTGTGTTTGTTACATTTCACCAGAGTGCCCTGGTAAAATTGAAACTCTAACAATAAATTAATCTTGAACTTTTAAAAGTCTGGTTGATAAGCCGGATTTGCAGCCAAGCTAGCCCAAATTGCCTCAGAGCACACAACATAACGAAGAATGGGCGTAATTTGTTGGATTGTTCCTGAGTCAGTCACCAAATCCAATGTGGGTAGGCCCACCAAAGACTTTCGAAATATTTCTCTTGAAATAAAAAAAAAATTAATTTTTTTATATATTCAGTTGAACTTCGATAACTCGAATACTTGATAACTCGAATGAAATTGGTTGGTTTGAAATTGAAAATATAAATATAAATATAAATAAAAATTATTATTTAGATATGTACTATAATTAAATTTTGTTTGTTTTTATAATTTATTTAAAAAATTCTCACAACATTAAATTTATTGTATTTAAGTTTGTTTTTTATTTAAAAAAGCGACGCGTTTCGGATTTTTATTCATCCATCCTCGAGCTTACTTCGTTGTTTATTGGATGGCAATAGCGCTAAGCCTGAAGTGTACCTAATTTTGAAATGAAAACTTGCCAAGTAAACGAACATAATTAAAGTCAGTAATCATTAAATAACATATTTCTCTGATATATTTGAGGTTCTTCCATATTACTCTACTTAAAATATTTGATATTAAACATTAATAAGCTTAGAAATTGGCGTACTTTTAGATCTCTACTTTTCACGGCTGACTTTTTACGCAAAGGTTTTTGTATATAGAAGAACTTGGCTACTTTTTTAACATTCATGTTTTTGGTGTGATTTCACTATTTTTGCAAAGATTCTTTTTATCAGGAAAGGTGGGTGGAATAAACGCCCAACGAATGCATCATAAGGTAACGTAAGATTTTAATTTAATCCTTTTGTTTGTACTACAGGTCCTACCCCACTACCAATTTTCATAAGTTAGAAGTGATCTCTTGAAACGGAAATAACTCTTAAGAAGTGGGTGGATGAAACGCATGAAAAATTTCATCATTTCAACTTTTTCTTTATATACACCTGAAAACATAATCCTGCACCAATCGGAAGTGCTATCAATATATTTAATATTAATTCTGTGAAAGTGGGTGTTCATCGCTATCCTATCGCTCTACCAAATTTCATCATTCTACGATAATTAGTAGTTCTCTACTTAGTTGCTATCAATTCTATGCAAATGGGCGGTTGCCACGTCCCTGAACGTATAATCTCAAATTTTAAAATTTTATCTTTGCCTGCACTTAAAGCCCTAGCACTGTACCAAATTTCATCATTCCATGACGGTCATAAGTGCTCCAAATAATGTATATGATTTCTATGAAAATGGGCGTGTACCACGCCCCCTGAATGGTAAATCTTAAATTTTCGATTTTTTCCTTTGTATACATCACCAGGCCTACCGTTGTGCGAAATTACAAGATTTTACGATTTCGGGAAGTGCCCCAGAATTTTGATGATCTGTCAGTGAGTGAATGAGTGAGTCATTCAGTCAGTTACCGTTTTTGCAATTTTGGCAGTCTTATATATCGGGCACCTCTAAAGCTAAAGAATTGAAATTGGGCGAGTTACCTAAGCCTGGTGAGTTTAGCAAATGCTGAGAGTTCGAAGTTTCTGACTTAATTGGTACTGAATCTAGAGGGGGGCCGAAAATCGCATGAGTTTGTTCATGTAAATAGAGTGTAGTGCCAGAACTTGGCTGGGCACTATCGTGCCCTTTGATTTAGCTATTAAATACAGCATTTCGGTAAACCACTTGTCAGTCAAGTCTAAAAGAATATTTTAAATAATTAAAATAACTGTGCTTTTTTATTCGCAAATAAATATTACGTACATTTTATTTAGGGTATTCATGCAACGGTGGAAACCCGGATAAACCTCAGAAACCAAATAATTTTATTTCAGTAGAAATGAAATGTCAAAGTTTGTATGGGAAAAATTTTCTACAATTCAGATAAATTTATCTCACGAATTTGATGTTGTAAGAGTAGAAATAAACCTCATAAAGATAGTTCAGTGAACAGCTGATTGTTTCCTTCATTTACGCAATTCGTCACCTGAGTTTTATCTTGTTCTATGTCATTTTTCAAAATGTTGAGAAATCGATTTTTAAAGTTAAGATCGAAAGATTTTGTTTATTTTACTAATTTATTTTTGGAAGTTATGTTTTTCTGAAAGCCTTAAAATTTTTGTTTTAAAAACAATTTACAATTTTCTTTTTTCTTTTTTCTTTTGTTCTGAAATAATGATAAATAAAAATCGAAGCAGAGGTCATTTTGGATATTGAAAAAATTTATATGGAGTGAAAATAAGTTAAAATTGGTGGATATTGAACAAAAAAACTTAATATTGAACAAGACAGAAATTAACAACAAAGCTATAGGAAAACAGAGGCATTTTGTATTAAATTGGACAAAAACATATTTCATTATTCAAATCAGATTTCATTAGGTTATCTGAATGGTATGAAGGGGAACAATAAAATGTTGAATACTTGGTATGTTTCTTTCATCTGAAATTAAAAAAAAACGATTTAGGACTTAAAAAAATATTGCCTCTATATATGATTTGTCTACAATCTTTGAAAGATTCCTTTTTAAGATCCAGACTAGTTTTATTAATATTCAAAAAATGTTATACACAGTTAAATTATATACAGCATTACGCCTATAAATGTAACTCGAAACATTACGTTTCCGCAGCGAAAAAAACGTTTCGCAGATCATAAGCTATAACCGCCGCGCCGTATACTTACTTACCTATACACTTTCTGTTTTTTTGATTGATATCACGCTGAGCCTTTGCTTAACTATGATTACTGCGATGAACGTTATTAATTCTTTTTTCACATGTATTCGAAATTCTTGTGGCTTAATATCTTTTCTAGGTTTAAAAAACGACAATTTGAATGATTCATTGAAAACTTTCCTATAAATATTACAGCAATATTCTGATTTTCTTGATAAATTTCCCATGTATCTGTAGAGAATGAGTTCCCGTGTCATTATATTTTGTTGCAAAAAAAATAGTAAATCCGATTTTGAGAAATGTCAAGAGTTGAAAAAAAATGTTTGGCACACATTAAATGTTTCGTTGCCCAAAAAATACATAAAGGTAAACTTTTTCCGAGACACAACTACTGTGTTTTTCTTTGTGGTTGAATTCTTTGCACGATTTTATAATCAAATTGGGCATTCTCATGGTCTTTTAATCAGGGTTGCGAATTTTTGAATTAAAAAATCATTAAGACAGATGTCTGTAGATGACTTACAAAAATTTAATTCATAAATTAGTTGGTAGATTGGATATTCTTAAGCTTGGTTTTAGCAGAAATATCGAAACAAAAGGAGAACATGCAAAAAAAAAACAGATGAATAAACATAAGAAGTTGCACTAATCGAGGTAACACTTCTTAAAAGTTGCACTTATAGTGTCAAGACATGCTACGAATGCTACAACTTTAGTGTTGCGAAAATAGAGGAGTTGCGCGAATCTAGGGTTCCGTTAAATGAGTTCATACTGTATTTTCGATATCAAAAACATTTTAAAAACTTATTGCTTTGAAATAAACATTAAACAAAAATTAATTTCTATGAAAATTTCCATACTCGACATAAAAGTGACGTTCAAATTAAATTATTCTATAGATTATATTTTCTTGATTAAAAATTTCGATGTTGTTATCCGGTTGTTTAACAGTGAAGTAAGTTTATTTCTCTGGCAACCAACTCCGTGTTTATCTGGAGATTGAAAAATTGGCTCTAAGTAATTAAATTTTTTTTAATTCATAAGTCACCAACTAGCTTGTGAATTAAAGTCAAGCCTAAGCTAGAAAGTGATTTAAGCCTTTGCAACTCTGCGTTTAACACAAAAAAAGCAGTAGACGCTCCTCATAGGAAAATTTGGAAAATAAATTATTTTATTGGTAGGAACTTACACGTATTCAGAGTCCATCTTTTATAACAACGCACTGCACTTGTACTGACGTGCTTACTTGATGAGAGATCAAAATACTAAATTAGCATAGACTCAAACCTAGTGCAATAATAGGCGTTTTTCTTTTTTAGCTCCGAGTAAAGAACTCTGCTGTCAAAAAAAATTTGTATTTCTTTTTTTTTTAGCTTAGATACGTCTAATCGATAAACTTGTGTTTCCTTTTTCAATCAGAGCTAAATCGGAGCATGGCATGTTCCATTATAGCTCAGAATAAAATGACCGATCAAACGGAGAAAAGTGCTGAGCGCGGCTAATTTTACTCCTAATTTTGACAATAATCACGAAGTAAAACAAATTAAAAACAAAAATGAATTCAGAAAACGAAAGCATGGGAACTTCTGGTATATAAGTTTTAGTAAAAAAAACAACAAGTTTTAATAATTTATGATAGTTCTGCGCTTAAGTTTATGTCAAAATTAAATCGGAGAGCTCTATTCAGAGCTAACTAGGTTAACTCAGGTTCTGTTTAGTGATCTGCCCGGAGTTAAAAAAGAAAAACGCCTAATGCTGATCTCGTACGATATTGCACAAAATAGAATTCTTATGTCCTTACACAACTAAATTCATATCTTTTTGTTCAATAAGGCACAAATTGTAACCATAATAATTTGAACATTGAACAAAATAGAAATAAATGAAGTAGATAAGGATATTGAACAAAAAATGTATAAATGTGGATATCTTGTTAGAAATAAAAAGGAATGATTTTAACGGGTCCGCCATCTAACGTTTTTTTTTCAACTAGTGCTTATTTCGTGAATGGTAACACTTAGCTCATGTCCGATTTAACAGATAATTAGTTCTATCCTTCCGCTGAACGAATATGGTTGTGTGTACGCTTGAAAAACGCTCGCTAAGTGGGCCTGCGATTGACTTAGAGAAGATGCCGATTTTGCCAAAAAAAAAACATCTCTTCAGATGAAGCTCATTTTAATCTTGGCGGCATCAAGCATTTGGGGCATAGAAAACCCGCACGCATACATTGAAAAGCCGATACACCCAAAACGAGTCACTGCTTGTTGCGGATTTTGGTCCAGAGGCATAATTCGAAAATGAGCAAGGAGTGGCCGTTAAAGTCAATGGCGATCGTTATCGGGCCATGTTGAACGAATTTTTGTTCACAAGAATTGAAGAGGAGGATATTGGTAATATTTGTTTTCAACAGGACGGCGCTACGTGCCACACAGCCGAAGCTACAGTTGATGTTTTGCGCCCATTTTCAAAAAAAAAGTTATTTGGCGGACCCGTTACTATGAATTGTTCAATATAATACAAAAGGAATGAATAGTGGTTTAATGAACAAAAGTGGAACTCAAAATGGTAAGAAAAGTGGTTTATTGAACAAAAAAGTTGTCCATAACTTGAAAACTAAATGAGATAAAACAAAATGGTTTGCGCCAATCGAAAGAGGATCCTCGAATTATAAGAACTGCATTTCTAACTCAATTTCGTCAAAAATGGTCTATTGAGCAAAATAGAACTCAGGTGACGAATTGTTTTTAAGGGGAGCGTTAATGCAATGGTCCAGTGGAAAGATATATCTTTCTGCAAAGCGGAAATTTATCTCTTTGCATGAATACCCTTATTAATTTTGTGTGCTTACTTTGATAACTCGATTTTTTTTTGGTAAGTGATGTTTCGAGTTATCGAAGTTCGACTGTATTTAAAATATTAAAGAAAGTGCTACAGACAGTACAACAATCGCGTAATACACATAATTGCATTCATCGAGATGAGCATTGGTTCAACATAAAGAGAGTATATTTCGAAACAAAATTCCAACCTTTATCAATGCATTTTCAACATTGTGGTGAAATATGAATTCAAGGACCACAACTACAAGTGCCAATTGTTGGAACACACTATGCTACTGATATCGCAATCAATTGACACAATAAAAAAAAACCTTCAATTAAATCGCACCTGAAATAATGTTTAATTCGCTAATCGACAAACGTTTTATTTTCATACGCGGCAATCGTTTACACTTTAATAAATCTAAAATAACAGACCATTATCACGAGATCTATTACTTAGCCCCATCCCGCAGCCATCACCATTTCGAACAATACATAATCCTCAAAAAAATATCAATTTCTCGCTATTGAGCTAATTGCTCTCATCAATCGAATTCCATCGACATTAACATTACATTGAGTATGAGCTCCACATCTGTAATTAAACTCGCAGAAGCAAATATCACTGTGACTATATCTACACTGCGAACTGCGACTGCCACCCTATAACCCCCAATTTAACCATCGACCACTCCAACACCACGACAGCAATTTCTCCTTGTGCCAGTGCCAATGCCAGTAATCAACCAAACCAACGAACCAACGTACCAACAACGACGGACGACGGCGACGTCCGTGCATTGCAGGAAAATTATTATGTGGTAATTTTATGGCCTGGCCGATTGTTACGCAGAGATGGAACGGTTTCTGATAAGATTTCCAGCTATCGATAGTTGTGTCCAAGTGCTAGTGATGGGAAGTGATGGGGTGGTTCTCTATATTCTTGGTTATATGCGGCGTAGTGGTAGATAGAATAGCAAAACATCCAGTTTGCCGCCCCGGGCGTTGATTATGATTATTGTTATTGCATGTATCCTGGTTTTGGTTCTGGTTCCGTTTTCGTAGCGACAGCGACAGGGATTCTCCTTCCTCCCATGTTTATTGGAAAGATGTGCTGCGGGCGGAATTGGTACCCACTTTGTGCATAGTTACGACGACCATTACCAAACCGAATAAATCATCCTTTGGAATAGACCTCCAATTATTTGTCAATTTATGTCTCCTTCAAGGGCAGCAGACCATAAATAATTGCGCTGCTGTTGCTTCCCTCCAATCTGTGTGAAGGATAATATTCCTTTCGGGCTTGCGTCTTGTTTGATTTTTTTTTGTTTCTTTTTTCTTATTCTTGTTCTTGTTTCCTCTTCTATTTTTTTTTTGCATTTTGTGCGAGAATCTTTGAATCTCTTCTATCCAGGATCAGATTATTGTTCCTCGTTTAGTTGGCAGTTGCTGGTGCTTGCCAAGTCGCAGAGAGTGTAGATGAAGCCTTTTGTACCATGTACAGATGCTGCTTCTTCGATTCTCTACTGAGGGTTTTGTCCTCTTTCAGAGTTATTGTATTTTTTTTTAGATAGCTAAGGATTCTTTGCCTGAGTAGAGCACAAGCTTGGTCCTATACCTTTGTCCAAAGGACGCAATTTAACCGGATTTAATCGGATTGTCCGACCAAAGTCGAGTGTTTCTGGAGCATCATTTTGAACTGATGAAAGGATTCCTTGTCCTCCTGTTGTGCTTCGACTTTGAGAATGGGTAACACTTTTCGATATCTATATATTCCTCGATAAAATGCTGTCACTTTTTCCTAAAGTCTCAAAAAATGGCTAAATCGCACGACACATTCAAAGACAAAATATAAGTCAGCTGAATTTCACCAATAAAATATATCAAAGATGAAAAATTTTAAAATTCAAAAAAAAAATAATTAATTAAAGTTATTGATAAACAGTTCCTGTTGACGAAGCATACATTTTAAGGCTCAGTTTCTTAGACAGTTTTTTAGTTTTTTAGACAGCAGACTTCTGGACTAATACTTTTTAGAGAAAAAACATAAAATTGTGGTGTCAATTGAGGTTTAATAGATTTGATGTCTAACCGCCTCTCAAATTTTCTGGTTTCTTACGATTAATACTCAATAGAGAATGGTCAACAAAATATTTCTGCTGTTGCATATGGTCCATACCAATGCATGAATCAAAGAAAACAACATTGCGACACTTCTTTTTTAGTCTTTTTTTACTGACGTCACGCGAGATTAAAAAATCTGAGCAAAAGAAATTGTTCTGTGGGTCCGTTGTGGATTAATAGATTTTTTTCGTGCGCGAATAATTTAAACATACAATTTGTTTAAATTAAATTTACTTTAATTGAATTTAAAATAATTGCGATAAGAATAAAAGAAAGTCGAAGTGCTAAATGGATATCGAAGATTTAACTTAAATTAGGCAAAACACAACAATTTGTATAGATATTTGTGGATTAAATAAATGGAAAATGTTTTAATTATATTGTAATTTTATTGAATTTTCGTTGTTTGCATTTTGATGTCTACAATGGCTCGGTTAAGTGTTCTTATTGTAAAATACATCCTCGCTTGGAAAAAAAGTTTTTTTATTTCCACATCGCAGTCAATGTCTTTGGCCAATTCAAGTAGATTTGTTTGGTAGTCTGGACAAATTACTACGTCTTCTCCGTTGACGGATTTGAAGATTTTGTCCAAGTTCATCAAGTCACTCAACATCCTTGGTGATGGCTTTGACAAGCCGCCTTAACTTAGGTGGTACACCCCTGAATACGATGCGACATTTTCTTTAGCTGGAATTTTGTGTATTAGCTTATTGCATAAGTATCCGGCCATATTTTCTAGGTCATTGCTACTAAAGTGGCCAAATCTTCATCGTCTTTGTTGCCATCATTGTTAACCTCTTCTGGTTCCAAAGCAATGCTTTGAAATATAGTACCTAAATAGATTTTTAAGATTATTTATTTGTATAAGCAATGTCTGGAAACCGGTCAATGGCGATTTCAAATCTGTGGTATCGTCAAAGCTTACATTTGCTGCGTCCGAAATAACACCCTCGTTGTGTCCTAAAATTCAGGACCTTAACTTCAAGCGGAATTCCTCTCGATCAGGATAATCATGGAGGCCTCCTACTACTTAAATAAATTAACCAAATTCAAGTAAAATTTAAAAAAAAAAACTTAAATTTCAAGGCGAAGTATGTCCATTTGTGCCTTAAAAGAAACACAATTTTCGCAACTGGATAAATCAAAAGATTCTGTGGCATCTTTTTGAGAAATAATAGTCACAAGGCACACTTCTTCACTGTCCAGTACATAAGTATTTGCGTCTAATAGGGTTACTAATATTATTATATTTTCCCTGGCCAAAATCCTAGTTGACCGGCCAGATAAATCAGCTTTTCCCGTTGCTTTATAGACTGTTGGTATGGAACCAGGTTTAAGGTGAGTGCTTTTTTATCTGTGCAGCCTATGAAGATAGAATATATTTATAATTTATTTATTATAAAGCAATTCAAATGCACTTACCCAATTCAAATTGGAAGTTATTGGTTCTATTTCATCTGCAGTAAAGTGGTCACTAGGTTCAAGCTGTTTTTGCATAAAAGATTAAAAGCATCCTTTCTTTTACAAAAACGAATCCAAATTTTCAACAGTACTGAAACTTTTGGGAAAGTGTAGTATGACACATTATCTCTCCTTAATGTCTTGTTCTTATAGTTTTAATTGTTGTTGTTATTTCACCTACAAACATCACACCACATTTTTAAGTTATTTCACAATAAACAAAGTATAAAATTTCAAAAACAAAATCAAAACTTTTCAATTTCTAACTCTTTCGCTTCTCTCGTTTTTATTTTAAATCTCGTGTGACGTCACACGAGTTGTCAAAAATTACAACAACAAAGCGAAAAAATAGAAGTATCGTATTCATTCATTCATGATACCAATGGCATGAGCTGAAATAATGTGACCGGTCGCTTCGTATTGAACCCTTGGTCGAGACTTATAATACACTTGGCGCCAATTATTTATTTCTAAATTTAAACTGCGGTACAGCTTATCATCGATCTGCTTGAAAAAATTTCTTGTTGGCAAGAAAAAGCTATTGAATTTGAAAACATCTCAACAATTTTTTTACGACATTAAATTTTACGCCTTTTATTATTTAGTTTTTCGATTATTTCATTCTTTGTTCATTTCGATTTCGATTATTTCGCCAATGTGTGTTTCGTCTTTATTTATTATTTTTTTTTTGATGTTAGAATAAAAGTTCACGCGAACTGCTTAACCCAATTATAGGATTTGGGGTGGGGTCCAGTTTGGGTGTATGCAAAGTTTTTTGTGTAACATTTATCAAAATACAAATCGGGCTAAGCGGGATTAACCGGGATTCTTAAAAGTGGGATTATAAGAAACCGGGTTTTTGAATATTTTATTTAAGTAAAATAATTCCTTCATTATACAAAAACACTTAACAAAAAATAAATGTACATAAATTGTAATAGGTTTATATAAGACGCCCCTGACAATAGATTCTAATAACAAACAAAATGCGAAATAAACCTTTGGCGAGATAACCTTGACCTAAATAAATGACTGCACTTTTAACGGAAATGCAAAACTAGTAAAAATGGAAAGAAAGAAATGCCAAGTGATCATAGGGCGAAATTATTGAAAAACAACGTGATACAATAACGAATTTAGTATAAACGAAACTGATGTAAGAAAGGGGGAAACAACGAAATGCGAAGTGAAAACAAAAACAAAACAACAGGCACCCCCTATAGAGGTATATTTGGGGAGCACACTTTTACTTATGGAGGCACCAGATAATATGACAGATGAGTAAGAAACTACCGCTAAGAAGGACAAAATAAGTTTAGTCGGTGGGTTTTTGCAAATTGTCGCCTTCCCGGTTAGCAAGTCCGTCCCTATAGTTAACTACATATATCGAGTTACAAGACTCTAAGAGAAAAATGGCAATAATATAGAGCCCAGTCAACTCTACTTGTTGGTTCCTGAAGTTTAGGCGTTGGAGAACTGATAACACTCACTGCCATCAAAACTACTGAGCACTTCCCTATTCCCTACAATCTTATATTTTCCCACAACACAGCGCAGATGGGCAATTGCGGAACTTATAACAGACAATTGAAGTTATCCCTACAGGGGGCGTAGTTGTCGCCCACTAACATTGTGTTGTTATAAATAAAAAATATTTTTCTTTTTTTTTATAATCTACACGCGCTTAAGGGATTATACTATCCTTAAAATGCTCCAACAAAGAGCGGGTGTGAGGTTAAGGAAGAGAAAGAAGGATGGGAAAAAGATGTTTGGCGCGATGTTCTGAGACTGCAGGTGGTTGTTGTCTCATATTTTATCTTGAGGGATGGCGGCTGAACTAATGCGGAGAAATTTTCGTGTCTTAATTATGTAAGTCCCTTATAATTTGCATTATTTTTTTATTCGTTGTCATATTTATCGGTATACTAGATTTTTTCAATCACCTGTTGTTAGTGATAATCCTAAACAGCATGTAATGAGTAAACCAGCAACTCAATATTCGACATTTATTTTAAAATTGGTTTGTAATGGAAAAATAAGAGGACATAGACTACGGCAGGGATCGACCATGTGACCATTAGGTTGACAGGCGGACACACAAATATCGCGCCACGGATCAAATATTCTAAATTTAGAAAAAAACAAACAAGGATAAAATTAAAATTGATATTTTATATTCAGGAGACTTGGCATCTACAGACGTTCTCAACTTTTTTATCATTTCTCTACAGAGGTACTAGTGTTGTAGAAAATGTAATAAAATGCACGACTGGATCGCACGTACTTGCTCCTATGTTCGATCACATTATATGCAAAAGATTCTTAATAAAACGGCTAAATATATTTTTAAAGTTTTTCACTTAATTTTTTATATATAAAAATTCTTAAGCTTTTCTAAAAAAAATTGTTATGAACATTTTAAATATTTAAAAACAAAATTTCAGAAAAAAATGTCCACCCGTTTTCGAAATGTTGAATTTAAAAAAAAAATATTTTTTTTTTCAAAAATCCAACAAAAAAATATTTTGCAAACATTTTGATATGCAATACTATCTAGAATTCGAAGGAGCTCCTGAATAATTTTTTTTATCGAAATCCATTAAGCCGTTTATGATAAAGTCGAAAATCAATAAAATGGTTGTATCGCGGGTACCGTTAATAACAAAATATTTTAAAAACTTTCTTGGGAGAAATGTAGACCGTACTCCAAGTTATATACACACCAACTTTTATCAAAATCCTTATAGCCGTTTTTGAGATAATTAAGATGGTAGAAAAATTTGTATGGCAAGTACCGTTATTTTTGGGCCTAAAACAACGATTCAAAAATCTATTTTGGACAATCACCTGAAACACCTAAGTACCAAGTTTGAACCAAATTGGTTCAGCCGCTTAGGCTGTGGATCGTTCTACACACAGATAGACGGAATTGCGGGACCCACTTTTTTGGTGTTCTGTACAACGTTGCCGAAGTGGCACTTTTTTATTTAAATGGCACTGCGGCACTCAAACGCTTCAAATGGCACTCTAGGAATCGACGAGCAAATGTTTTCAAATATATCCACGTTCATGATCAAACTTAGTTGTACCACATGCTAGTGCATCAGCTGAACGGGTTGTTTCACGCTGAAATAACATTAAAACCCATAGTAAAAATCGACTTTCTTAATGCCGGTCTTCCACTAGGCGTTCAACGCACTAATTTCGAGTTCAACCCATTCAACTATAATGTACGATACCTCAAATCCATTCAACTAATGAGTTGAATCTGGTTGGAGATCGTTGCTCAACGAATTGTAGAACAAGTGTACGGCTAGTGTACGAGCTCGTGTTGGTCGTTGAAAATTTTGGCTTAACGCGTTGAGCAACGTTTTCAAGATAATGTGTTGCACAATATTTGTACAACTCGTTGATCAACTTTTATGATTTTGTTTGGTGTTGGTTGCCCTTGATTTGAAAATATTTGTTATGCGTTGCGTTTGAGGAGTGCGTCCATCAACTTGTTGCACAAACATATCAAAAACGCAGTTGATTAACTTGAAAAACTTTTTTTTGTCGAAATCGAACAAGTTAATCAAATAGTGTACGAGGTTATTCAACTTTTGGGTAAATTTGTCAACTATAATATGTACGAAGCTTCAACAGTTGAATACGTTGATCAACTAGGCGTACGGAATTATCCAACAATTGAACCAGTTGATCAACTAGCTGTTCAAGGTTATTCAACATTTCACTAAGTTTGCCAACTAAGAGGTTTTAAGTTTTTGAATCCAAAGATGGAGTTGAATGAAAAGTACGTAGTGGACGACCGGCATTATAAAGTTATAAAATCACTTTTGTCGTTTAATGAAATAATAAAGGCTGAAACTTGCCAGCACTTCATACCACCTAAAGACTTATATTGTTAATTGATGCTTTTAATTACTTTGTATGCTTCGTTTAATGAAGTCCTTGTATTTTATCTATTAATTTATAACTTATTAATCTTGTGTTTATTTATTCTTTAAATAAAATTAAAAATTACATATGAAATCTTCGGAATTTTTTCACTTTTTTATTGGTGGCACCCAGTGGCCTAAAATGGCACTTTCTGTTGTCAGCATTGGCACTTACAAATTTTTTTCTCCGGCAACGCTGGTTCTGTATGATAGTAATGTCATGTTTGATTGTTAGAAAAAAAAATTTTCTTACGAATACATAACTTGCCTTATAATACCTATAATCGCAAGTTAAAAATTAAAGATAAAAATATCAGCATGTGAAATTCAGCTGATGTTATTTGTTGTCAATTTTGTGGGTGTCCTGGGCGCTCATGATACCCCTTTACTTTTTATGTGTGCTCAAGGATGTCTAAGAAGCTTAAAGTTGAAATTGGGAACGGGATTGTTTTCTATTATTTTAATTTGAAGTCGCAAAAAAAAAAACAGTTGAATTCGGGTGGGTTTTATATTGGAGAGATTTTGAATCTTCCACAAAAGCTCACTCTTTGAGTCAGTGAATTAAAAAAAGGACATCTATAACAAAAAAAAGGAAAATATATACAACAATACATTCCTTTACAATTCTATCTATTTTTATATATCTGTTTTCTGTTAAATATAAAAAAAAAAAACAAAAAAAAATAATGTAATCCTTCTTTGAATTCTTTATTTCTTATTGTTCGGGTTTTTTTGTTCAGTTTTTGACACCAGCAGCAATTGTGTAACCCTTTCGGCAACACGAGACATTTAAAATGTTTATCCTTTTTGTCGATTTTATCGCACGGATATAACGCCAAAGCGTGGAGATATATAGTCAAACCAAACCGGTGAATCAATATTACCTAAAGTTGGTGTATGTGTAATGTGTGTGTGTTTTGTGTGAAATCCTTTAACACCCAGGATTGTGGAATATAAATATTCGTGTTTACCTACCTACATACCTACAATGAGTTTGTTTCTACATTTAAGCGTAAGTAAGCCATGGAATTCTTTCGTGTGAAAGAGACGATGGAAACATTTCTGAACGATTAATGGCTTTTGATGTTATTTCATTTTTTTTTATTATTTTTACTTTTGTGAGTGGATAAGGACGTACCACTTAAAGGCCAGTTATAGAATTTATTAAATTCACTTCAAATTTATAGTTTGAGGGATTCTGTCCTGCCAGAAATGACCGAAATGTAAATAACATTTACTGTAAAAATTTTTGACGAGAACTGCAATTAATATGTACGTATTTCAAAAAAGTTCAAATACTTAAATTAAAGAATATTTCAGGACAACAAAAAATTAATCCCCCCTCTGTCCTTTAACCGAGTTCGAATAAGGTTTTGTCTGAAAGATCCGTGTTACTAAACCAAATTGCTATTACCAACTTCGATTTATTGAAAACAATTTGTCAAACGTTTTATGTACTTTCCATCTTTGTTTCACTTTTATGCCAGACAGCACTGGATTGTACCTACTAAAAGACCATATACCTACTAGCATGGTCGCACCGCAGAGCTGATCATTTTAGTCGATGTAGTGTAATATGTTTACTGTATATTATAGTTCACACTCGCTTATTCCACGCCTAGATCGACAAAAAGTTAGAAATGTCAGCAGGACCGGATAGGATTTTTAATTTTTGCTCAAAAAGTTGTCTAATATTGCCATTCCATTGTTCACAATCATCTTTAATAACCGTCAGAGCAATGGCTACTTTTCAAAAGCTTGGGAATCTTCTAGGATTGTTCCAGTGCCAAAGAAGACCAACAAGCAAAATTTTTAAGACTATACAGACTTATATAGCTGTTCAGCTGTCCTTAAGTCATTACTGCTGCGGAAGATTAAAAATGTCTGTGATAAGAGAATTCTTATAACAAACTTCGAGGCACTTAACGATATATCCCTTACCGGGATTACAAGGCGACATCATCGTGGGACTAAGCAAAAATGAAACTACAGTCGCATGCCTCATAGACGTCGCGAAGGCTTGTTCTGGATAATCACATTCAAGCTTACAGAATTTCGATTCCCATGATACGAGTACTTAGTAAATATTTTTAAAAATCTTTTAACCAATAAATTCTTTTCTGTACAGATATTTAAAGAGTACTCAAACATCAGCTAAATGAGGGCCCGGGGACCGCAAGGATATAAATTGGGACCATTTCTCTTCACTATACATTCTGCTGAACAACCGGTGAAGACGCCCGGAACGATGATGAAATTATATACAAAAGTTCACAACGTCTCTATGACAAGTGAGACTAGAGCTCGTAGGGTGAAAGATCATATCACCAACCTTCGGAATTCCTACCTAAACGGAACTTATAAAATATTTCCGACCACACGCCGACTACGAGAACAAGAGTAAGAAGCAGATTTGTTGGCAGAAGTCAAAGCAACAGGATCAGACTACTAGACCGCATGGTGGTCCCACAAAAGACAACACCAAATACCTTGGGATGAACTTCACAAACTTGGTGGAGTTCAACAAGCATGCCACGGCAACCATGAGGCGTGCTAACTTCTCTTTTAGTCTACTTCACACTTTAATAAGATGGCGGCATAGACTCGCCAGCAAGAAGACAAAGCTTCTTACATACAAGCAATTGATAAGCCCCGTTCTCACCATATCTCATTAAATGGTGAAGAAGATACAACTTTTCGAGGGAAAAATCATGGGAGTGTGCACAGGAATATATAGTAACCCACTTACTGGGAAATATTGGCCAGAGAAAGAGAATACTGAAGAGCATGGAAGAACAACCATTTCCGGTGATTCAAGGAGCACTACCCGCTGAAAGATGCGACAGTAGACACCACAGGGGATGATGGCCTTATATAAAATATCAAAAACTAGTGTGGAAAATCAGTTATATGTATTCAGAATAAGAATTGAGCTGTAGGCGTATAGCCATGTAGAAAGACCTTGTCACTGGAGTTTTGTCTTTTCTTCGGAAATATGGTCAGTCAAGTGCTGGACGATAAGCAGAAAAGGAAAACTGACAGATACCTGTTCGGTTGAATGTACAATTAAGTATATAGAACCGGGAACTGTACTGCCAAGTAGTGACAGAAAATTAAAACATGCGTCTCTGAATACCCTCAGCCAGATCGAAGGAACGACAACAGGCCGCGGATAGAGAAGACAGTATGACTGTATTTCAAAATTCTGAAAGAAAAATTGTTTTTTTAAATTAACAAAAGTGCTAATGTTAGGCTTAGAGTTACCAGACAGTCACCAATTTAAAATAGTTTTTAAATTATTATTGTCTGTCAGTAGTGTTTTGCGAATTTCAAGAGTTTTAACTACCCTAATTGGGGTTTGAATACATATCAACACTTTTCTGTTGTGATTACATTGTATATTTTAATACCTGCAGAATTTTTGGATTTACAGGATTTTGCAAACTGGCACATTCAGAAACATGATACCAGTCCATTGCAGACCAAAATTGAAGAATGCTTCGTTAAACACATATACATCATATTCAGATTCTCCTGGCTTACCCAGGTACCCATGTGAAAAGGACTTGCAAGATTTAATGCATCTAATACCCTGACAAAAAAAAAGAACAAACTTTTCCAAGTATGGATGTGTATTCAAAGCATCTTCCCAAACTTACAACAATGTACTCCTCCACGTCCTTGACAACTTTTGTTAAAATTACATTGTTTCGCAGACCCATTTTCTTATGCATGATAAAAACAGAAACGCTACACAAAAATACTTTGTCTCTATGACTACATACCGACAGATCCTTAAAATGTTCACTTTGTTGCATTTTTTTTGTGCTTGTACATTTCAAGAGTGTGCTGTTTTTGTATGCAGATTTTTATATTACAATTCACCTACTTGTTCATTTTTATGAAGCAAACATGGTTTTATTGTTTAAACTTGTCCAAGGACATTGTCACTAAACACGCATAGGTAAGTTCCTTACCAACGTAATAGTTTAACTTCCATTCTGATAATAAAAAAAAATCATAGTTAGTTCTCCCATTGTCACAGAGCAAGCAGCTTGAATGTGCTACCAACAAAAACCTAGACGGAAAATCTGACAGTATACAATGGAAAAAATAAACATACAGCATCAGAATTGAGGTGGAAAAATGTCCTCATAATAAAAAGAGAATTTGAAATTCATTGCAAATGTCCTTCCGAGAGTGAGAGAATACCAGAATATACTTCATTATAAAATCGGATTTCTGTCACTTCTTGTTGTTGCAGTGGCACTGGCACTGGTACTGGCACCTTCAACTCCTCTCCACACCCGCATGTTGTTTGCATTTTTGCGCACCACGCGACGCGACACACGATGACGACACTACGTTGTGATTGTGCAACAGGATATATATAAAATGGATGCACACAGAATAGAAAAGTGCATACGAGTGTTGCGGCAGCACCAAGCCCCCGAGGATCTCAACGAAACGAAGAGAAGCTGTTGCTTAACTTAGGCAACCACGTTCACAGAGCTTCTACAATTTCAACGCATAAATGGTGTCGTGTCTGCCTTCAATGGCTTCAAACTGAGACTTGTGTGTAGTTAGCTATGGTGTGAAAAAGCTCCTTAAACAAAATTAAAAAAAAAAAAAAAAAATCCTTTTCAAAGTCATTTCACTGCTGCACCACCACACCATGCTGGTTACCATTCAGCGACAGGATATTCTTTCTTTTTCTAAGAGAGGATGCTAACACACACACAAAAAAAGACGCAATAAGAGGTGCTTAAAGCAAAGCACACGCAAAAACAAACAGTAAAAGGAAATTAAACTGCATTTACGACCGTAGGTCCTTAGAATACTTACAATGAAATTATCTTGATGATTGTGTGTTGTGTCCTTAATGTGCATCCAAGGAAATAAAAAAAAAGACATCGAAACTAGAAGCTAAGCATTGTGACAGTGTTAACTATATTTACTTCATAATGAATGTAGATTATGCTTTAGGAGAGAGGGTATACTAGCTGTAAGTGGCTATCAGTGGAAACAATATATTGGGTACGACAAGATCTGTCTCTTCTTCAAAATTATGTAGGAAATAGGCCAAAGTTCTTGCATTATTGGCTTCGACAATTTAATCAAAAAGATTTTGGTTGAATTCCTACTGTTGAAACTGAAATTTTTTCCTAGCTCTAAAAACACCGACACATAGCTTTGTTAAGAAAAAACTGATATTTTTTTTATCAGAGAATAAAAAGCTTTAAAAAGTTAGCTTAATAACTTTCGAAAATGTAACCTTCGACCAGTACAGAAACTTCAGAATAAATGCCAAAAATGTTATTTTGCCCAAAAAAAACATGTCATGCTATTTTTTCAATTTTTTTTCAAAATTTACTAGCAGACCCGGCCGCACGTTGCTGCAACTTTACTGTATTGTATTCAATTATTAGATATTAAAATTGGAAGTGTTAAGGAAGTGATTGGCAAAGATTGTAAGTAGTAGCAATCGGTGGTTTTATTAATGAAGAACTAAAGTATGAATATTAACCGTTAATCTGTTTTTCGTTGAAACAAACAAATTTGATAGTTTTCAAACGCGTAAGTTTGCAACACGGATTTTCGAAGTCCAAGCCGAATTTTGGCTTTTCGGGATTTTGAGTTTTCGGGATACTGGATTTTCGGTATTCTGGGTTTTCTGGATTCAGAATTTCGGGATTGTGTCCGTCTCCCACTTATTTATCGTCATCCCACTTATTTATCGTCATCGCCAAGCGTATCGTCAGACACCCTGTAATGAAAATATTTTTCTTGTGTAGTAAGTTGTCTCAAATTGCAATTTTCAAAATTTTATGAAATTCGGTCCACAATCACCAAAAAAATATGACAATTTTGTAGGAAATAAGAGTATATACACATTCAAGTTTGAATGGTTATTTCATTGGAGCAGTCTCAGTCATCTTGGATTTACAGGAAATAGCGTAATCAACCTCGCTGCTGATCAGTGTGTTGCCAATCATTAAATGTGCTTCTGTGAATTATACGATACGAAATCTGTACACGAATTTCCCATAAATGTACCAATAATTGCTTGGTTCTATATATCAAAACTGAATTTCCCTTCTAAAATACAATCTAAAAATATTTTTAAAGTCGTTTTTACTTAAATTTTTATTAATACATACGAGTATACAAAATTCCTTTAATTTTTTTTTTAAACAAAAAAAATCGATGAAACAATTTTAAACATTTAATAATAAGAACTTAAAAAGGAAATTTGAAACAAAAATCATTGACACGTTTTCGAAATATGTATTAAATTTTCAGAACAAAAAAAGATATTTTTTTTTTTCAAATTATTTTTCTAAAATGTTGGTATGCAGTATTATTTACAATTCGAAGGAACTCCTATATAAAAATTTTGATCGAAATCCGTCTAGCTGCTTATGATAAAGTCGAAAACCCAAAATTGTGGTATGGGCTGTACCGTTAATAACAAAATATGAAAAAAAATGTTTGACCAAAATGTAAACTATACCTAAAATAGTGGACACACTTTTTTTATTAAAATCGTTAGAGCCGTTTTCGAAATAATCAATCATCAAAAAAAAATGGATGGCAAGTACCGTTATTTCTAATTATTAAAAACTATCCTTTCTTAGGCACGCCAGCAAAATAAACATGAAAGTCGGTTAGATAGTTTCGGAGTTCATTGAACACAACAACATGGCACGAGAATTATATATATATATACTAGATTAGCGATTATCTAAGATTATTTTTAATAAATTTCTTATGAATTTTTATGTCAAAGGTTGAGGTTTCTCATTCGCCTGACTTAGCACTAAATAGGCTTTGCAAGTTTCGCTGTATATCAGATACTTACTCTCAACTCAACAATTTTTGCCGGCAGTCAATAGCTTTCACTAGTACTTATTCAACGGCTTTGGCAACTAGTCAATAGCTTAGGCTGGAAATTAATGGTGTTCACCGGCAATGAACGCCTTTCGCCAGCAGTCAACAGCTTTCGAGGACAGCCAACTGCTTCTGATGGCAATCAAGGGTTTTCACTGGCAGCAAACGGCTTCGCCGGTAAATCTCCACAGATTTTCATCAGCAGTAAACGGCTCACGCAGCAGTTAACAACTTTTGCCGGTAGTCAACAGTTTCCGCTGGAAATCGATGGTTTACATCGGCAGTCAACGGGTCTCGGCACGAATCAACGGTTTTCACTGGTAGGCATAGTCAACAGAATTCGCTCGCTGGCTTTATTATATAAGGCCCCTAACCACAGATGGAGGAAATTCTATATTTATTATTTATAACCTTCTGTCTGGTAGACTGGTCCGAAATACCTGATACATGCCACTGGGAATATTCTCGTCAAATATTTGAATAATGTTGTATATTCCATACAAAATGGCCTCATTCAACCCGTTATAATGGTGGATCTCGATTTTAAAAATTATTTTACTTCTAATTGACACAACTCTCTCCCGTTTGATGATTAGAAAGAGATATAATATTTTAGTTTTTTTTCGAAAAGACGTACATATATGTCGGCAACTCTGGACGAGAAACCTAAAAAAATTGAAAAACAAAAATATTTTAGAACAAATCGAAGGACAGATTGAAAAATCTGACCTTTTCGACAGCAGTAAAGTTTAAAAAAAAAATGTTTGTTTTAATTTTATTACGCACATTTAATTTAAAACAATTAACCTATAAACTGCTTTATTACTGAATGCGTACTTTTCTCTTTGGTAATCTAATTATTTTCGAGCGATTTCCTTTATTTAATTGACATTTTCATCCCTCACATAAATACGTGAGTATATGTGTGTGTGATATTGAATGATATGTGCGAAATGTTTATAAAGTCTGTTTTGTTTTTATGGACTCAAATTAAAGCAGGACCTGCAAAATATACACCATCAGGATTCATATCTTGTATTATAAACGAGCATAAATTAATGCCTTTGTGTTTGGATAACATACACATGATAAATATACCAAAAAAAACAACACATTCAAGTCAGGAGGTATATATAAGTATGTACATATCCCGTCCTAGGGACAAAATTCCTATAATCTGACATGGAAAAGACTAGGAACAATAATCAGATTGTGGTATGTTGTGGTGTTTGCAAGTGGATGGGTCTCCTTTTGTGCCTTAATGAGTACTTTCCAAGCTTTACGAGTATATGTTTATATGTATGCGCTTGAGAATGGCATAGGCAAACAAATAAAGGAAACAAATCGATTTTTTTTTTGAAAACATTAGACACATTCCTTAAGGACATAATACCAAGACCGACCCAACCCGGTTCTGGTTCGGTCAATCTCTTGATGTGAAGTCATTTGTCCTGGGTCGTCGAAGTGGCCCAAGTTTATTAGAAAAATTAATTAGTTTGCCCTTGGAGATAAGACAAAAGTCATTTCAGGAGAAACAATTTCATTAACCTCCCAGAATGCTGTATGTATATACATACATTGATACTTTTTCTATCTGTTGGACTTTTTTGAAATAATAAAAACAATCCTAGTGACAACATAGGATGAGCTGAGCAGAGCATCCTACCACAATTTGTTCGACCATTAGCAAGTGGCCGGCGGCGGTGGCACTGCCATATGTAAACATATAACATGTAATTTACTTCCGGCTTCCTTATATCATATACAGTGTACACGTATCATAGAAAATGTATCTTCTTTTCGATTTTATGAAGATTGTCATACTTCAATATGGGGACTTTATGTTTTCAGTTTCGTCCTTGAGGAGTAATTTGCGGTCGCTGACGCCGCCACCGACAACCGACCGACAACGAGGACGTTGCTGTCATCGTCACAATATTCACATCTCTGAGGGATGTCCTTCGTTGTGTGGAGCACTGTGTGTGGTGGTTTGTTTTTGATAATATAATTGGATACGTTATGCGAGAGGCGATGAGTGTGTCAGTGTGGTTGTGGTTTATCTAATTAATAAACATACATTCATAAATTATGCTATACACGAACTTGTTGAGTCTATTCTTTAGCCATTTTGTTTTTTGGTCTTGGGAAAAGAAGACTCCCTAAGTGAAAATCTTATAAAAGAGTCTGGTTTTTGGCTTGTGGTTGTGATTGTGATTTGGATATGTGAGACTCGGCGACAGTGGGTGTTCGGTTTTAATTATATTAATTAACAACTCCTTACCAACATTTTAACACAGTAAATTCAATGTGAAAGATTGACATTATAAATTGCGGTTATATACTTCATATTGTTATAAGTGAACTTTAAAATCATAAGAAAAAAATTCTTGGAATTGCCGCCTGTTCGATAAATTTTCCTCCTTGACAAACAATTGTTGTTGCAGTTCCTGATTAGAAATAGACTTCTAAGTGCATGTCAAGAACATATCTCCTTATTTGGTTTGAAATTCAGCTTGACGAGCAAGTTGCTTGTAACTATTTATCTATTTTTTTTTTTTACTTTAACTATATGCCTGTAAGACCTAAGGTCTTTTAAATGCAACCTGAATTGCACGGCACTAGTTTGGCACAGTGGATTTGAGAACCAGGTATTGACTGTCTCATTTTAACCCGTGGGCGGCATCCAAGTAAAATTGTAGGTATAGAAAAGAATGCACCTATCGTGGAGATCGAACCCACACGTCTAAGTTAGCAATCAAGCACTTTATCCACTGTGCCATTGCCACCCATGTTCTATTATCAAACAAAATCAAAATTTGATTTCGCAAGTGCTTTCGTTGCTTTGCCTCTCCTGACTTCTCAGCTGACTTCGAAAATGGAAAGCCGTTTGTCAGGCAAGCTATTAAAGTCTGTGTTAGTTTGGGACAATCGTTTGTTTTGCTTTGAGAATGCTTCTAGTTCGTCTATATCTTATAGGCTTTAAGTAAAAAATTCTTATTTATAAACGCATTCTAAAGTTTGATAAATGTCCAAGTCCAAAAGCCTTATTTTTGAATATATTTCTAGTTTGTGTTTGACTAGTTCCTTGGTTCATTCAAATCGTAATTCATTCAAAATTAACGGATATCAGTGTATATTATGATGACATTTGCAAAACTCAACAAGTCAATTTGACAAATTTTTCAGGAGAAGGTTTTTTGTGTGTGCATCAAAAAATAAAGAAATGACTGAAAATGTAAACACGCCTTTCCACTTATAGGTATGTCACAGTAAACCGGAAGAATAGCAATAATGAAGTATCGAACTTACCAAATATTAAATCCCAAAGGACAACAGGTTTTTTTTCAAAATGAAACAAGTAGAGAAGGGATATCGCGATAAAATTAATGGGCATCATCGGATATGGCGAAAAACCTTCATTAGTTTCTTTACATCTATCATTTTTGTTCTGACACATAATTCGCCTTTGGCACAATATCAAGATGGCAGAATTCATCGTATACACAGAAGGAATGTTTAAAATCCCTTTTTGATGAAAAAGTTAGTCCAATATAAGTGTTATTGACTACTTTTTTGTTGTCCTGTTTATTGTAAGTGATAACTCTAGAGAAACTTATTTAAAAAGGCAGCTTGATGTTGAAAAGTATAGCTTTTTGTTTTATGGATTTTCATGCTTTTGGAGTATTTGGACGTACTAATTCGGCGAAACAATATCTTCATTTCTAAGTTAGGTTTTCTATGTGCCCAAATCCAAATACCCGACTATGTCCTCTTATGAGAAAATAATGCTTTTTGTCTGAAAAATCGCATTTTTTTCCAAAAACTACATTAGGCAGTCTTGGTTTTGCGAAGCTCACGAATCAGAAAAAAGGCAAACCGTACATTTCTTAACTGGAAATCAACCAGTCAACTATGTAAGAAAAACACCTACCACCTAAATTATTTTTTGTTGAGTCTTGCGAAACCTCTTAGATTTCAAAGTTTTTTGTATTAAACTAGTTGGGTTTTATGAATTTTTTTTTGGTTAAGTCGATGTCTCATTTTTCGATTTTTGGCGCTTGTTGAGTTTTTTTAATACGGTGCTCAATTATAAAGGTTATACCTACGTTGTTGAGTACAACCTGAAAGATACTCTTCCCCATTCTTCAATGTATATCTCCATAAGCTTAAACTATCATCAGAAATTATTATTGTGTGACTTCAATTGAGGCAAATGCAAATCAACAACTGATCAGATCTTTAACGTTACAGACGCGATGGAAAAAAGTATAGAATTTAACATACGAACTTACCACTGCTGCCTACGACAGCATAGCAATGGCAGAACTATATAAATCCAAGAATTAGACATTCCAAATAAATTGACAGGTTGGACTATAAGTATAACCAATATAACAAGCTTACTTCAATTAGCCAAATTGCTATCTAAGTCAAATAAAGTCTTTAATATACTCCGACAGGACGATGATCTGGCCGGCCTACTATTCAACCTGGCATTAGAGAAAGCAATCAGTGACTCTGATGGAACGCTTACAAGAGGGATCATCGTCGCAAAGACTACCCAGATGCTGGCTTACGCTGCCGACATCAACTGAAGAATTGAAAGAATCCTTTATCCAGATCGAGCGGGCGGAACAAAATCTGAAGAAATATTTGGACAAACTACAGGAAAGCGGATCATGAATTTGTAATAGTGCGCTCCTTCAAATACATTTGGTCAATTGTAGTAGCCGATGACAATATCGAAGAAAAAAATACGTCGGTCATAGGTTTCTAAATCAAAAAATCTAATCATAAAATCGAATCTGCTACTGTATAGAACCACAGTACAACCACGACTCACATATTGATCCGAAAATTAGGTGCTTAGAAAAAGGCACTCTGACATCTTAACCACGTTCGAGAGAACTTTTGCCCTGGTGTGTGAGGAAGGACAACTCCAGAGATGCTACAATCACGAACTAGCAATATACTTTGATGCAGATTTTGTGGTCAAAATCAAGTTCGGGGACTCCAGTGGACAGTTCGCTCTAGACTCGCATGGCTGCAGAGGAATCGGCCCGATAAGTTTTTCATAGGAGACGACAATGTTCGAACCTGCTTAATATCTGCTCGCAATTGGGAGAGGTGTCGAGAATTTTTGAAGTTGGCTAGGACCGGTGCCGGTTGTGACTCGGATGATGAGATGATATTTTGGTCAATATTACTGTTGGAATCAACAGATATGCTTAAATCATGTTCAACTACTAAAACCATGGTTTAAGTGTACAAATGACCATTAGTGTTCTCAGGAAAGCTTATAAATTGGAAATTTCTAAACAAACCTAGGAGCTACCTTTTATAACGGTTTTTTGAAATCTGTTATAGTGTCATTCTTGGACTTAGTTAAACGACATCACTGTATGGAATTATTTTCATACATTCATATTCAGCCTCAATTTAACTGCTCTCTCATTTAACTAATTTGATCAACTGAGATGTTCAAGTAGAGTAATGGAAGGGAATAGAAGTCGTATTTCACGGTTTTAAATCTTGAAACAACAAAGTAAATTCTATGGTATGCCCCAGGGTTCCGTTTTGTATACGACACTCTTAATATTATATCCGTAAATGATCTTTTATCTGATGCTTCTTAAAAATAAAAATAAAATATTTTTTTCAATGAGACTATCTATCCTTGCCCTACGGATGTGGAACTAGAACAGCAGGATTTGATAAGCCCCTTAAATTCTTGCTTCAAAAAATTGTCCAATGTCAAACAAAAACCCTTACTTTTGATAGCGCTAGTAGCCTAGGATGGACAAAGGGCTCAACCACTAAGCTCTTCTGCCAGCTCTGTCCCTAGTCATCCGCTTCCAGCTATATTCACACCAAGTTGGTTTAGTGCGTTCTCAACTTGTGCTCGCAATATTGTATAGGTTCTTCCTCTGCTCCGTACACCATCGAGTTGGTGAGTTTCTGTTCATACGCTCTACGTGTCCAAGCAGTCTCAGCCGCTGTATTTCCAGCTTTTTTCACAAGTTCGACGTTGCTGTCTAGCAGTCTAGAGAAGTGTTCTTTCCAGATCCTCAACACTAACTGTGTTTCAACTACCAAATTCAAACTCTCATTTTGGTGGGCTTCCGTTAGTACTTTGTATCCTTGTGTTTATCATTTCGCCCTTTGATACAACTTTCGACCATCATCCCTGCCGCTAAAGCCGTCAATAGACTCAACCACCCACTTCTCATGCTCACTCCTTTTCCTTCTGCGAAGTCTTCGTTCCTTAGCCTAGTGAAACGCAGCAAATCAGCACTCCAACAAAAAACCATTTATGTAGAAATTAATGCCTCAAAATCTCAATGTTGTCCCATGTCTCATGGCTGCATGTTCCTTTTCGTTTATCGTTATCGTTTTTCTATAAGCAATTTTTGAAGCGAAACCGACAGCTGCTTTCCTTACAGTAAACAATGCAAAATACAATTGACTTCTAAAAACACTTACATTTTAAGTCCAACTTCGGATGAACTGTTAAATACAGATATTCTTTCATTAGCGCCTCTATTATCCCCACCTCCAGTTTTAAATTCAAAAGTTCAAACTTTATTAGAACAAGCATATTGTTTAAAGAAAAAAAACATAATTATTCAAAAAACTCCTATTTGTTAAAATTCATCTCTGAAAGTGTCAATTAACTTTTTCTTTCAATTGCGCATTGACCTGAATGCTAAAAGTACTCTTACCTATATAGTACAAGAACTCATGATGATTCTCTTTGCAAATTAGGTCTTGACTATTTTAAGCTTCATTCAGTATAGTTCAGTTTATTCCTTGAATATATAAGTCCTTAAGTTAAACTCACCACAAAATCACTCGACACGACTAAAATTGTAGAAACCAGCATCAGGATATACATATCTATTGAAGAAGCCCTGGAGAGTTCCCGCTCTCAGCACTATAACTTTTTCTCGTGCCATCATTGAAGGATTTTCTTGTTGACAGTTATATTTTATTTTAGTACAGCTAAAAAAATATGAAAACTCTCAATGTGCTTTATGTAGGTACCTCTGGTATATAGAGCCTCCTGCAGGGCAGATAGATGCCAATACTTATGGTTTTGTTTAGTATTCCATCTACACACAGACGTCATGTCGAAGGCACTTATATCTACAACCCCTGTGACATTTGGCAGAAAAGATTTTATTTGTTTTCCACCTGGAACTCGCATTTTGCATCTTTTAGCCCTCTCGCTTGTGTCGTTAGTTCTTACGACTTAACTAAAGCTTTACCAGTTAACTTTGCAGAAACAATGGCGACGATCACAGTGCTTCTTCTCTGGAATTTAACAAGGACATTGCATCGGCCTGAAGCTACACCTATCCTGGCAATTAGGTCGGGACTATTTCGCCAGACGACATAATATGTCGTTATTCAACAAACTATTTGGAGAAGTCTCCACTTTTTTATACACATAAATTGTTGAATGAACGATAAACCATTTGAGCTGTAATCCAAGTACGTTACTAAAGTGCAATTAAGCTTATCTTTGGTCTCCAAGAAGAAAAATATTCATGGAGAGTTTCGCTAAAACTACACAAAATTACACAGAAATCAATCACAGGAAGCCATCTTGTAATGAAAGAAACTTCTTAAACAAAACTCGAATGTCAGTATTTCAAACGCAATTAGCGTACTAAGAAGAAAAATAGTGGAGACTTCTCCAAATAATTCAATAAAATCAACAATTTGGGCTTAAAAATAATTAATTAATAGTTGGAATAGTCTAACTAAGGACTACAAATGTAAAAAATTTTGGGTGTACAAAAATGTATATATATATATATATTATATATAATAAAATAACCAAAAATATGTGTAGAATGGTTTAAAAACTAAAAGTTGTTGGCATGATTGCTAAATTTGTCTCTATGAAAATTATGACGATTTCATGTTTTCTTAGGACGATGTCTGGTTTTACTTAAAAAGTATCTAATGTATCCAAAAGATACTTCTTAAAAGCATACGCAACTAAAAATATGGCATGGCGTCTGTGTCTTCTGTTGGTAAATTTATATATCGGTGTCACATCTTGTAGTGGCAGAAATTCTCGATTCAACCCTCTCTGCCCCAACCCACAGCCGCTTTAATGTCAAAGTACTTTTAACGAACGCCAAAGGAAGGAGCTAAATATGATTTCCTTTTTTTTTCATGTAGCTTCTTTTTTCCTTCCCAGCCCTCGGGCATGGAACAGTCAAAAGAACCTCTTTATCGTCGTCGTGTTGTCGTTGTCGTCGCACTGAATTATATCTCTTTTGCTTTTAATTACAATTTCATTTTCAATGCCTAATTAACCTAATTCGTTCTAGTAGCTGAAAAGTCAGGACATTTTTTTTTTTTTTTTTTTTTGAATTCTCCTTATTTACAGTGCTGCTGTTTTCAGTCGTACTGAATGCGGGTGGCACTTTCGGTCTTTGGATGTATATGTGTGAATGTGAGATCAAAAGTGTTCTGTTTCACAGAAAAACCAAAGACCACACACATGAGAGTTGAATACTTTGGCTTGTGTGCAGGATTATTTTGTGACATGAAGATGCGAATCCTTGTTCTTTTGTTTCGGGTCTTTATTATAAAATTGGAGAAGAGATATGAGGTTTTTGATATTTTAAGTCATTGATTAGCTTTTTCGTCTTAAAGCAGGAAAATATTAGAATTTCTGAGAATTATACTAATTTCTTTAAAAAATCTATATATGTATATCACCTTAGGAGTTGAGAGCAAATAGGCCATTTTCAAGAATCTTGCTAAATAGTTAAAGTTTTATGGTTCCATTATACATAATATATAATCAAAGCTATCAATCGGGTGAAAATAGTAAATTGTTGTGTAAGAAAACGGGAATGGAAATAAAATCGTACCCACTTCTTGCAGTGCACAGATTTGTAGTTGATGACCTACCCAGGGACATAAATGGTCCTACTTTATCTTAGAGAAAAAAATGCATACCCAATCTGAACAAATAGCACTTGCTGTGGAACTACGTACCTTCAGAAAATGATTAATGTTCCTCATCGGGCTATCAGATATCAGGTAATTTGAAATAACACGAGTTTTTGTGACAGTGCCTCACGGTTGTGATATACATTTTTAGAGGATTTTACCACTTACCCTTAAAATACTAAGTGTCTAACTTGGAGTGATTGGTCGGGTATTCCTCTGTAATAATTCAACTTTAGGAAATCGTCGCCTATCGTACCGATGTTCTGGAGATGGCCAATTCGACAAGTAGCACATCGACGAGTAGAGACGGAAGGATCCGTGTGAACACTTGCTCGTACAGCACCCACAACTTATTCAGTGCGAACAGGTCGAACAACATTTCATCGTAGCTCGTCGAATACTGCACCCCGATACACAATTAAGCATCTTACCATGTTAAAGCCACATTCGGGCAATATTACAAAATTAATAATATTTAACGAACCGAGGAATTCGCAAGAATATTTTCTATAAAAATAGCGATACAATAATGAGATAGATACATGTAACATTGGGAAGCATTTCAAGAAATCACTTGTTCAGATTGTTAATTGTGATTGAGGATTTCGCTGTGCGGCACCGTTTTCTGGGACAACATGTTATTCTCGTTCCTATCGATTAATTCGGGCTTATGTTCCCACCCTCTGATATTTCAGTAGGAAGTTTTCCAGGTATTTCAAATTGGTGTTCATGACAATACCAAATCCATGATTTTGTCAACAAACTTTATCGTTTTTTTTTTTTTAATTCTAACGGCCCCTAGCCGTGAGCTCATTTCGTGCGTTTTGCCTTAATTTCAAATGTCAAAAAAATAAAATGCACAACTGGATCGCACGTACTTGCTCTTATGTTCAATCACATCATATGAAAAAGTTTCTTAAATAAACAGTTTAATTTTATTTTGAAAGTTTATTTTTATTTAATTTCTTATATACAAAATTTCTTTAATTTAACAAAAAAATTGGATGGGAATTTTAAACATATATTAATGTAAGAATAAAACCAACATTTTAAAATCAATCGCCAACCCGCTTTCGAAATATTGAATTTAAAAAAAAAATATTTTTTTTTGTTTCAAAAATCGAAAAAAATATTTTTTGAAAATTTTTGGTATGCATTATTCTTTATAATTCGCAGGACCTCCTATATAAAAATATAGATCCAAATCCGTAGAGTCGTTTATGAGAAAGTCGAAAATCAAAAAAATGGTTGTATGGCAGGTACTCTTAATAATAAAATATGTTAAACAAAGTTTTTCACCAAGCTGTAGAATTTACTAATAGGAGTGCCGATACTAATTTTTGTCAAAATCTTTAGAGCCGTTTTCAAGATAATTACGATGGTAGAAGAAATTCTATGGCAAGTTGGGGCTAAAAAACTATTCAAAAATGTATTTGAGACAATCAACTAAAACGATCAAATGCCAAGTTTGAAGAAAATCGCTTCAGGCGTTTAGGCTGTAGACATAGAAACAGATCTGAATTTCGGGATCCACTTGTTTGGTGTTCCCCATTATCGTAATATAAAGGTTGATCAAAATCTCGAGTTCGGTGTTCGTTTCCAAATACATAAATAATAAAAAAATACATAAATAAAATTTAAAATAGACTTGCTCCTTATGAAAAGCTAGCATCGGTAAAATGATTTTATTGAGATTTTAATGAAATCTCGAATTTCAAAATCAGTTTTGAAAAAAGAAAAAAGAAAAAAGACCAAACTGTTTTAAATTCCTTTTTGAGATGAAGATTGAAACTCCATCTTGTAAGAAGTGTACTTCTAAGATCTAACGTATCGATGCTTATTCACAATTTCGATTTAGTCAGGACCTATAAGCTATCCATTTTTAAACCCTCGATTTTATTCAAGTATTGTCAAGAAATATAATTATTTTGGAAGCATTTAGTTCATTTGAAAGCAATAGTATGTATTTTTATATTGGATAGTTGTTGCATTCGATACCTCCAAGCGTGCTCTCAAATAAATAATCCAACAAGAAGTTGAATGAAAGCAGCCTAAAATGCCATTCTTGCTTAACTTCTGAGGAAACAACCATTAAGTGTTCGGTTGGTTCTTAGAACCAGAAACATTTTGAATGATATTCCTTTGTTGCAAGATCTTAGGGTATTCATGCCCCAGTCCTAGTAGACCAATTAAAAGAAATCAACGTTATTCACTGATTTTTCAATAAGTACGCTAATTTAAGGCGCAATTATCAAATAATGGACCATGTGAGTCCCGGGGAAACCTCAGGCTCTTCGTCCGATTTTAGTCAATAAGTACTTTTTGATAACCATGCTGGCTTATTTCCGGGATACCCACTACTGCTACGCTGAGTTTTCTATCTCACTTCACTATTTCGCAGAAACCTAAGTTAATGTAACTAAATACATAAATATTTCTGATATTCTTAAATATTGATTTTCAGTCCCGTAGTTTCAGAATCTGTTTCAAGCTTTTTGTCAGTTAGCCCCGTCTACTGAAACGAATCATAAATATTTATATTCAACTTAAAACACTTAAGGGCTACTTTTTCTTCTGCGTAAACTGTTACATAATTTCTTAAGTAGTAGTACTTAAATGCTTAAGTTGTGTATCAGCAAACAGGCCTTAAAGATACTATTTTTATCCCCCGCATTTAAGATTTAGTATGCGCAATCAGTGTAATTCAGAAGTTTGTGTTTTAGCGGCAGAATTCCACTTTATCTTCGAGCTATCAAAAAGTATTGGTCATAACATAGAGTCTTGTTCAATTCCAATTTGGATCTCAAACGTCTCTATATAGCAGCTCATTCGATATTCAAGGTGATCGTATGAGCTTTGAGAGTTCAATGTAAAAATGTTACCACTTTGATATTTTTAGTTCTTTGATTGCTATGCAGATGTGTTTTTTTTCTCCTCAGTGTCTTTAGTGTAATTACTCGAAAACACCCTGAAACACACAAGCTGAGGTCAGTAGTATTTTTGTGAGTAAAGAAATGGGCAATGAGTCCAAAAAGAAGAATATACATACATCAGTCATTAGGAAACGATACCAAAAGCCAAAACAGACATTTTGTGTTGGTATTGTTTGCGTCTAAAAATTTCCAATGCATTATTATCATTATTCTGCTGTTTCTGTTGCTGTGGAAAATCACTGCCAATGTCCCTTCGCCAACCACTTAAAAAGTGTTCACAAGTTCTTGGGGCATAATTGTACATATACAGCAAATGTTACAATATCTCTCGTCAGTTTGGGATAAGAATGGCTATCTCTACTGCTGTAACATTCGCAATTTCAATTTAAGGTCCATGACAGTGTTTCTTGCCTTTATGTAGCCTGAACGAGCGAGTGTGTGTGGCATTCGTACAACTGCTGAATTGCAGTTGCACGCAGAAACACAGAACTCTACAACTGCCTACTGGCTTAGAACTTTAGCTTGGGCTTCCTTTCATACTATTATACTCCGTTTGTCATTGCTGACGACTTTTGCTGGTGATAAATTCATCTTTTGCTTGTGACACTTCTTCGTTTCCCGCCGCCTCCCTACCCCCATCACGTATACATGGAATTTGTTTCTGCAGTAGTCGAGACGTCATCTCTTTTCCATTCCATTCCGTTAAAAATGCAACTGGATATACAATACTGTATTGTAAGGTCGGTTTATGGTTGCCACTGTGTTAAATTTATTTTTATAATAATTTGCTAAGAGTCATAATTAAATTTGAGATAATGACTTGAGGGGATTTTTTGAAAAATATTAAAGATTTTATTTCATTAACTTTAAGATAATATTGAATTCCTCTCAGATTATACTGGTGTATTTACTAAGCGTCTTTCTACTTGGCCCCTTGCCAGTCGTGCAAGTAGGTAGGTATCACATTTTCGGCACCAGTTTTCGACTCCATCTCTTACATGTAGCCATCAGAACCTTCGGCGCATATTCTTTGCGTTTGTCCTCCAGAAGTTCTATCATCTCGATTCGTTGAATCAAATATTTGAAAAACTCACCCTTACCCAATGTGACTTGAGAGCTCGGCTTAACTCGGAGACATCACTACATTTAGGTTTTTCTTGTCGTTCTTTTAACGCAAAAATGGGATCATTACTCAAGTGTTCTTTTTGGGTATGGGTAGTCCTCACTCCTTCTCTACTGCAATCATAAATGGGGTCGAATCTTATTCTGCAGTCTCCTGATCCACCATCCTCACATCTTGTCCCTCAGAATTTTTGATATGCAGAAGCGTGTCATACTGCCATATGGTCCGTTCGGAGTCCTTCTCTGTTCTTTTTTGACTTTTTGCTATCAGCCATTTTGACATTTTTTTTTATTTTCGTCTTTCTCTTCAATAGCTTCTTCGACTAAAGTTTCTGTTTTCGAAAATTATCAATAATTTGATATATTTTAGCTTTCAGTCATTGTCCGACTGGGTGACTTTTAATATGAGGCATTCAAATTTTGAAACATTTTTTCGAATTTTTTTGTTTGGTTCAAAATTTTGAAATTTAATTAATTTTTCAAAAATTATTCAAATCAAAAATAAAAATACAAAAAAGAATATTGTAAAACTGGTCTAGTGTGTGTTCCCATTGTTTTTTTTCATTTAAATAAATTCTTTTTTTAATTTTATTAAATTGTCCTTCTTGTCAAAGAAGGATAACAAAGTTGACCTACCATTTGGATGCATCTTATCCAAAATATTAGTTGAATTTTAAATTTTTCGAGCAATAAATTGAAAAATAGATTGTCGATAAAAGTGGCAACCATTTTTATGTGGTGATATATTGTAGTGATGGAAATAAAAATTATTTCTCCGGTGTTAAAGTCCCCAAATGTATACACTCCTCAGGCTCACATGGCCAGGAAGGACTGAATCGGTCTTTCAATTTGTTTTGTACAAGAAAAATGAAAATACGAAAATTCTTGTATTTTTCTTGCATTTTTTCTGCATGTTTTGTGTGTGTAAATGTGTGTAGTTTTTTTTATAGCAATTTATATGCTTTTTTGGATTTTTAAACCAAGGGGGTTGCATGAGGTTGTTGGTAACCAGGGGCAGGGGAGTTTGCTTCATTGTCGTCGGTTTGTTGGAGGAGTCCAAAATGCATTGCCACGGGAAATGATCTAGTCAGAGCATCCAGCGCAGTAGGAGTGTATACTGTATATATAGTGGCACTCAAGTGAGCAATAATAATTAGCGCATCGGAATCATTAGGAGGCAAGTTGGCTGGCTGGCTGGCTGATGGTTAGCTTAATATGGTGAGTGTGAGCAGGAGCCATGCCACTCTACGATTCGCTATGTGTGTATTCACAAAGTGCCTTGTTAAATTCGTGTGATTAATAGGGAACATGTGAAGCTGGAGAGTTATGAGTGTTTTTCACTTAATTTATGGTGCACAACACGTCGCCATGGGAATAATTATTAGTTTCGGAAAGGAGAAGTTCTCCGCCTTTACTTTCCTGGATTGTGTGTATGGTGCGGAAAAGATATGCTCCAAGCTCCATAAGGCCCTCCATGCTCATGGAGTATATGGAGACCACCACACTAATGTGAGAGAATGGTTCTTAATTTTGTTTCTTTTTTTTTTTTTATTTTTTTTTGTGTTTTGTCGGTAGATAAATTTTAAGATTTAATTTAAGTTGTCATTTGAGTTATTTTGAGATACACAAAGAAACGAAAGAATTATTTGGACAATCAGACGAATTTAATTGAGTGACCCCGATCATTTAATTGAGAGACACAAAATACAAGTATGCATATGTTATGTTAATATCAACAGAAAGAATATTGTGTCTTTGTAAAATTATTTATTGATGACAAAGAAATGATTTAGTTTTTAAGAACAGATAAAAAGAGCAAGTCAATTAAGACTTAAATTAGAGTTTAACTGACATAAGAGTTTAACCGAACCAGATAGAATAAAACTGATTGAAGCAAATATCTATAAATGTTTTTTGTTTTTTTTTCGGCCATTATACATAATTAAATGAATAAAACAAAAATAGAAAATTCCTTTTCCCAAACTGCTTTTCACAAAAATGAAGCAGGCAAAACAGCAACTTCTTGCTTTATTGCATATAACCTCAAACTATAAATGCAAGGACGCGCACAATATAATTAAATTTAATTAGGCAGAAAATCAAATTAAGTTTTAACTAAGAAATCAATTTAAAACTGAAACACAAACTGGAATGGCAAAAAAGTTTTTGATTCATGAGGCAAGAAAACGTTTTTTTTTTTCAACAAACAGAAGAAACCGAAATAAACTTTTGATTTGTTTTAAGTGTTGACCAACTTATTTTTTGTGTTCATGATTTGTAGCCTTGGGATCAGGCTTCTTGCCTTAATTATTATTGCTTTTTTGATGGGTTGAAACATTATCTGTTACAAAGCAAATATGTATGTATTTTCGAAAAACACTGATGTACATATTTAACGAAACAAAAATAGGCTTTAGGGTTCGTCTTTCTAGATGTGACTTGACTCAAATGAATTGATGTTTTTTATCAGGTAAACAAGTTAAGCAAAATGTTTTGTTTTATGCAGTGTGTTTCGTTATAATACATAATAAAGCGCAAAACACGAATTCAACATTTCATTCATTTCATTCAATAAACTACAGTTAAACAAAACAAAAATTATTTTAAGTAGTTTTATTTTATTCTATTTAACATCAATTAGAGATCTTTAAATCTACAATTAGTCTAATAAAAATAAGTATATACATATTTATAAGTAATATTAAATAATTAATTTATTTGAAAAGTACAACATTAAGTTATTTTTTAAAGTGAAAATTAATGTCAATATTTTAAGAAACAAGATTGGTTTCTCTAACACAGCGAGTTATAGGTTCGTTGAGTGCATAGTTTACCCTATGTTCACTTTCACGAAGCATAACAAGTTCTCTTAGCTGTCGAGATGGAGCATAAATATCGATCAAAGATAAAAGAAAGGCGCATTTAATATTATTAGATAAAATATCACTTATGAACATCACCGAAAAAACTTTCCTTCTATTAGCCAGTGACTGTATTCCAAGGAGCTTACATCTAGTTGGCTACGAGGAAGTTTCAATGTTCAAAATCAATTTCCAAATTACGAATCTAGTGAAATTCTTTTGAATCTTTTCAATTCTATTAGAATGAATATTGTAATATGGATTCCAAATCACACAGCAATACTCTAAAATAGAACTCAATTATGAGCAATAAAGAGTTTTAAGCGTGAAGGGATCCTTAAAGTCCTTGGAGTTACGCTTAACAAAACCTAAAATGGAGTTTGCTTTGGCTACAATATATTCCACATGCTTAACAAATTTTAATTTAGAGTCAAAAACCAAACCTAGGTCTTTTTTTTTCAGATACTCTTTCTAGAATATGGCTATCAATTTCAGAAAACAATCGTTAACAGATTTGATACATCTGAAGAAATTTAAATCGTCTGCGAATAACAGTCGATTAGAATTTAAAAATATGTTAGGCATATCATTACTAAAAATTAGAAAAAGGAGAGGACCAAGATGGCTTCCCTGAAAAACACCTGACGATACAGTTATCGGATAAGAAAGGAATTGATCAATGGAAACGAATTGTATTCGACCTTTAAGATAAGATACTAACCACTTCAACATGCTTGAATAAAAACCTATTCTTTCAATTTTTTTAACTCAAACTCTGTCAAACGCCTTAGCGAAATCGGTGAAAATTACATCGATTTGGTAACCTTGCTCGAGTTTGTTAAGGATAAGATTTGAGAAAATTGAAAGATTGGTGGTTGTTGACCTTCCTGCTACAAAGCCATGTTGAAATGGTGAAAAACGACAATTTAGCAGAAACAATTTTTTCGAAGAGCTTAGGTATTGTCGAAAGCTTACAAATAGGACGATAATTAGAAATATCTTGCTTAGGACCAGATTTATGGATTGGAATAATAAAGGATTATTTGGATTCACATTGAAATTCACCTCTTGCCAGAGAACTTTTAAGAATGTGTAGCAGGGGCTCAGAGAGAGCGGCTGCACATTTTTTAAGAATAATTAGGGGAACATTATCAGGACCTGGATTCTTATCACAATTTAAATTCAAAAGAGCATCTTCAACTTCCGAAAAAATTACTCTCAGCTGTCCAATATCACCTAAGAACTCATCACTTAAGAATTCCGTACTGCCTAAGTCCTCTTCATCATTTAAAGAAGTGTAATTCGATTTAAAATACTCTGCAAACAAATTGCAAATAGTCTTAAGATTTGTATATATAGAACTGGAGTATTGCATGCTACTTGGAATCCCATTTGATTTTTTTTTACTCTTAATAAACGACCAAAAGCACTTGCTATTTAATTTTAAATTAGATTCAAAAGACAACATATAATTTTTAAAAAGGAACTTGCTTAGAATATCGAATTCTCGCGCTAACCGGGTATAATTGTTTTTAAATGAAGTATTATCTACATATTTACGAGTTAGCTTTATTTTTTTATTGCTTAAATTACAAAGGCTCTTATTAAACCACAATGGTTTTGAATTAATATTAATTGTTACTTTTGGTACACATAAATTAATTGTCTCTTTCAGATTATCGATGAAATAATTATATGATTGCAGCAAATTTAAGGAACTAAAATTTAAACGCCACGGAATACGCGCCTTATAACTCGATATGCCGTCAAAATCAGCTCTTTCATAATTTAATTTAAATTAAAATACTCATAGAATGAAAAATTAATAGGCAAAGCATTGTGATGAATAGAGTTTGGAAAGATTGGATACACAGATTTATCAACTGAACGGTCTCAATAATTTCTTCAGAAACTTTAACTGGTCATTATGCTTCCTCGGTAGTGACATAGACTCCAGCGCAGATATGATAACAAATTTAATCCTTTACGGAATGAGAAATTTTATCCCGAATAGGGTGAAATCTATCAAACCGAAAGAAAATGCATGGTTTGATTCAAGCTGTAAAGAGGTTATTAGGGATAGAGAAGTCAGTTTCCGGAATTATAAAGCCAACCCCACTGAGGAATACCGGAAAAAGTTTCAACAAGCTAGAAAGACTTGCAACGTTCACATTCGTAGAACCAAATTTTTGCATGACCAAAAATTAAGGCAAAAAATACTACAATGTCCCAAAGGTAGTAAGAATTTTTGGTCATTTGTAAAAACTATTCGAAATTCAACTTCTTCTTCGGTTCCAACGCTCGTCTTTAATGACACCCCTTTTGTCAGTTCTCGCGAAAAGCCAATTTGCTTGCAGCGCAGTTCGCTGTTAATTCGACGCTGTCAGAAAGTATTATGACTCCTCCAGTACTTGAGAGCGTAAACGATCTTATGGGACGAATCTTCTTTCGCACTGGTGCAGTTGCTAGAGTCCTCAAAGATCTTGACATAAACAAATCCGCTGGCCCGGATAGTATCCCTCCCATCGTTTTGAAGAGGTGTTCTTCAACGCTGGCAAAACCACTGCGTAAGCTTTTCTATCTGTCCTATTCTACAGGTCTCTTTCCGAGTGGATGGAAAACAGCATTTGTCCAGCCTGTCCATAAAAAAGGCGCATCTTCTTCACCATCTAATTACCGTCCAATTGCACTTACGTCCCTTCTTTCCAAGGTCATGGAAACGCTGATTAATTATCAGCTCAAGAAATATCTTGAAGAACGAAAGCTCCTTAATGACCGACAGTATGGCTTTCGTAGCAATAGGTCCACTGGTGATCTGATGGTATATCTCACCGAACAGTGGCACAAATCTTTACATCGTTTTGGAGAAAGTAAGATTATTGCGCTTGATATTTCAAAAGCATTTGATAGAGTTTGGCATCAAGCTCTTCTATCGAAAATGCGTGCATTTGGTATCGTTGAATGTCTTCTTCGTTGGATTAGAAATTACCTTTCGGACCGTTCAATACAAGTGGTATTGGACGGTTTCAAGTCTGATATTCACAAAATAAATGCTGGTGTGCCCCAGGGCTGCGTATTGTCTCCGACCCTCTTTCTCATTTTTATTAATGATCTCTTATCTGGAACTTCTAATCCACTTAATTGTTTTGCTGACGATAGTACTCTCAGCTTTTCATATTCGTTTTTAGATGCACCTCCTTGTTTTTCGGATGTACAACTGGAACGGCAGCGTATGATAAGCTCATTAAATTCTGATCTTGACAGCATTGTCCAATGGGGAATTAAAAACCGTGTAGAATTTAATGCTTCAAAAACTCAGTGCTGTCTTCTGTCGTTAAAGCAGAACCCACCCCATGCCGCTATCCATAAGCGGCACTTGCATTGAAGAAACCGATCAGCTTTCAGTCCTCGGCATGTGCATCACAGCCAACCTCTTGTGGAATGAACACATATTTGATGTCGCCAAAAACGCTGCAAAGTGTTTGGGCTTTCTTCGAAGGTGCAAGAAATTCGTCTCCCCGTCTGATCTGGCTGTAATCTATAAGGCCTTCATTTGTCCAAAGCTGGAGTATAACTCGCACATTTGGGCAGGAGCTCCCAAAACTCATTTGAATCTTTTGGATAGAATTCAAAATAGAGCTCTAAGAATGATTGGCGATAGAACTATAGTGGAAACATTTACATATCTAGAACATCGTCGAAATGTTATATGTCTCTCACTATTTTATCGCTATTTTTATAAACATTGTTCCAGCGAAATAGCCAGTTGCATTCCTCCACTTAAATTTTTCAACCGTAATACTCGCGCTTCTAGGAATGCTCATCAGTTTACCCTTGAGCCCAACTTCGGACGTACTGTCAAGTACAGAGATTCTTTCTTTAGCCGTACAACGCGAATGTGGAATACTTTACCCGGCTCTATTTTCCCCTCCCATTTTGATATTCAGAAATTCAAAACCAATGTGCATCGGTATCTCCTCTTGCATCCTTCCCTACTTTCCTAACGCTCGCACTGTGCTTGTTCATTTTAAGGGTAGTCAAAACCCCTTTAGTGCGCGCATCCGTTTAAAAAAAATTATCTTTCAGCTTCGATAAATAAAATTGAATATTGTTTACATGAATTTTATAGAGTTCTAATGAGCTTCTTGGCGGAATATAACTTACAACAACAAATAAAGCACAATGATTTTTAAGGTTAACTTTTACAATAATTTGATCGATGTCATAAGAAAAGGAAGAAGTAGAAGAAGGCAAAACTAGTTCAATACATGAGTATGTAGAGTGAAGAGCAAGCATTACACCTCCACCCCTTTCAAATCCAGTTGTCATCGAACAGCGATCTTTGCGAAAGATAGAATAATTGTTGAATATTAAATATTTCTGCATTGTGATGATTGCTCGTAAGCAAGGTTTCAGTAAGCGCAATGAAATAATATTGTTGGGATGAGCATTTTTTGCAATTTTGTGCGCATACCTCCAATGTTTTGGTAATAACCTAAGAGATCATTACGTGTAATTAGATCGGAGAGTAGAAGAGAAGAATTATGAGATGATACGGTTGATTGATAGTTGAGAGATGGCTGATGCTGTGGTGTGACTGTGAGTGGTGATGTCGGAGCTGGCGGCAATGGTGGCAGAGGTTGTGAAGATGAAGATGTTGATGATGATGGTGGTGTTTCTTTTTGCACAGGTGTGGGTGGCGAGTCGATTTTGTTATTTTCTATCGAGACAAATTTTTTTCATTTGGACAAAGTATGGCCATACAGATGAATCCATTACAACAGAGATTTTAGATGATGGAACACTGAGCTTAAATGTTAAAAACGTAATGTCGATTTCGTTTCAATAAATAGGATTCGCTACTAAAACCACTAATTTTTTGCTTTGAAACGAACGATTACGGACCGAATCTCTTTTTGGGACTGTGTGTGTTGCTTGGCAGCTCTAAAAAAAAAAACAAATCTTCAATTCGTTAATACATCATTATTTCGTTTTAATTTCCCGATTCCGGCGCGGGGGAGTTCCTAAGCCTACTTGCACTTTTTAATATTTATTTCCAAGAAGTTTTTAACAATTTTTTTTATTTTTTAATATATTAATTTACTTTTTCTGTACACTGCCACAAAATAAAAATTAATTCACAACACAACAATTGAGAAACGTCAAAACAAATATTGTAGTGTGTGTACGAATCTGTGCACAAATCCGTTTTGAATCCGTCTCCAAAAAGAGATTCAATACGGATCTGTTTTTCCAGAAAAATATTGGTTTTAATTTGAAACGAATTTGATTTTCAGAAAAAAATTGACAGCGGATCGACGGCAAGTCGATGTTTTTGTTGAAACGAAATCGACATAAGTTTTGATAAATCGGCATCTTTCTTAACTAAGGCATATCATTTAAACTGATTACTTGGAATTTTATTTTTTTGCGATATGTGGCTTATGATGTCATTGGGTGTTATATCTTTCCTAAATTTTGAGAAGTGAACCCATTTGTAATCAGGGAGTGCACAAAGAGAGGAAAGAGAGTCAATACCAATTATTTTGTTTTACTTTAGAAGTCTTTTTATTGATAAACTTCCATTCGGATCTTTTTTCAATCACGAGGATTAAAGGATCGATGGTTGGGGTTGGTGGTTGAGATAGATTAGAATTAAGTTGAGATGAGGATGGTTAGTTATCTGTTAATACATGGGTAGCTTCCATAGATATGACCACTGGTAGTTCGGATTTTTTTGATTAAGTTGTAGGAAACACCGGGTTGAGAGGGGCATTTCAGACACACTCACAGAACTTTGGGAATTTTTTTTTGCGGTTTTGCGAGGTGGAGAGTTACTACTTTTAGTATATAACGATTTGAGAGCACTAAGATCATGTTTTATTTCACTTACACTTGTGACAAGCTCATTGAAATTATTTAAGAAGGTAGAAAGGTTTAAATTAGCGCAAGAGCTGCACTTCCAAAACAAATTATGATTTAATAAGGACTTATACCTTTGGTCAGTTAAATCTACATAATTTTTATGAAATAGACGATCGCACTCGAAAAATTTCGTATTTCTTGAACGTTTAATTGCGAGATTACAACTAGCACAAGTCTTAGACATTTTGAGAAGTAGCGACTCTGTGAGAAGTTAGTCGAAGACTGACTGAAATTATTTCGAAAACAGAAGATGACTATATGTTGTTCTATGTTTTACTTGTTTTGTTCATTCAATCTAGTGTAACACCAGGATAGCATAACCATGTCTCATGTTGGGACTAATGTATTGTTTTTTTTTTCGATTCTGATACCGAATCCATTCTGAACGCAGCTGATTTTCTCTGCAAATGAAGCTAGTCGGTATTTTAAATCTACACGAAATAGACAAAGCAAAAAATTGTTTTTGTTTTGTTTTAAGTTGGTGTTGATTTTGAAAAGACATGTTTGCTTTAAACTGTTCTTTGCTTTATTAAGTGTGATGCGCCTAACTTGCATATTGTTAGGTTTTTAAGGAGATATGTGACATGAGATCTATAATTTTCCGCTCCCCGAACCACACCTAGACTGTGCCAATTACGGTTTTTGGATTCGTTCGCTTATTCAAAATTGATATATCCCATTCAAGGATCATAGGTTGCTCGTATATTCCCGTTGGGCCCCAGCGCCCTGAAGCAAAATTTTGTCCTTCTCAGAAGAATAAAATAATCATAAGGAAGTTTTTTCTATAACAAAAATTCTATGTATACCTACTACTGAAATTAATAAGCCAACTAGAAGATTTAGGCTCGTTTGCTGATACGAATCATAAATATTTATGTTCAACTTAAAACGCTTAGTTGCCACTTTTTCCTCTACGTAAGCTGTAACTGTGCTTAAGTAGAACTTAAATGCTTAAGTTGTTTATCAGCAAAGGGACCTTAGTATTATAATCCGACTTGAATTATTGATTCAAAATTGATTTTAATGACCTTAAGTCTTAATGCCTGGTCCAGGAAAAAACCTTCCAGCCTTAATGATTAAGAATTTTAATCTTGTTGGATATTATTCCCATTGGATTTTTGTCTGATAAATCGATGAACTGAACATAACAAAAATTGCATATTGACAAGGCTCTCTCTAATTAACTGATAAGTGCAAGTGATATTTCCGAAATGAATCTCAAATTTTGTAGACGAAATGCCTTTAAAAGCAATTGTGAATCTTTTTTGCTTAGCAGCAATTTTAAGTCTTTAAGCTTTCTCATAAAATTGGATTTTTTATGGTTGGTGAGGTTGCCCTTTATCTTGAAGTCCTGAGCCCCTGTCCGTTCTTGTACTAACCCATGACACCAGACGCCTTCCCTGAGAAGATCATCATTGTTCAATTATATACGAGCTTAGCAGAGAACTTCTTAAATCATGGAACAAAATTGTATGTAGTTTTTATCGATTTTAAAGCGGCTTTTGACACAATCGACAGAGATGCGTTGTTCTACAAACTCTATAGTCTGGGGTTGTCATTGAAGTTTGGACGCGTTCTTGAAGACTTATATAGAGGAACCAAGGCGGCAGTGTGGATTGGAACAGAACTCTCTGATTGGTTTGTAACTTCATCGGGAGTGAGACAAGGTTGTACACTAAGCCCCTCTTTGTTTGCACTGTTCTGCACTGGTGGAGTTGATTATGCTGGGATGCGTATTAAGGCACTGTTGTTTGCAGATGATGTAATAATGTTTGCTCAATCTTCGGAAACTTTGCAGCTCATGATCAACAGGGTTTATCAGTAGTGCCAGCTATGGAACTTAATAGTTAACATTGAGAAATCCAAGGTAATGATATTTAAAAATGGTGGTGGGCGTAATGCGTAAAATGAAAAATGGAGCTTCAATCGCGAAAATATAGAATGTGTACGTGAGTACAAATACCTTGGCATTATTATAACAAAAAAATTAAGAGGCATCTTAATGAGAAATTAATTAAGGCGAAAACTGGTATCAATATTGCATGGAAACGATGTTTTATGAATAAGAGTATAGCGCATAGCAGTAAATTTAAGGTGTTTGAAGCAGTAGCTGAGAGCATACTCTTATATGTATCGCAAGTATAAGGATGTACAAAGTACAACACTGCTGAAAAACTACTAACGCACTTTATTAAAAGAATAATTCATTTACCTCAGAGTACTGAAACTGGACTCTCAACTTTGTTTATAAAAACATTGAAGTTGAAAGCGGACTTCTGGCATAACGTTTTTTAAATGCATGATTTACCGGTAGTGAGAAGAAGAGCTATAAAAGCGATACAAGATCAAAATAGCTGGTACAGAAAGTGGCAATGTCTTGCTAAAGAGTGTCGCATTAATTTTAATATAAGCGTCAAGGATCTTTGGACAACTAGTGACATGTTGTATAAAGTTATATCGAGGGTTGATGAAAAGTGTAGAGCTGATTACATAGATGAAGCTTCTAGTTCTTTGTTCAGATTAACGTACAGCAGGCTAAATCATAACCTTGCTGAAATAAATGATGGCTTAATACAAAAATGTTTATTAATTGTCAATCTGGCAGACGGCAAATGCCATGCTTTAACGATTTTTTTGTTAATAATTCGGTGATTTAATTTAAATTTAATTATATATCAGTAAAAAAAAACTATCTATCTATCTATCTATACGGTCTTGAATTTCTGAAACGTTATTAAATTCGGTTTAATTGGCATAAATTTGCAACACAGATTGGCCCAGGAATTCTTAATAATAAGATTCAAATAGGGGTGCAACGGCGCAGTGGATAAAGTGCTTGATTGCTAACTTAGACGTGCGAGTTCGATCCCCACGCTAGGTGCATTCTTTCTATACCTCCGATTTTAATTGGATGCCGCGCATGGGTTAAAATGAGACAGTCAATATCTGGCTCTCAAATCCACTGTGCCAAACTAGGGCCGCGCAATTCGGGTTACATTTAAAAGACCGTAGGTCTTACAGGCATATAGTTAAAATAAAAAAAAAAAATGGGGTCATGTAGTTTAAGTCGAATAATCAAGAGTTTTAATGTGTTTCTCCTTGAAGCAGTTTTTGCTGGAATATTACCTCGGATACTACTAACTCTTCAGCTTTTTCAGTCATCAGTTCTTCCAATTGCTACATTTAATTTTCTGAGTGGAAGAATCATCACTGACAAATGCAATATCAATTTTTTTCTTGAAGGGACTTCATGCCTTCCAGTTGTTCATTTTGTTTTTTTGTATGTTCTCCTAAAAATAAAATATAGAAACTATAAAAAAAAACTAGAGATTCTTATAAAACTTGAACTTAACGATGAAAGAGAAAACGAAAAATATGGGCCCCTTTATATCTGTTTGTTTTCTGAAGATTGATCTATAGCTTAAAACGATGAAGTGACTTTCTTTTAACTTGATACTAATGCGTCTAAGTCTAAGGTGACTGCCTAGATTAGCTTTCATCCCCAAAAATAACAGCATCTATCGTCATACAATTTTTTAGAGCAAAAACTGTAAATGTTAATGTTAATTATCTCGAATCGGCTATAACGATTTTGATTAAATAAAGTCTATGCCCAATTATAGGCGTATATATTCCACATTTTGGGCCAAAAAAATGTTTAGGGCTTGCATCGAGATTAGTCTCTGGAACGAGGTCGAGACGAGGCAGTATTTTTGATATTTTGGTACCGATATCGGTGGTCTCGGCGGTCTCGCTATTTCTTTTTTTCTAGTCTATTTTTTATTTTTTCATAAAATTCACATGTTTTTTTTTTGCGAAATATTCTATGCTGATTATCATATCAAACCACACACATATGTACATAGTTATGCTCAGCTAGGCGCACTGCAAAAATCCAGAAAAGAATGCGTACGATTTAATATGTATGCATGTCGTTGGAATAGAAATCGCTCACTTTTCAGACTTTTTTGCCCCTCCGGAAAAAGACTCTTAGGTGACACTTGGAAAAAATTCGAGATATTTTTTGAGGCATTTATATCAAGTCATGAACTGTCAAAATCCATTGAAGGATGGCTAATATTTAAATGGATTAAAACAACTCTACAAAATTCAGATTTTACCTCAGAAAATTCGAAATTTTTCCGATTTTAGTTTTTTGCTCGGAAAAAGTTGATGTTACGTCTTTTGGGTGACATCTGGAAAAAAATATTATCCAGCATGAAAATTTAGTATATTGCCTACCTCCAAAGCCATGAGCAGTCAAAATCGTTTGAGGAATGGCTCCCATATAAAGATTCAGATTTATAGATATAAAATTTCAATACTTTGAAATAATTTATTGTTTTAAAGTTTATTTTTGAATTAAATTGAGTTATTTGTGTACAAACAGATTTTTTTTTTGACTTAAGTCCCTAGAAAAAACCTTATTTAAACATGTACACAAGAAACAGGTGGCTCTATGGAGATAAATCATCAGAGAATCGGGTATGTTATCGTATTTCGCTGTCAATAGCTTAATGTTATTACAGAAGACCGTTTTTATGATTATTCTGCGTCATTAATTTTTTGAAAAAGCCATATCTGGATTTACAAAGAAATATTCAATCTTAAATCTAAATTTGTGGAAAACTACTATTTCTGACTTAACCCCATTCTACCAGGTACCAGAGAATTATAAAGATTTCTCAAAAATGTTGTGCCTGTGTATTTTGCAAAGTTGCGAAATAAAATATACCATATATTTGCGCTTTTCCAAATGAGTTCGATTCTATAAAATCAAAAAAAGTGAGTCTCTATTTACTCCTCCACACAATAAAAACACACTTGCCATTTTTTGTCTCTCGTTGCTATGCAAAAAAAAAAATAAAAATAACAATATTCTACAACTGAATAATTGCGTCTCCGAAATCGCAAGTCTTAAATGTCAGTAACCTCCTAAATTAACCTTGTCAAATTCCATTAGGCAAAATTTGCAAATTAACCCCAAGTATCTCTTAACATCACCACAAGCTATCCAATTCCAATCCATTATAAACTGAGTATATACTTTCTGAAGGCTTCCTCTCGAAAATAAAAATAAATAAAATTCTATTAACTCACTCCAAAGCAGTTTATCCCCAATAAAAGGCGGACAGCTCCAATATTCATGAGAATGATGACATATCCTTGGCCAGCATCATCATCGCCCGCCAAGCCGGTCCCATAATTCTTTTGGATCCAAATCCAACGCAGCTCTTTATTATTATTGTTGCCTCTTACGGACTTGGATTGAAACCTTCAGCATCATCCCCCTGCCATTGCATCACAATCATCATTTTTCATTCGTCCATGGAATTAAATATTGTATTCCAGAACCCATCATCGTGCGTTCGTAATACGAATTTGTATATACAAGTATTTCTTTTATATCCAGACCATAGATCCAAAGTTTGACTTGATGGTGATGGCAATGGCACGACAGTGAGTGTAAGTGATTGAATGAGCAAGTGAAGTATCTATCTTTGTGGCATTTTTATTCAAATTCCTCAAACAAATAATGGTAATGCGATCGATTGAAGAAGTCAGCCCCGGCCGAACACAGTGATTCCAAAGTGCAACTTATTTACTTCGCATATAGGGACATATCTACCAGACAGGACTGGATAATAAAAAAAAAAAAAAACTATTACCTTCCGTCTTTACAAAGTGCTTGGAATTGTGCTCTGCTATATATAGCCATATCGGCATTGCGGTCTTCTTATAGCGAAATTGAAAGAGCTGTCGAACTGCATTAGTTGGCTATTGAGTCGGAATTACATCTCATTTATCTGTTGATGACAATGACGACTCTATGACGATAATGTCGAAGAAGATGGGTACAACAAAGTTCAATGATGATAGCTAGACCTGGTATGTCAGGTCCAGATGCAGGAAGGGGACGATGGGTGTTTTTAACTTAAGATTATGCAGGAGAAGCTGTTTCGCATTTTTCAAAATGTGACCCGGCGCAACTAGTATCATTGCAAAAATGCAAAAGTGCAACTTTTTTTTGGACCACAACAACAACTTACACTGACTAAGGCTTAAGCACACTTTTGCTATACCCTAACCCTATTGCAACAGAAAAATACAATGGTGCAAAATTTGCCTGGTGTCATTGACATTTTGGCAGCTGTTATTTTCTGTCAGAAATGTCTGTGTACAAACTGATTTTGCATTTTAACTCCAGAGTTGCAATAGAGTAGAAAATGTGCGTTCACGATTTACAGAAAAAATTAAATTTCGTAATGTAGTACCGTTTTGTTTCATCGGATCGTGAATACTGCTTATGTATTACCTTATAGATTTCGCAAACTTTATGTTAGAGGAGGTTATTCGATTTCGGTTCGCATAACAGTTTCATTTTGCAACATCTTCCACGCTTCCTTTTTTCCATTCATTTCATTTGCTTCTGATATATTGAATGAGTACTACTTTTGCAAAATAGGAAAACCGAAAACCATTTGCAAATATGTATCTAATCAAATTATTTGTTGTTTGCATATTTCCAAAAACTGGTTCGCAGGCCCTACAAGTAATTCGCAGTATTTAAAATGCAAAGTAAAATTCTTCAGCGCAAATTTTTTTATTTAAAACTTTTCTAATTCGCAAATTAGAAAAATTATTTTGAGAGAATAGGGAGCGTATCGGAATCACGCTTTTTAAAATCCCAATTTTAAATATTTCTTAAGAACGGTTTTAAAATCCCGGCTTCTAAAATACCATACTTTTTTTAAATACAGAGTTTTAAAATCCGGACTTATCCCGTTTAATCCCGCCTAGCTCGTTTTGTATTTTGATACATGTTACACAAAAACTTTGCATGCAGGGGGTTGCAGCATGCCCCACCCCCTTAAGCACCGTCCGTTTCAAAGCGGAATAATAAGAAACAGAAATTATTATAAGAGACGGAACTTTAAAAAGCGGGATTATAAATAGCGGAATTTTAAGAAACAGGAGTATAAAAAGCAGGATATCGAACCCAATAAAATATCGTTGTATAATGAAAAGCTACAAACAAATATAAACTGTTCTTTTATTTATTCTTAACTCAAGTTTTTAGAAGTTTCCCCCCCCCCCCCCCAATGAGGGGAACGCAATTTCGCACTTCTTATAAAACGATTTCCTACGCCGAGAATATACAAAAGTTTACGTTTGTAGGGTCATCCATTTTGCGGTTTTAAATGTAAACGTAAATAAAACACATATAAAATATTTTTGTTCATGATATTTTTTTTTTATCATAAAGTTTGAACGTTGACATTATGTGTGAAACACTACATCATTTAAATGACCACCACGCGAATTGTTGCAAGCATCGATTGTTTTGAGGTAATTTTCGACCACTTGTTGACACATATTGGGCAGTATCTCAGCCATAACTTGACGAATGTTGGTTTTTAAGTGCTCAAGAGTTAAAAGTTTCCACGGTCTTTCGGGTAGCCCCACAAAAATCCAGCGGTGTCAAATTGCATGATTGGTAGCCAGTTGATATGGCCACGACGAGAAATTACGCGGCCAGGAAATGTCTCTAGCAATAAAGCCATATTTGCTCGAGTTGTGTGGCATGTGGCACCATCTTGTTGAAACCACATATTCTCCAAGCCGTATTCTTCAATGAAAGTAAAAAAAAGTCGGTTATCATATGACCATAACGATCCGAATTGACGGTGACAGTCGTTCTATCGTCGTTTTCGAAGAAGTACGGTCCTATCACACCTCCGGACGAAAGAGCGCCCCAAACAGTGACTTTTTGTGGATGTAATGTCCTCTATTCAATCACTTGAGGATTCTCAGAACCCACCGATTGAGAAGTGTGCTTCGTCGCTGAAGAAAATTTTGTTAGAAAAATCGCCGTCCACCGCCTGTTGCCCAGCCGCCCATTCGACGTATCTACGACGTTGTGAATGGTCAGCTGGCTTCAGTTGTTGTGTGAGCTGGACTTTATATGGATATAGGTGTAGATCCAAATGCAAAATACGCCATAATGTGCCGTAAGACAGTCCTAATTCCTGAGAACGAGGAGGAATCCACACATTCGGGTCTTCGGCAACACTTTCACTTACAGCAGCAATATTTTCAGTGCTACGAGCGAAACGATGATGCACGACCTTACAATATCTGCAACCAATCCAGTCTCTTGAAATTTCTTCACAATTTTGCCAATTGCTTGCGTAGTTGGACGATTATGTTAACCATAATCTCCTCTTAAAGCACGATATGTGGCTGTGGCAGAACCACCATTTTTGTAGTAGGTTTTAACAATTTGTATGCGTTGGTCGATAGCTAAGCGATCCATTTTCGTAAATGTCAGACTTTCAAATGAAAAACAAAAAATTGGTGTAACAACTTAGTTTGACAGATGTCGAATTCCAGCGCTATACTTTTGAAACCGCACAATGGATAACCCTTTATAATATGCAGTTTGGGACTTACCTTCATTATAGCTTCTTTTTAATTCAATATATTAGCTAGTCTTCCCCTCCTTAATGAAATCTTGCATACGCCCCTGGCACATCATGAAATGGCGATTTGTTTATTTACTCCAAGAAGTGGTCCTCTGATCAAATCGACTTCTGTTGTTATACTCAGTTGCAAAGGTCAGACAATCGTATATGATGATAAGATCCCAGAACCGACTGTGTAGAGAGATGGGACATTTGGAGGAAGTTAACGTGCATAAAATATTCACATAAGTGGTCTGTGTGTTTATTAATGGAGCCCTCTTGCTTTTTCTCCTACTCCGTTCCCTCACACATTTTTCACTTCACATTGTGGTGTGTTTAAAGAAAGAATTGATAATTTTGTAACATTTCAGTTGTCGCTCAGCAAAGTGTAAATAAAGCACGCACGCAGCATTAGACCCTAATCCCATATTAATTGAGTATCTGCCACGCTCTTGCCATTATTGATGCTGCTACCGATGATGCCACCGAATAGTTCTGCCATCATTAGAGCGAGAGACACAATTAATTCTAAATAATCCATCATAATTACGAAACAGGAAGCAGAACGGAGCAATCAATATTGATTCTGTTTTGGTCGATTAATCCTTCGCTAATTACATGCAGCAGAATTTAAACTAGGATTTCAAGCGAGAGAGTGAGGTGTATGCTTGGGGGTGGCTTATAGGGTGCAATTACTGCTTTTATACCCTGATGACATTTATAATATGGTACTGGGTGGCTGATGATGGGTTAAAGTAATGTAGGAGACAGTTAATGATTTGGTGATTTATTTGTGTTTTGTTTACCGAGTGTAATTAAACGTAATACAAATAGAATGTGAATAATGAAATAAATGATTTGATATATTTAGATTGCACTTACATACATGTATAAAGTATGCATGGTCTTGTGCAGGCTGAATGACACATGTTAATCGAAAAAAAAATTCACTAATCGAAACTTAGACGGTTTGATTTTATTTGTCCAGCTAAATACCTACATCCAATTGTTGGTCGTTTGTTTACAGTTAAATGTTGAATCTGTTAGAATTTGCATTCGATTAGTAAGAATAAAATGGAATATTAAACGAGAAACCAATGATGGCGTTGTGTCCACATGGTGCACCATTCAGCACTCGCTTCCACTGGGATTTCTAATATTTTTTTTTCTATAGGTGCCTACTTACTAAACTTATGTCACATATCCTGAAACATGAATAAAAGGACACATATTTAGATATGTATATTTGACAATTATTTATAATTGCATATTGTTAACATTTAATCTGTTGGGTTCAGCAATAAGGGTCTGCTGTTCTGTGTCTGCAATTCTCTAATTTGTCGAAACTGATGGTTTGAAAAAAGTAACAATTTCATTTGGTTAATTTATTCCATTAGGCAATTCACTAAAAATCATCTTCACTCACCGTAATCTACTCACTGGCTGTCGGCTCGGCCGAATGATATTTCAAATACCTTACTCCTGGCGAATCACCATCAACGATGGCGGTCCAATTATACCAATACCAACACTCTACGTCACCATCCAACCAACTTTCACCAACCACCAAACCATTATTTAGCAACGGTGAAACCACACAGGTATGGCATTCCTTAGCGAGGACATAGAATATTTCGGCGAATAAGTCGGTGTCAAAAGTTGAAAAAAAAATATATCTCGTTTTCTGCCCTGTCAGTTTTAATAGTGTTTTAGGGGGAAACTATGATATTGTTGAAATAAAAAATATCAACAATTTCTGCTTTTCTTCTGGTAACCATAATTTTCAACAACTCCCTCATCAACAACTGGCATTTTAGAAAATGGAAAATAATTTGTTTCCGACCATTTGAAAAAGGCTAAGTGCATAATAGTGGAAGACTGGAATGCAATATACTAATTGCGGGTATCTGCTGTTTAAGTAGCATACAGATGTCATAATGAAAGTCAAGAACGACAAAAAACAAAACAAAAAGAACCACTGTCGGAAATTAGGCTTCCGAGTCACTTTGAAAAACTAAGGATCAAACCTTGGACTTTTACTGTTGAATTTTTGTACTGTCAAGCAAAAACAGTGCTCCATGCCGACAACTCCATCACGTGGTTAACCGAATCTTCTTTACCAGAAATGTCTACCTTTTCCGGGAAATTACGTCAGATTTTTTTTTTGGAAAAAACGCAAGAAAATTCTTCATACAAAATTTTGGCCTTTTTTACTAGGAAAAAAGCCAAAGTTTTCAGATAATTTTTCCCAAATGCCTGGACTTTTTCAAAAAAAAAAAAAATTAAAAAAAAGGCTAACAAAAATTCCGTGGTTGTCTGGTTGTTCAACGCTTACAAAAAGCCCGGTGCAACCCCCCTGCTGGGCCCAATATAGGATTTGGGGTTGGTACAAGTTTGGGTATATGCAATTTTTTTTCGGTTTTAAAGCTTTGTTTTAAAAAAAAATCAATAAAACAATTACACATAACCAAACTTGTACCCACCCCAATTCCTATATTGGGTCAGGCAAATGGTTTGCAGGAGGCAGCATGCCCCCATCCCCTTACCATTAAAACCAAATCCTGCTGAAAAGGATACGTCTTCGACGAAGTACAGGGTTAAAAAACTCCTTCAACATCTTAAAATAACGGGCCCCATTGACAGTTTGTATTACACCATTTTCTTCAAAGAAGTATGGCCCGACAATACACCTTGATGAAACTGCGCACCACACAGTGACTCGTTCTGGGTGCAGTTCCGTCTCATGGAGCATTTCTGGATTAGATTCACTCCATATACGGCAATTTTTCTTGTCAACATTGCCGTTTAAGTCAAAATGGGCCCCATCAAACATGAACAAACAATTTATCAATGTGTTGTCGTCTTCGGCCATTGCAATAATTTTTCGGCAAAAATTCAGGCGAACAGGCAAATCCTGAGGGTTTAACTTGCTTGTAATTTGGACTTTGTACGGAAACAAGTTTAAGTCATCATGAAGTATCCGTTGTAATGACCGTCTGCTAACTCCAATTTGCCCCGAGCATTGGGATCTCGATGATACGGTCTTCGTTCGATGCTTCCACATTCGGCAAACATGTTCACCAGCCTCATAATGGTCCATCTACTCGGGGGAGTACTGCCAAACTCCAGCCTGAATTCCCTTTGACGGAAATGACGGACTGCAAAGAATGTTATCGCTGCACTATCCGAATCCTTTTTTCAGTATCCCAATCATTCACTTTGATAAATCTAAATAGTAGCCTATAAAATAGAAAAAAAATAAGCCGATTACACACACTGAAAAAAAGTAATTACGTTTTATTTTTGTAGCACGATTCGTGTGTCACCCTTTACAAATCTTATGGCTTAATTTCCATTTTGCTTTCAGGCTTTTTGCACACCTATCTGGCATAATTTCCAATATTTCTGGCTTATTTTCCAACTAAAATTCTGCTTAGTTTCCGGGATCCTTAGGGAATACTGTAAAAAATGTCCAGGAAAATGAAAACCGAGTAAAAATTCAACAGACTTTATTATCAAATATAGATTAATGTATAACGTTAGAATGGATTAATGCAACTGAACTTTTAACGACAAGAGTATGAGCTTTTATAGAATGACATTGTGATTGTATCTGTGAAGATTATATAATGCAAGTATATAAAAGACAAAGAGCATTATTAAAATGTATATATAAATGATATTAGATTAAGGATTCAACAGTTAATTTTTAACATCCTCGGGGGGCAAGGTTGAACTTCGAGTGGATAAAGCAACTGGATTGGACGTCGGAACCGCTTCCCGTCAGATAATCGTACTTGGCAAGACCTGACCTTTAAGTCTCTTCCTTGGAACGCTTGTTCTACTATGGCCATCTTCCAGTTGATTCGGGGGGCTGCCTGGTCGTAAACAAGGACAACGTCACCTTCCTTTAAATGACGAACAGAACCTCCCTTAGGTGAGCTGTGGTATGAGCGTAGAAGCTGAAGGTATTCGGATTGCCATCTCTTTCGTAATTTTGTTGTGTATCTCATACGATGCTTCCATGCTCTTCGAAGTAATTCATCATCAGGTTCTCTAGGCGTTGTTTCTAAATTCCACCCTCGGAATTCAATCAAAAAGTCGGCTGGCGTAAGGGGAGACAGGTCCAACGGGTCTGCACTCATATACGTCAGGGGGCGGTTGTTGACGATCTCCTCAGTCCCTATAACGATTGTTCGAAGTTGTTCAAAATTAAGTTTTGCCTTACCAATCGTGACTTTCATCAAGTTTTTCATAGTCCGGATGAGACGTTCCCAGAACCCACCCCACCAAGGGGCCCGTTCCACAATGAATTGCCATTTTATCTTCCTTCTTGAAAGAAATCCTTGAATAACTTCTTCATCCCAAAAACAGTCGGGACTTCGTAGCTCTAGCGCAGCTCTTCGGAAGGTGCGAGCGTTATCGGAAAATATCATCGAAGGTACACCACGTCTGCCGATGAAACGCCGCAGAGCCATCAAAAAGTTTTCTGTAGATAAGCCTCGGGTTATTTCAAGGTGTACGGCACGTACAGCAGAACACGTGAAAATGGCGATGTAAACCTTAGCAGCATTCGAGTTGTCATCATAGGAGTAGAGTGGGCCCGCAAAATCGACACCCACATTGTCGAATGGTCGTGATAGAGATACCCTTTCGATTGGCAATGGGGCAAAAGGCTGAGATGCAGGTGGGCCCCATAGCTTTCTGCACACAAAACAATTTTTAGTTCGTCTTTTGATAGCCTGGCGACCTTTGACTATCCAAAACCGTTTGCGGAGTTTCGTTAGAACAGTGTTGACACCGGCATGCATGGTTTGCTCATGATAGTCATCAATAAGAAGATCTAGGAGTGTGGAATGCGGTGGAAGTATTATAGGATGCTTAAAATCCATTGGTTCGTCTAGCGTTTGCAGACGCCCTCCCAACCTCAGTAAATTGCAGCCGTCTAAGAAGGGTGACAGCTCAAATATCTTTGAAGACGTCATCAAGGCTTTTCCCTTCTGCAAAAGACTAATTTCGTTAGCAAAATTTTGTCTTTGTACATACCTTAACCAATGATTTTCAGCTATGTCGATTTCGTTTGCGCATAAAGGTGGAACATCAGCAAACGGTAGCACCTTCTCCGATTTTTTCTTCTCTTTAAAGGTTCTTATCGAGCGCAAGACAAAGGCAGTTACTCTGATGAGATGTTTCCAGGTACTATAATTGCTGTAGCACAACAATGGATCCTCAGTGAAATGTTCTGTTGATGAAACTGATTCGGTCAGAAGAATTGTGGTGACATCGGGAAGTAGAACTCCTTCTTGTATAAAAGAATCGTCACTGTTTCCAAGCCAACTTGGACCGTGAGACCACAATTGGGAATTTCGCAGAATCTTTCCACTTACACCTCGGGTAAGAAGATCTGCTGGGTTGTCTTTTCCTCTGCAGTGATTCCACTGTGAAACCGTAGTAAGCCGTCGAATTTCATCAACCCTGTTCTGGACGTAGGGCTGCCAACGCTGCACATCTCCTTGGATCCAGCTCAAGGTAATCTTCGAATCCGTCCAGAGGAAGTATTCAACCGAAGAACGCTTCAGACATCCCCTGAGGTAAGACTGAAGACGTGCCGCAATAAGAGCGGCTGTAAGCTCCAACTTAGGTAGTGTCAACTCACTGGCACCATTCATCTTTAATGGGGCGACACGGTTTTTGGCACACAAAAAAGAAACGTTGATTTTTCCATTGCAGGAAATAGACTTTATAAATGCCACCGACCCAAATGCCTTTGTGCTGGCATCTGCAAATATGTGGATCTGGAATGTTCCTTCGCTTAATGGAATGGAAATTGCAGCTCTTGAAAACATGAGGTCCTTAAGTTCGAGAACACTCTTGACACAATCGTTCCATTCAGCAAGCAGATCTCCTGTCAAAACTTGATCCCAAAGTAGCTTTTGTTTCCATAGTTTCTGGAAGAGAATTTTTAATTTAACAATAGTTGGACCAAGAATACCTATCGGATCGAATATCCTCGCAATAGTTTGGAGTACATTGCGTTTGGTTCCTTTTGTTGATTCTGAACTAACAACACTCAGCACAGATTCCATTGGAACAGACAATTCATCGCTGTAGGTGAACCAAGAAAGGCCCAACACTTTTTGCATAGAAGGGGCGTTGTTCACCTTCATTGCCCCTCGAACCAGTTGACTGCTCGAGTTCCATTTGTGAAGATTCATTGAAGCTCGTTTGAGGATGTCTACAGCTTCGGCACACATTTCACTTCCTTGCTTTTCGTAGTCTGTACTGATGACTAGATCATCCATGTATATGCTCTCCAGAAGTATAGCACAGGTGGTTGGAAAATCCTTTGCTTCAAGCCTAAGGTGGTATTTAATTGTTGCACACAACAAAAACGGGCTACAATTGACACCAAACGTTACTCTCGTCATCCTGTATTCAGTAAACGTTGGCCTATCGCTAGCAGATGTCAATTTGCTTCCAAACCATATGAAGCGATGGCTATCACGATCATTTTCGCATAAGACTATCTGGAGAAAAGCCTTCTCGATGTCTGCGACGATGCCATAAGCGAAAATTGAGGAGAATTTTCATAACATCTGGTAGCAAGTTGGCTCCCGTCCAAAGATGAGCGTTAAGAGAGCCAGTTCTACCGCTGTGTGCCGACGCGTCAAAAACCACACGAAGCTTTGTGGTACCTCCCTCTTTGTAGACAGGTTGATGTGGAAGGTAGAATACATGTGATGGTTGGTGGCACTGTTTATATGAAGTAGGTGTAACTGGTTGCGCAATGCCATCGCAAATTAGTTTTCGGATGGCTTCATCGTAGTTTAACAATTTAACTGGATCTCTGGACAACCGGCGGATAAGATAGTTCAAACGCTGAATGGCTTGTGCCTTGTTGTCCTGTAGAACAGAGTCGTAGCTCTTCCATGGCAGTTTTGCTACGTAGCGGGAACCTTGTCTCGTGATGCATTTGTCGATTAGGGTTTCCGTTAGCAATAAGTTTTCATCTTCGTTGTTTCTTATACCGATGGCTTCTAATGACCAGAATTGAGTGAAATCTTCTGATTTTATTGATGTCAAATTAATAAGACATCTGGAAGAGAGACAAGAATTTTTAAAAGATGAATCAAGCTTATCACTTACACCAATGTGAAGGCCTTGCAACGTCCAACCAAAAACAGTCTCAACAGCTCTTAGTCGCTTGGTTAGTTGGCGCTGCTTGCCTGTGACGATGGTCCAATAGAAGTCCGATCCAATTAAGAGGCTAAGTCCCTCCTCCATCTCCATGTTGTTAGGTGGAACATCAGATAGTTGAATGCCTTCAAAAAGTGGACACTCAGCTTCTGGAACGGTCAGCACATCGACACAGATTTCCGGCACTACAATTGCTTCCAAAGTGACAAGCGTCTTGGAGTTAAATAGGCTCTTTAAGTTAATTTTAATTTTCATAAACTTCTCAATGGGATTAGCCTCTTTACTCCCAAATGGCATCACAGTTAAGTCGACTGTACCGATCGTTTTTAATTTTAATTTATTTGCAACACTTTCGCGAATATATGTGTGCTGGCTGCCACCGTCTATAATAGCACGAATTGAAATATTTGTTGTGTTTGAAGCGACAGCACATCTAACTGTTTTTAATAAAATATTTTCGGTCATATTATGTGCACATAAATTCAAAGCGGTTTTACTTTTGTCATCCCTCTCTTGCAATGTATTTTTTAAGGTAGGATCACACATAGACGACATGTGCCTACCTTTGCACTTGTTGCACTTGAGAAATTTACCGCTTCTACATTTTTTAGACGAATGACCAATTCTAGCGCAACGGAAACATCTACCGCGGCTCCGCAATATTTGCCTCTTGTCTGTGATGGATATATTGCTGTCACAGTCTTTTGTGTTATGTTCGGCTGATTTGCAAAAAATACATGCAGCTTCAACTGTACTGACAGCCACCAAACTAGAGGCTGTGGATTGGGCAACGGTTCTTACCTTTGCACTTGTGTGTGTGACACCACTTTTCTCTAGTGATTCAACTTCACGTTTTAAAAACCGCAAAATGTCTTTCACCTGTTCTCCACCAATTTGTGAAGGAGAAGTTCCATTATCGGATGTTGTTTCTGCAGATTCTTGTACGTTTTCAGCGCTCTCCTCTTGTCTATGAAATTCAATGCGAAGAGCCGTTGGTAGACATCGGAGCAATATGGATCTGAGCATGACGTAATAATTACTTGTTGGCACTTGTAATGCAGTTAGTGAGCGTGTGCAAGAAACAACAGTTCCATAAAGATTTTGTAACCCAGAGGTATCGTTGCGGTCACGAACAGGAGAAAGACTTACCAATTGTTGAATATGCTTATCGATGAGCTTTTCGGTACTTCCATATCGTTCTTGTAGAAGGCCAACAGCAGCATCGTAGCATTTTTCAGATGGTGTGAAGCCAGAAATACACTTTTTGGCGTCACCTGTTAGAACTGATTCGAGGTAGTTGAATTTTTCTGGGGATGATAAATTTGAATTTTCGTGAACTGCACTACGAAATTGCTCCCAAAAGGGCAACCAATCGCAAAAAGAACCATCAAAGCGTTTGAGAGGTAGTTTTGGGAGATTACAGGCATTGTTCTTTGGCAAAGTTTTAGTGGACATCTCTGCGCTATCATTGTAAACTAGGTTTAGTTTGCTCTGCAGTTTCTCTAGCCTCGTATTTAGCCTTGAAAGTGCATTTATCGCCTGGTCCTGGTATTCGACACATTTCTGCGATTCGTCTTCTTTGATAATACCTTTCTGCTTTATGTCTTCGTTGATCGCGTTGAGGTTGTCGTTGACGGACGTCAGCCTCTGAATATAGGAAACTAGGTCCTCTTCAATTTCACCGAAATTAGGTTCGTTTGCCTCGTTAATACGTGAGCTATCATCTTTAAGAAAATCGAGCGCCGAGTTAACGATTTTGGTCACTTGACCTCTATAAGCTGCGCGTGTTGATAGCTCCATGTTATACTTAGAGTTGCGATCCAAAACACAATCTAAATTTAATATATTTGTTTTTATCGATTAAAACTCCCGGGTTTCGGCACCAATGTAAAAAATGTCCAGGAAAATGAAAACCGAGTAAAAATTCAACAGACTTTATTATCAAATATAGATTAATGTATAACGTTAGAATGGATTAATGCAACTGAACTTTTAACGACAAGAGTATAAGCTTTTATAGAATGACATTGTGATTGTATCTGTGAAGATTATATAATGCAAGTATATAAAAGACAAAGAGCATTATTAAAATGTATATATAAATGATATTAGATTAAGGATTCAACAGTTAATTTTTAACAAATACTGCATCAAACGGAAATCGAACTGTCACAAGAAGACTGTGATGTACTTTGGTTCTAAGGCTGAGGTAAAACTCGCGGTTTCCAAGGCTCAACTAAAGGAAGTACACTAAGATTTTAGTTTCAAAGATTATTCCTTTTATTATTTCAAGTTCAAAATGTATATTTTTAAAATCTTAAGCTTAGTTATATCAATTTTGTTTCATTTACTTATTATTATCGTTTTATGTGATAAAGTCTCTGATGGTTGAAAGAGATTTTTGATTATCTGCTGGCTTTTGGTTGAACGTGTTTCCCGATGATCGGCTGACGATTAACTCTCGGGTAATTTTATTTATTTATATGTAGTGGTCTCGGTAGTTTTCATACGTATAACGGGACACGTATTATTCGGCAAGCTTAGTCTCTTTGGATAGATCTGAATTGATCTGAAAGATGTAATAAAATCTGATTTTTAGTGACCTTTTTTTATCGTTAATTTAATTTAAATCAAGATTCCTTACCACTGGTGTGGGGGGAAATCTGTAATTAAGGTATTACCTTATTTCTACTGGCTTATCAACGGCTCTTGATACGGCTTATCTTGAGTATTTCTACTTGCTTATCAACAGTATTTCTACTGGCGGATCAACAGTATTTCTACTGGCTTATCAACGGCTTTTACCGGCACTACCTAATATCAAAAGATCCCTTACCACTGGTGGGGGGAAATCTATTAATAATAGGGAAACCCTAACGTATCTAACCAAATCGTTAATTTGATCTTACTTTAATTTTAATTTTCTCGTTTTATTTTTATTATTACTTTTGGGCTTCCTTTTGTTAAATAATTCGCCTTCTTTCATACTACCTTTGGTAAAAAGTGAATGTTAACTTTAAAAAGTAAATTTTCGTACAAAATTCCCACTTAACTTTTGTGCCCCATACTGCCCTACCTCTTGTTTCTAAATCGCAAAGCACCTTTATTCGTGTCGTTTGCACGGGGCCTACGGGTGAAGGAGATTTCTTTATTTATTAATGTACCGCATATCACATACTCATCACTGTGGCTATTGCTAATTTTCTTTCAGTAGTATTTATTTTATTATTTAATAATTAATTTAATATAGTTAAATAATTCAGTATTTAGCTGATTTAGTTGTTGTTTTTTTTTATATAATGTAGCGGTCAGAACGCTTCATTACAAGACGACGAGCGTTTGCAACAAACTGTGCCAACATCAAAGTCTAATTCCCAGACATCATTGCAAGTGACAATACTGCGGCGAATCAATTCAAGTTATAACAAAACATGCATAATTGATTTATAGGTAATTGCCAAATAATTTTTGACTTTGTACCATCTTATACCTAGAATGCGGTTCGGACTTAGTAAGAAAACTCAGCTACTTTTCTGTAAGCAACCCATGACATAAAATATTCGGGTTGGCGTCAAAAGACCGAAAATGCAAAATAAAAAAAAACAAGATCCCGAAATTTGTTCAACAGCTTGGACAACTGCACCTTCCCTGCCACAATTCCCAGGCTCCAAGGATTTCAACTTCCTTTTTTTGTCCTCTATACCACTGACGTAACTCCGCCTAGGGCATCTTATGTCGACAGTCAGGCACTTATGTTAAAATTTGTTTGTTTTGACAACTTTGAGATTATGGTGTTTTGGAGGTTCAGCATGTTATATGGCCAATATTTTATCCCCAATTAAGCGTTGATCGAGTCTGATTCTTACAGCTGTTGCCAACTCGGTTCTTCTGAAGCGGATTAGAATTTTTGCTTTGGATTAGTTTAAACTGGAATTAGATTTCCTACCAATTTTTTCCTGCTAATCCATCCCACCTGATATTAAGTTGGTTTATTTGTAAAACCCTGGCCAACTGCGAGCTATAAAAATAAACACATTTTCCAAGCTTGAATTAATATTTCTAATAAGAAATGCTTAAAACAAAAACATTTTAATATTCGTACAATATTAAATCCCTTTGCTCTTGAACTTTCTCACATTGTTTGCCTTAAACTTTGACTTTGTAATGACTTTAGTGAAATCTTAATGAAATGTCAATAATTCCGCTCTTTCTTACAGCACTCGCTTTGCTTTACTTCCTTGCCAAATATTCAAAGACAGTAGACACAATATATACATCCCTATACAAGAAAGTAAACAAAAAAAAACACATCCCAATTTAGGTACCTATATTTCTTAGACCAACCGCAAAACCCCACTTAAGCCCATCTCTCAAAATATATATTCCTTCATTATACACTCATCTAATTTTCATGAGGCACCACGTACCTATTTATATTTCCTAACATCATCACCGCTCCAATAAATTGAACCCCAATTAACAAACACAAAGGATGAGTTCTGATAGAGACCCTGTTTCCCGTTCCCATCCCTCAAAGGCAATATTTGCTCGCATAGTAATCACGTTAAATAGACACAAAGTCAGGCCTACTAAAGCGCAGGCTGTAAATTACATTGCGTATTCCAGATACGTATTTTAGGAAAACAAAGTGATGTTCTTCCTTTGAAACACAACCAAAAGTAAACTCTTTCATTTCTAACGAAAAGTTCATCACAAGAACGCACATTACATACTTTATTCAATATCTGAATTTGAATGTGAGGTTTTTGTATTTAGTGGGCCCTTAAAGAACATGCGATTCAATTCTTATTATATGTATATCAAGTCATACCATAGTCTAGACTGTTTTCGCAGTGTATTCAGTTACAAAGAGAGTAAATTTCTTTTGGCATGGGTAAATTAAAAATTGAGTTCTTAAAACTGGGCTGTATTTCCGAAAGATACTTTAAGCAGCAGCTTTAGATACAAAGCTTTAGATTGGGTAATTTAAAAAACATACAGTCCTTCAATTATTCCAGCTGGGTCATTTTCGTTCAAAAAATCGACTACCATTAGTTCTTTAAAACGGCTCAGTCTACGAAAGGTGTTAAACTTTTCAAGATGTGGGCATCTTTGCCATAAAGTACAGCTCAACATATAGGAGTTTGTGTTATTATTTGAAGCGTTTTCAAATAAAAATTCAGTGGATTAACACAGGGCCGCCCTTTGACTACGAATAAAATAATAGTGCACATTAGAATCAAGAACAAAATCTCGGGAGTGTGCCGGAATCCCGCTCTTCAAAAACCCCGAATTTTTTTTTTTTAAACCCTTCTTCTATAATACTGTTTTTTTAAATCCCGTCTTTTAAAATCCCTCTTATTCAAAATCCCGATCTATTACAATCCCGCTTTTTAAAATCCCTTTTAATCCCGCTTACCCCGTTTTGTATTTTTATAAATGTTACACAAACAACTTTGCATACACACAAACTTAAACCCACCCCAAATCCTATATTTGGGCAAGTAGGGGGGTTACAGGGGAGCAACATGCCCCTTCCATTTTGCGCCTTGTGTTGATTCAAAAAACGGGAATTTAATAAACGAGATGTAATTTCAAGAAACAGGATAATAAAAAGCGGGATTATAATAATAAAGATTATAAAAAGATGGATATAAAACTGGGAATTAAAAAAATCGGGATTATAAAAAGCGGGATTGTAATAGATCGGGATTTTGATCAGTCCCAGTCATCGTATCTGGTATCGTAAAAACGAGTTGAAGAGCAATTATCGGCTCACCGCAGGGCTGTCAGGTATCATGATTTATCATAATTTTCATGGTTTTTAGACCCAAATCATGTTTTCATGTTTTTGAGTCCAAAATCATGTATTTTTTCTGACACAAATTTTGTCCCTATAATCGCAAAGCCCAACACGTCCAAACATACCCTACATAAACACAAACGCGAAACTAAAATCAAAGAGCAGGTTGAACACTTCATTTGTAAGTATACCTACTCTTTCTGTTTTATTTTTATATAGTGCGTTTGAGTGCGAATATATATCGGTATGTGAAATGCACCAAAAAAAAATGAAGAGAACAGATATTATTTTTCAATATAACACTTTATCTACGCACTCTTTCTCCCGCTTCGGGCCCAGCAATATTTTTGACAGCTTAGCTTACGCCTGGAGTAACGCAATGATGATGAGTAAAAGAGATAGAAGGGTGAAAATGTTTTTTTTTTTTTTCATTTTTCAATTACTAAAAGCGTCAATCGTTCTCTCCCTTTTCAATCCTTTTTATTTTCCTGATACCATTTTGCTTTCGCTTCAGCAATCGCATAAATGGACTGATAATTAAATAAATATATTTGTTTTACTCATGATATGTTTTCCAAATTGCCTATTCGAATTTTTAAATGCGATTATAGGTACTATAAGGCAAGTTATGTATTCGTAAAAAAAAAATTCTAACAATCAAACATGCCATTACGATCATAGAGAACACCAAAACAGTGGGTCCTCCAATTCCGTCTGTCTGTCCTCGAGTCCGTAGCCTAAGCGGTTCGGTGGATTTGCTTCACACTTGGTACAAATAGTTTTTTCAGTAATTTGCCACACGTTTTTTTCATATTTTTTAAGACAACAAATAACAGTAACTCCCATACATTTTTTTTTGGCCAAGAACAAAAATCTTATTTTTCTCAAAAACGGCTCCAACGATTTTTATAAGAAAAAAAATCAGTTCATTAACGAAGGGATAATTTTTGATAATTTGATTAATTTGATAATTTTTTTTTTTGGAAAAAAATTGTTCTACTAGAGGTACCAAAACCTCTAGTAGAAGCATTTTTTTGGTTTTCGATTTTCTCGAAAACGGTTAATTTGATTTTTTTTAAATTTTCTTACGCAGAAGCTCCTAGAGAATTAAACACTATTGTATACAATAATTTAAAAAAAAAAATGTTTTTGGAAATTAATTTTTTTTGAAAACTCAAAATTTCGAAAACGACTTAATAGATTTTTCCAAAACTTCTAATTTGGTGATTTTTTGACATTATCTTGAATAGTTAAAAAAATATATTTCTAAAATAAAAAACAATGGTACCTCCCATACAAATGTTAAAAAACCGTTAAGAAAAAATAAAGTATTTCTCGAAAACGGCTCCAAGAATTTTTATAAAAAAATGTGTGTATTCTTAAATTAGTACAGTTCACTTTTAAGTATAAAAATATTTTTTTTTGTGTACTTATTAACGGTACTTCCCATAGAACCAATTTTCATATTTTCGACTTCCTCAACATACGATGAACCGATTAAAATATTTTTTTTTTTGTGTAAAAGGCGCCTTAAATTGTTAATAAAACTGCGTCCGATTTCGATTTAAAATAAGAATTATTTTTTTTTTGAAAAATCGATTTTTCAAAAACCAGTCACTGATTTTTTTTAATTTTAATTTTATATGTATATTAATAATATCTCCAAAATGGCATTTAAATTTTTGTTTCTAAAATTGTTTTAAAAATCTTATACATAAAAAAATATTTTTTTAAAAAACCGCTCCAACGATTTTTGATTTTTTTTTTTGATATATTCCTATTTGTCCAAGAATTCAAAGTGCATCTTTGTTTTCCCTCAAACTATAACGACTAAGCAATATAAAAACATTTAAGTATGTGTATTATCCATTTATTTCTACCTTATTTTATTAAAAAATCTACTCAAAACCAGTGTTCCACGCTCCTAAATGTTTTTTTTTTGTTTATTGTTATGTTCTTGTTTTGTATTGACGTAAAAGTATATGTTTATATTTTTATGTTGTACTTGTGTAAGTGTTATTTGTAATAGAGTTTGCCTAATAACAACTATCACTGCACTAAATGATGATCCGGGGGTATAACACAGTTTTCTGTGTTGGCAAGACGGAGCTTGCTGTAAGCTCTCTTCGACCAATCCTGATAGTATAAAAAAAAGAACGTTCTGCGTCATTTGTGCTTGAACGACCGCACTGAAATAGAGTGGTGAATTATTCCAATCGATTGTGAAGAGTACGTATAATATTTTTCAAACTTATGTTTAATTTGCCTAATACTTAGCACTCGAATTAAATCTGTCAGGTGTTAATACTTGGGGCTAAAAAAAAATCGAATCCTTCTCTAAGGAATCAGCTAAGACACCTAAGCACCAAGACTGAAGAGCAAGAAGTAACAATAAATCAAAGAAATTTTCCTTTTAATGTCAAATAGAAGTTTGACACTCTGACTACTAGGTGCCAATGTGAAAACTGAAACTCCTATTAGAATCTTGTAATAAAAAGCTTAACACCTAAGGTTCTAAAGATTCTTAAACATAAGATTTTAATGAATTGTAAAATAACTTGACGTCTGATAAGTGCGTTCAATGCGTTCTTATAAGACTATACGTTCATAAAGACTCCTGTTTAAAGGAGAAAAATTTTTCATCTCATAAGATTTAAGTTATTTGATAATTGCAGAGAGCTAAATTTATATAATAGAAATAACGATATAAGAAGAATTTAAGTTTTATAACAAGTAACTTTAAGAGTAGTAATGGGATCTAAAAAGAGCATTATAAGAGTACTTTCTTTGGTTTACGGATCTTAGGTCTGAAGAGAGATTATGTTCGTTTGAATACTGACAGATACGTAGAAGATCTTATTTTTTTTAATGTTTCTTATAATCCTGATGCCAAGTTTGATCAAAATCTATAGTTACATTTTTTTCCAAGTCCAAAATTAACCCTGTTAAACAAGATTCATAAGATTGACAATAATTTCTGTAAACGAGAAAAACTGTGAAATTAATTTCTTACAAGCTTACGAGCTAAAGCGCCCATTTTTCGATAAACACAAGTCCGGCCCTGACATTATTAAAGGTTCCATATAATAAACAAAACAGGTCCTATTCGTTTACATAGAATCCTAGTCTAGTTCGTGAAGTAATTAAAATATATACCTTTGTATTTATATTCATGGCATCAGCATCAAGGCAGAGTAGAGAAACAGGATCATCATAATATAAAAAAAGTACTCGCGGTTAATCGACTCAAGGTATCGCAAAGAAGAGTTCAGCAAAATAACAAAAAAAAAAAAAAAAAAAAAAAATTGAAGTCCAAAATGCCTTCTGGCAAACGGCCACCCGTAAGTTCAATCAAACTCCGCACTCCATTCCGACATTAAGCGCACTCAAGAGCAAGAGTCTAGTTCGTAGGTAAAACTGAGTGTTCTATCACGACTTTTCCTCCATCATCTCACATCACAAATGCGATGAGCATAATGTATACCTTTTGGTATCCAAAGAGTCTGATGGCCTATGCTGGGGATTTCCTAGGCTTGGCTACTTTTTCATAAGCAAATGCATCATTGAATACAGGGGGAGAGTAAGATGTTTGTGGGCGATTAGGATGATGCGAAGCGGAGTATATATTGTATAATGCTATGGGGATTCACACCTCCTCCTCGGAGCCATAAATGATGCCCAAATATTTATTGTGTGGGGGCCGTCAAACTTCATAGGACCTTACAGTCGAGAGAAAGAGAGACAGCAGCTATTGGTGCATTGATTGATCTTACACCATTAAGTCGCTTTATAGCCACATCACTGCAGGTGAATTGGATTACTGACGGCCAGAGGAGGATCGCATTGCATAGCTTTATGCAATTTTAATTGCAGCAGCATGCTCCATCAATAACATTGCCCAAAGAAGTAGTCGGATCTTATGGAGCGCGTGAATTGTACGAATGTTGCGCGAATCATTTCGCCACATTTATCTCGACATTTTTATCCCAGCTAGAAGGTAGCACAGAGTTCGATGAGCCTTTGGTTTTGCATCATGTTGCAGTTTTCTGCAGTGGTGCGGCAAACAGTTCATGAATAATCGCTGCTTGCCGCGAAACACCATGTTGCGAATTAATCAAATCACAGTTGGAAATGAATTTGATTGCCGTTTTCTTTTTTTTTTCTCCTTTTCTTGTATAAATAATTTCCAGTAAACATTCTTATGGAGTCTGGCTGTTTACAATTTAATTACATTTCGAAAAACATCGCCAACATGCAATTTAATGGATTTGCACGTGGAGAATTGCATTTTCGCGCAGCCGCACAAAGTCGTATCGACTGAGAAGACAGAACTGGCTAGACATTTTTGATTCTGTGGCACATATATTCGGGACTCCTGTACACAACAAATCCCATCGATATTTTTGGATTAGTCAATTGGCTTCAAGAGGAAATAATGTGAAAGCGTTTTTAGATATTCCAGGTTGTGTGAATCAACAGGGGGTGGTATATTGTAAAAGAGTGGGAAGATTAAGTATTGTAGTTTTGCATTTGGTCTGCTGGAAGCAGCAACAATGTTGCAGGAGGAATTTTTCAATAAGTCGTTAATAATACACCTTTAGCAAATATCATTAATAAATGTCATGAAATGGACGTGGAACAAATGTAATTGCCAATTTTGTAGAGTGCCGCGATACATTTAAACAAGTTCAAATCAACCAAATGTAAGTACAAGTAACCAGTAGCGTAGCTGTACGCGTTAGAGCCTCCGACAAAAAATTAGAAGGATCCCCTATACAGCAAGGAACAAATATATCTAAGAACTTTTGATCTTTACATAATGTTGTACTAAGGAAGAAATAAATGGTTGAAACACATAATTAAATTGCTTAGATTGCTTAGCTTGACTAAAAAAAGATACAATTTACATTCTTGCACAAAAAATATGAATACATCAAAATATACATATCTGGATCGGATGTACCTACTTGCTCCCATGTTTGATCAAATCGTAAACCAAAGATATTTAGTAGTAAATGCTAAATAAATTTTTAAAATCTATTTTTACTTAGGGGAGACCGGGGCTAAAAGTAACAGTGGTAAAAAGTAACAGATAAAAATGAAAGAGTTCCCTTGAAAATAAATTAGTGAACGAGTAAATTTTTCGTCTACTTAAAAGCTAACGTTAAGTATACTTTAGCTGGGAATAAGGACATTCTTAGGGCTGGCAACGAGACGAGAATAAGCGAGACTTTTGTTAGTCTCGTCAACGTTGGCGTCGAAAAATTTCAGTCTCGTCTCGGTTTCGCGGTCCCAGTCTCGACTAACCAAGTCTCGTCTCGGTATTGGTCTCGCGTTTTTCTCGAGAAAATTTAAATGTGCAGTTTTGCCTCGGTCTTGGTCTAAGTCTTAGTTTCAGTCGTGTTTTTTGGTAGACAAAAGATGTAAGTACGGAAACTGAGAAGTTTTTTGGTAAGAGAAATGGATAACGTCTGGAAAAAAATATTATCCAATTATTGTCTAATCCATTTAAATCGGAGCACCTTCCATGGGTTTTGATAGTTCATGGTTTGACAGGTTTGCAAAAAACTATATTTTTACGTTTTAATAACATTTTTTTCTAAATGTCACCTAAAAAACTTTAAATCAACTCTTTCCGAAGCAAAAAATAAAATCATAAAAAATTCTAACTTCTGAGGTAAAATTTGAATTTTTAAGAGGTTTTTTAATCCATTTAAATCGGAGCCATCCTTCAATGGATTTTGACAGTTCCTGACTTGACAGCTAGGAAACGAAATATATTTTGACGTTTTGATAATATCTTTTTCCAAATGTCAGACAAGAGGCCCTTAATCACCTTTTTCCGGAGCCAAACCTAAAATTCGAAAAATTTTGAATTTTGTGAGGTAAAATTTGAATTTTACCACAGAGACCAGCGACACTCTTGTCGAATTTCGGTACCAAAAATATGGTCTCGTCTCGTTCTCGTCCCGGTCTCGTCTCAGGTGCATTTAAAGGAGTCTCGCCTCGTTGACGAGACCGAGACGAGACCGAGACTAGTCTCGCTCTCGTTGCCAGCCTTAGACATTATAAAGGAAATTTATAAGGGTAGTGCCCAAAATTGATACGTTTGTAACATCATTTTGTGTACCTACTACTTGAACATCTCTTCACTCGGAACAGATATAGTTATAATTGTTTCTTAAAATATTTATTTATCTTTTGGTTAAGTTTATGTAAAGTAGTTGAGCAACGAATTGTTTTCGGTTTTTTTTTAATTGAGTGATTTGTGTTAAATTTCGTGGTGGGTCTAGTTGTAACATTTTTGCGGGGCAAGTTTTAACAAATCAAAACAGACTTCGTTCATAATTTCTAACAAATTTTTAGGAACCAAGACGATTTAACTTGTGTTTTATGTTTATATTTCGTTTTGTTTAATTTTTATCTTTATTTTTTATAAAAAGAAAAAATGTCATTTCATGTACATCGTTGTCAACAAAAGGTTGAAGAGAAAAGAGGTCGCTCATGCGGTTTCCTGGCTAGCCAATTAGTTAGTTAAATTCATATCATATATGTTAATATCTAATATTGGTTAAGAAATATTTAAATAAATTCCTAATTTTTATGTGACTAAATTCAGTTTTTATTTATAAAATTGATTTTTTTTAGGAACATTTAAAATTACTTAATAAATTAATTAAATTTGTGAATTAATATAAATATTTTTAAATTTTAATAATAATTTCATAAGTCTTAGTGATGTATGTGCTTTATTTTTTTTTTTTTTTGTTAATCTTGTTTATAAATTTATAGTTTATTTAAAATAAAATTACGTTTTTGCTACAATTTACCCCGGTCTATGTTACAACTTTCCCGCATATGTGCTAAGTCGTAACAACACATGGTTTAGTATAAAAGTTATATTCTTACAAATTCTGATCAGTAATTTATTGGCTTTTTTATTGGATTACGTAGCTGAAATATAACTCTTTAAACAGGAAAAAGTCTGGATAACTAATTGTAAACATCTTAGGAACAGAATCAATTTTAGTAAAAAAAAGACGTGTTTTATTTTCCCCATGGATCAGATCATCTTAATCCTTTTGTTGTTGTAACGCAAATAAATAGATGATCTGATCTGGATCACGGTGGAAATAAAATACGGCTCAAGTGTTACTTTTAGGCTCGGTCTCCCCAACATACCTAATTTTTTTACATACAAAAATTAGTTAATTTTTTTCTATAAAAAATGTGTATGTAAATTTAAGCTATTTAATAATATAAATTTAACACCATAACATCAGAAAAAATCGTCGACTCTTTTTCGGAATATAGATTTTTCGAAAATCAAAAAAAAAAAAATATTTTGCTACATTTGCAGTATTATTTAAACTCCGTAGAACCCCTTGTATAAAATGAGAAAGTCGAAAATCGAAAAAGTTCTATAGAATGTACGATGTACGGTTAACAACATTTTTGCTTACCAAAACCGTTGAGCTGTTTTCGAGAGATTTATATTTATTATTTTTGGTACAATAAATAGTAAGGCAGGTACCTTTATTTTTGGGGCTAAAAAACAGATTAGAAAAATATTCGAGCCAATCAACTAAAACGCTTAGACACAAAGTTTGAAGCCGAGAAGGTCAGTTTTTTCGTATTCTCTATTGTCGTAATGTCAAGTTTGATTAAAATCTCGTGTTCTATTATTTTTTCAAATGTAAAACTTGTTCTATATGTGTATATGTATGGATGTATAATGTATGTATATCATAAGTAAAATTTCAAAAATTGTTCGAGCGGTTTAAAAAAAAATGTTTAGGTAGGTATACAATTTTGAAAACGTTGAATTATGAAAATTGAATGTAATTATTAATATGCGTATAAGATTTTAATTTCTGTTTTTAAAAAATCGATTTAAAAAAAAAACACAAATTGACTTTTTAAAAAGTCAAATAATTGACTTTCGAAAAAATATTTTTTTTTTTTCAAAAGTGATAAAATTGAGAGTTTTTTCTATTGGAAGTACCCTTAATAAGTACGCAAAATAAAATATTTTCCTTTTTGGAAGGGGACAATATTTTAAGAACACATACCCATTTTTTATCAAAATTCGCGGAGCCTATTTTGAGAAGAGAAAAAAGCTTATTTTCTTTGCCGTTTTAAAGCATTTGTGTCGAAAACCTAAAAACCTATTAAATACTAAGTTTAGAAAAAATCGATTGGTTAGTTTTCAAAACATCAGGTTTTGAAAAAAAAAAATGATAAATACTGTTTAAAATTTTTAAGAACTCCTACACACAAAAAAACAAATGGAACGTTTTTTTCATAAAATCGAAACCAAAAAAGGGGTCCTACTACCAAAATATCCATTTATTGACAACAAAAGATAGGAAAAAGTACCTTTTGGCTTTATTAACTGATTTTTTCACAAATTAACAAAAAACGTGTAAGAAATGCATCCACACGCAGAAGCCAGTTTTGCGAACAGACAGACGGAATTGTGGGACCCACTTTTTTCCTCTTCGCTATCATCATAATGTTTGATCAAAATATCGAGTTCGATTTTTTTACTAACCCAAAACTTGCTGTCTAGTATACGCATATACATATCGCAAGTAAATGTATGACAATTTTTCATTAAAAATCCCTCTTCACCGGGATAAGTTTAATTTTAAAGATTAAAGATTTATCGCTGAACCGAACAGCATTGTTCTTTATACTGATGCTGAATGGTGCACTCCTATCTATATTATTTCAAATCCAGCTATTAGATTTACAAATATCAATGTTCCTTCTTTTATCAAATGAAATTCAGTTTAAGGTTTGAAAGTAGAAATCTTTGCAGAGAGATTCTGTCTAAAAACGTATACTAGAGTTTCCTCTGAAGATGATTTTCTAAATGCCACTTTTGGGAAACGCTTAGACATGATACACATCGGTATTTTTCAGGGCGAGCTTAAAAAAGCTTTTCATCGGAAGTTTTCCGGCAAGATAGCTTCAACTTTTTTTTTTGAAAATAGGAAAAAATCACGATCTGTTTGAAGTTGGTTGGTATTTCTGCCGTTTCAATCATCCTGTTGAGTTCCTCTGTTAGCATTCCTATAAGCTCATTAATCGACCAGCCATTCTTTAACTGAAATTGATTACTGGGCTTTCTTGTGGGCCCACAATACTGAATTCGTCATTTGTATCGGCTACTTAACTTCGGGTTTACATTTTCAGATTATGTAATCGCTACAGAAATCTTGCAGTTGGCAATGGCACAGTGCATATAGTGATTGATTGCCAACTTAGACGTATGGGTTCGATCCCCACGCTAGGTAGCATTTTTCTCTATACCTCCAATCTTAAAGTGCCGCCCGTGGGTTAAAATGAGACAGTAAATATCTAATTCTAAAATCCAATGTGCCAAGACAAAATTCGTTCCTATCTTTCTATTCGTTCTAACTAGTGTCGTGCAGGTTGCATTTAAAAGACCTTAGGTCTTACAGATAGTTAAGATTATTTTTAAAAAATCGAACAGCTAAAACCTTATCCGTTGAACACCGAACTGTAAAATTTATTTATCTTCCATTTGTACAAGATTCATTTTCTTTTTCCAACGAAGGATATTTTGCGAGTGAGATATTGCAATTTAATAAAATCCAATGACGAAAATATCGGCTTTTCGTAAAGACCTGTGGGCGTAGTGTGAATTTAAGTGCCATTTTTTGTTCGGGCAGTACCATACGAAATCGGTTGGCCGCACTGATTTAAAAAAAAGGGCTTTAACAAAATAAAAATGTCTAACCCCACTAAGTAGAGAATCGCCGATATCAAATACATATACAATATCATAGTTAAATGCCTAAAACAATTGTACCTAAACGTACCTAACTGACCGACCCGGAAACTACATCAATAATCCGGTGTGTTGCAACCAACAAACATTGGAACAGCGGTCAACCACCTACCTGACATATTTAGAACAAGTTATTTTTTAAAAATTAATATTTAGATGCTTATAGTTCACATTTGCTTTTAACCAAAATGATTATAAGGAGAATTAAGATTGCCATAGAAAATCGATATTCATTATAAAAAGTAAATCAGAATGAGTTTACACTTAGAAATTCTGACTGGTGAAGTCTATGGCACTAAAAGTAGTTACCTTTGTTTTCCTACCCACCTCGAAACTAGTGATACTTAGAAGATTTGGGCGATTCTCTGCTTATATGTTCCTAATAATAATTATATCGGCAGACCGTATTATTAAGCCCTTAGCCGTATTTACCTCATATTTAAGACCGTTTTTCATATAAGAAAAATTATATTATTGAAATTGATAATTGGAAAAATGTTCTTCTTCCTTACCCTAGTTTTACTTCCCTTCTTCGGGGAAAACCCTGTGTTCCGAAGATGTTACCTTAGTCCTAAGGAAAAAACATCAGACTAATTGTCTTTTTTGTGACAATCTTACAAATGCTGTTTTCCATCCTCTCAGAAAGAAATACATAGAGTTGTGGAAATGCCAAATTTTTAGCAGTGGCTTAGCCAGCGCAGAAGAACACCTCTTCGGAAATGTTGGAGAGGCACTTCTCTGTTCAACAGACTTGTCTAAGACTTTAAGGACTCTAGTGCGAAAGTAGACTTGCCCATGGAAACTATTTGCTCTCCCAAGTACAGAAGTTGGAGTCATATAAGACATTCTAAGGGCAAATTTCACTGCAAGCAAATTCGCTTCATCAAGCCAATTGAATTTCATTCAATACCTGAAATTAAATTTCCCGCTGGAAAGACATAGGAAGTCAGCATTTTGTATACTATGTATCTTTCGCGAAAAGGGGGTAGGTACTCACTATACCATGCTAAAAATGCACATAGAGAAAATCTCAAATTCCATATTTTTCCTGGAATTTTTTTTCAAAATTAACAACTACAGTCGATTTGCCGATTTTGAGTATTTCTTCAGATCCATAAAATCTAAGTTCTGGGACTCATCGAATTTTCTAATCAAACAAATTCTTTTCAATCTATGAAAAATTGTGAAGTGCTTTTAATAAGAACTCTTCCAAACAATTCATATCGTTAAGAGCGCCGTGATTTGACATTTTCCAATTAGCCAGCCTCATTCGCCGTTGAAATATCGACTATTTCAGAGAATTTCAATTAATACAACACAAAAACCAACCAAAACCACTTTTAGCCTCCAGAATTTGGGAAAACAAAACAAATATGTAATGTAGTCTCCTGGACCTGAAATGGGCTCACTTCGCTGATAACATGTTGGCATTCCTAAAAAAAAAATCCTTCGAACGCACTGAGGGTTTCCAAATATTTACATCGTTCGCCATGGGGTAGTGTAATCACTCCAAACAACTACAATACACAACACGAAACTCATATTCCAACGAAATTGGCAACAAAGGGAATACCCCCTTACAAAACATAGAGCACCTATATGGACCAGACCACACTGTGGATTGAGCTCCCATGCGATATTATTGTTTTAGTTCTGGTTCTCGGCCCACCACATTATATTGCAACAAATATTTGCCAAGGATGCGATTGGCACTACCAACATGATGGAGAAAACATGCTACCACTGAATGGGGTTCCGGGCTTGTAAAGCTGCATCCAAGTCTGCACTCAGATCATCCTCAATCCTTCAGTACCAATATTAGATTGATGTAAGCTGCAAATGAAATTGTTCCAACGCAATCTAAGCCTTTATAGAACTAGGTCATTGCGGCCAATTACGAATCTCCGATTGCAACAACAAATGCACTGAAGAGTGTTTTTGAACCGATTTCAATGCTGAATTCCCCCCTTTTTTCATGTTTCTATTATGTAGTTGCTCCTGCAGCGAAAAGAACGCAAAAGTGGATTACGTCGGAAATATTCGCATAAGCCTTTCGTACCCCTTTGCCATTGCACGCGCTCGTAATCGCATAACTTCTGGGTAATCAGGTGCCTACGCACGAAGCCCACACATGAATATACATATGTAGGTATGTAAGTACGCACTTAAGCGCTTACAAGTGTCACCTTTACATGGTTAAAGTGTAGTCAGTCTGTGCAAAGCTCTTCGATGGGGGAACTAAAATTCTAGCATACCCGCACATCTTGAGGGAGGAAAACCATGGAAAAAAACGGTAAAAAGCCAGGAGCTAGTGTCGCGTGCAAATTCTATCGTTCAAGCAACACAAATCGAATTAAGGAGTCGCAGTCATTAAGTTGGCTACTGGCACAACGTTCTATACGAGCAGCAGTGCATTCCATCAAGCCGAGTTTAGTCACTCGAGGGCTTAAAGAAATAGGTCTTTACGCATTAAAGCGGACGTAATTCAAGTTGTCATTGAAATGGGTTCAATTCCGGTCGGCTGCGGTACACAAGCTCGATTGTCATAGCAAGTTATATTATATTGGCGCACAAAAAGTAATACAATCTGTGTATACGCAATAGGCGGCAGCAAAGTACAGCACAAGGATGAATTGTAATCCGTGGAAGTTTCAATTTTATTTTGTTTTTTTTTTTCTGCAGGTATAGGTAGTATGTACTTCCCCAGCAGAGCGGTAGTGAATTGCTAGTATTGTTTGGTTTCTCTTTTTGCTAAAGTGGATGAGGATGAGTATCTGTATAGGTATAAGTATTAAATGATTCGAAAGATTTGCGATGGATTACACAAATTTGATTATTTAATTTTTTGTGAAATTGGAGGGTACTGGATGAGTAGACTGTAAGGTCCCCTTGCTTATAAGGGTACCTTATTAAAATTTTAAATCTTCAATAGATATATTGATAGGGACTCGCAAGATACATCATTTCTATCACTAGCCGTGTTTTATTGGGAAATTTATCCGTCGTAGCATTTTACATACAATTCGCTACGGTCGATAAAAAGCTAAAGTAGGAGCTACGGTGGATGGCTGGTTGACGTTCAGTCGAGTCTCGATTCTGATTTTGTTAGTTTTGTTGGTACGATTGATAATTGAATTGAATCTCGATGGATGTGTTCATGGAGTGTTATAATTATTAATTTCATTCGTAAGACATCGATCTTTTTGATTCTTTTTTTTTAAGAGTTGGCCAGTTTATATTTCTCAAATCTTAGATAACTCCATTTTTTAATAAATTATAAGCTGTTCTTCTGAAAAGTTTCTGACTTTTACTGTTAAAAACTGTATTCTTGCTCAATTATTTTCTGAAGTCTGAAGTACGTCTAAAATTGCACCTTTATCTGCAATTTTGCATAGCCCTAATGTCAATTAATCAATTTTAACAAATTTTGATATCCATTTTGAAAAAGAAACCAATATTTATCGAATGAATTCCGTTTTTCTTTTATTTTTGACTAACTTAAGACCAATATTCGTTTTGTGTTTAATTTTTATTGATAGTTATAAATAAACGGAGTTTGGTGAAAAAAAAATCATCTTTTTATTTAGATTTACAAAAAAGCAATTTGAGAAGACAAACCGCATTGGGTGGAACTACACTATAGAGGAACTGCTCGGCATTGCGCCGCAAAATATTTATTCGTATGAAATTCTATGAGCTATAAGACTAGGCGCGCACATATGCAACTTTCAGTTTTGCAACAGTTCTGAGAGTGCGCGCATGCAGTCCGCTATTCGAGCAACTTTGTATTACACCGAACTATAATGTAACTGCGCGCACATTAAAGCAAAATATTGTATGTGTGTTGGTTTATCTCGTTGATTTATTTTAAGTTTATTATGTGCGAGATCATCGTTCAACTATTGATTAAACTATTTCGTTTCGAAAATTTCGGCAAAACTACATGGACATGGACTGGGCGTACATTTTTGTGATCCCATTGTTTTTTTTTTGTCTGGACATGTGCATGGAAATGGCAAACCAAATGTTAACTATTTGTTCCTTACTCCGCGTATGTTAAGTGCAGTCGGATTAGTGAATATTGAACTGGAAAAATAAAAATATAGCTATCGATCTACTCAGAAAATAAATAAAAGCATGAAATATAAAGGGGAAATGTAAGGGGAGTGAACAATTTAAACTACGTTGTAGTGTGCGTTCAAAACAAAGAAACATTAAAAGGAAACAAGCAAATCACCGGCAATTTTGTTTCCTCGTGTGAAAGGCTTAGACGATTCTTAAAGCAATACAAAAGTTGTCCTGTGTAAAAAGAGACTTTACCATAGTCTATGAACAACTTATCATTTCCTTTCTATTGGTGCAAAATGAATGTTCGAATTTAAAATTACAAATGGAGATAAAATGAAAACAAGAAATAGGTTTGAAACTTAAATTAAATATTGGTACGTTTTTCTACTTTCTATTTTATATGAATAAAAGCTAATTATTGTTCATAATTTTGATATTTACTTAATTTTACTTTGCAAAAGACTCTTTGATTACTTGTGACTGCTGCGCAGGGGTACCATTTTTACAAAAATAAAAAAGCTACGGTCCATGCTACGGTCGATGCTTTTTTTTGGTAATTACTTACGGTAGAATGGATAGATTCCCAATAAAACACACCTACTATATAGTTTGCATGGGTAAATATATTATCCATTTTAAGATTTATCCAATTTATTTAGTTTTAAAAGTAGCGCAGCTTTTTTGTTAGAAATAGCACGTGATTCTTAATTTAAAACAGCTAAATATATTTTTAAACCGTTTTTGTAATGCCAATTTAAAAATTTTAAAATAAAAAAAAAATAAAACATAATTTGAAAAGAAAATCCGTTCAGTCGTTTTCGAAATATTGAATTTTCTACAAAAAAAATACCTATACAAAATTAATTTTTGAAAATGTTGGTATGCAGTATTATTTGATATAGACACCTTGTACTCGTATAATTTTTACTTGCGATTAGGTACTAACGGGTCCGCCATCTAACGTTTTTTTTTCAACTAGTGCTTATTTCGTGAATGGTAACTTTTAAATCATGTCTGATTTGACAGATAATTAGTTTTATCCTTCCGCTGAACGAATATGTAGGTTGTGTATACGCTTGAACAACGCTCGCTAATTGGGCCTGCGATCGACTTAGAGAAGATGCCGATTTTGCCAAAAAAATCATCTCTTCAGATGAAGCTCATTTTGATCTTGGCGGGTATGTAAACAAGCAAAATTGTCGCATTTGGGGCACAGAAAACCCGCACGCATACATTGAAAAGCAGATACCCCCAAGACGAGCCACTGTTTGGTGCGGATTTTGGTCCAGAGGCATAATTGGGCCATTTTTCTTCGAAAATGAGCAAGGAGTGGCCGTTAAAGTCAATGATCGTTATCGGGCCATGTTGAACGAATTTTTGTTCACAAAAATTGAAGAGGAGAATATTGGCAATATTTCGTTTCATCAGGGCGGCGCTACGTGCCACACAGCCAAAGCTACACTCGATGTTTTGCGCCCTGTTTTTGAAAAAAAAAGTAATTTGACGGACCCTGTATAAGGCAAGATATGCATTCGTAAACAAAAAAAAATTCTAAAAATCAAACATGGCATTACGATCATAGAGAAGCCTAAAAAAGCGATCTCCAAAAAATGTCAGCCTGTCCGTCTGTATGTATAGCGAGCTACAGCCTAAACGGCTTAAGCGATTGCCTTCAAATTTGGAAATTGAAATTTTATCTTTAGGCCTAAAAATAACGGTACCTGCCATATGACCTTGCCGGAAAATCTTATTTTTCTCTAAAAGGGCTACAACGATTTTGATTAAAACTTTCGGGAATTTGTTTAAGGGAAAAGTCTATTAACGGTACCTTTCATATGACGGTTTTTTTTTAATTTGTGGCTTTCTCGGTAACGGTATATTGGATTTCTGTCAAATTTTATATCTGAGAAGATCTAAGTAGCTAAATTATTTTTGCATATCAAAATTTTGAATAACTTTTTTTTTAAATTAAAATAATTTATTAAATTTTTTTTTTGAAAAATCAATAATTTTAAAACTAATAAAAAAAATAATTTTAAATTTTATATTCACATGAACATTAAAAAATTGAATACCAAAATTTCAAAAGAATTTTGTTTTCAAAAACCGAAAAATAAAAAACAGGATTTCATCAAAACCCGTTCTACAATTTTCGAGATAGTTTTTTATAAAATTTTCATTGCTCCTTGGCATCTAATAGCGTTCTTCGTTTTTTTTTTAAGCGATTAAAGTGAAGGTTTTTATAGTTTAAATAACTTAAAAAACGATTTTTCCCACTTATACACCATTCACTTTCATTATATACATATGGACTTGTACATATTTACATTATTAGCCTCTTAATTTACATAATTAAAATCCATTTAAATATACATTTGTTGGTAACAATTCCTTGAATCATGCATTTGAGAATTCATTATTTTCACCTACTGTCAATGTTATATTACCTACATTGACTTTAAATCTGCATATGATAACTATAATAGACTAGCTACCTACCAACAGCGTGAGGAAGTCGAAAATTTCGAAACCCGTTCTAGGGTACCTACGTACGGTTAATAACATTTAATGTAAAATGTTTGTTGGCAAAAATTTAGAATACACCTAATATTTAGTATACAGATTGTTCTTAACCAAAATCCATAGAGCTGTTTTGGTTTAATTAGTCTTTTGTATAACATTTGTGTGGCAGGTGCCGTTTTTCTTGGGGCTTTTTCTAAATTTAAAAGAGAATCTATGGTTTGACTTACGATACGACCTATGCTTAGATACGAACTTTGAAGAAAATTAGTCAAGTTGCTTAGGCTGTAGATCGACCTACAGACAGACATAAGGAATTGCATTTTTTCATGTTCTCTACCAAAAGCCCAATACATATAGTATCTTATAAATATGATTTCGCAGTTATCTCATGCATTAAACATAATTTGCAATTGATTTGTTTTTATTACTTAATTAGATTTAATTGTTATTAGTATCGAGTGGGCTTACAAATTGGCTCTCTACCACGCCCACCTTTTATAATCTTATTACTTTAAACGCGTTAAGGATTTGGATGAAATTTTCATATGCTCTTTATCTGACCGAGACAAGAAATTAAATATAGATTTATTTAAATTTACCCACTGCCACGCCCACTATTTTATTTCATGGTTTCTTGGAAATGGTTCTATTTTTTGTAGATTACTCAATTGATTTGGATGAAATTTTAAGAGTTTGTTCTTTCAAAGATAAAAATTAAACCAAAAATTTTTAATTAAATACGCCCCCCTCCACGCCTACTTCTATAATTTCTTAGTTTTTCTGAAAACGACTCAATCGATTTTAATAAATTGTTCGGAGTTTATTTTAATAATCATTAATATATTTAATAAGTAACATCCGCCATCTTTTCTTATCATATCTTGGTTTTTTGGAAAGGGCTCTAAGAATCTGCATGACATTTAACTTTGCTTTAGTGCTAAAATAAAATTAAAAATTAAATAAAGTAAAACCTCCGAACAGACACAACTAAGTTTATTTTTACTTACGATTTATGTAGGTACTTTAGGGCAAGTCTAGCATTTGGAAAAAAAATTGAACTCGAGAATTTAGTCAAACTTGATATTACAATGATAGAGAACGCCAAAAAAGTGGGTCCCGCAATTCGGTCTGTCTGTCTGTCTTTCTTGGTTGCTCAAATCTTTTAGGAGATAGTCTCAAATATATTTTTGAATCGTTTTCTTAACCCAAAAAATAATGGTACTTAAGTACCATACAATTTGTTTACCATCTTAATTATCTCAAAAACGACTCAAGCGGTTGTGATACAAAAAAGTGTGTGCCTTACTTTAGTCTACACTTTGGTCCATTTTTTTTTTAAATATTTTGTAATTAACGGAACCTGCCAAGCAACCATATATTTGATTTTCAACTTTATAATAGAAAACGGCCCGATCAAAATGTTTGTATAGGATATGGAGGCCCTTCCAGTTCTAAATAATACTACATGCCAATTATGCTAATTAAACTAAATAAATATTGACTTTGAATGACCAACAACAACTTGAGTGTGCTAAGGCCAAGTTTTTTCTTATATTATATTTAGCTGGAATTATAGCTATTTCACGACTTGCCAAGGTCGATTATCATTTTCCTTTGCTCTAGTTGTGCTGGTCTACTTTTCCATTAGTTGTTGTTGTCAAAATCATTAAAAATGATACAAAAAGTCCTGCAAAAGCCACATACTTGCTTATCATACAAAAATTGAATAAATAAATAAGCTTAAACTAATTTTCGTAAAATAGTTTCTTGGATTTAAGCAAAAAGTGTTTTTTTTTCGAAAATTCAATATGTATCTATTTTGAAAACGGGTGAACGATATTTTAATTTTTTTTAAGGCCAAGTATGCCTACGTGCGATCAAGTCGTACATTTTATTTCTTAGTTAATGTCACTGTAAAAGATAAGCTAGATAAATAATATTTTTCATTTCAAGTTAAAGAAATGTTGATTTTTCGTGTCTGATTAAACACTAAACACTTTTAATCTTCAAGGTTTTCTTTAAATGTAGATAAAAATTCAGGCTGCAAACAAAATTATTGACGAGGAATAAAGCCTATCATAATATCTTATCGGCTTTTGAAATACAAATTGACACTTTGGGATATAGCACAGATGCGTCTTTGAACTAGCTACATTAAAAAATGCATAAAATTAGTCCCTAACAAAAAAAAAAAATTCGGTCTTACCCAGTAATTGTATTATTCAATTGCATTTTTGAGCCACTTATTCTAATCTTATGTATAAAATATAAAGGGTCATCCATTTTGCGGTTTCAAAAGTAAGCGTAAATAAAACACATATAAAATACTATTTTTTCATGATATTTCTTTTTTATTATAAAGTTCGAACCTTGACATTACACTACATCATTTAAATGACCGCCACGCGAATTGTTGCAAGCATCGATTCTTTTGAGGTAATTTTCGACCACTTTTTGACACATATTGGGTAGTATCTCAGCCATAACTTGACGAATGTTGGTTTTCAAGTGCTCAAGAGTTAAAGGTTTATCTGAATAAACACGGTCGCGTAGCCCCACAAAAAATGTCCAGCGGTGTCAAATCGCATGATCTTGGTGGACAGTTGTTATCGCCACAACGAAAAATTACGAGGCCAGGAAATGTCTATTGCAGTAAAGCCATATTCGCCCGAGTTGTGTGGCATGTGGTACCGTCTTGTTGAAACCACATATTCTTCAAATCGTATTCTTCATCTATCCACCTACAAAATTTCATTAAATACCATTCAGTCGTTGAGGCGTGAAAGCGGAACAAACACCTAAGTATATTTTTTTTATATTTAAGCCTCTCCCATAGAAACTGTTAATTTTTTCGGGAGGAAAATGACCTCTATGATAATCCAGTACCCCATCCATCTACCAATTGAATTCCATGCAAATCCGTGTGCTTTTAGATGTCTTATGAATAAAAGCTTTATTGATGGTTATTTGTAGAATGGTCTCTATGCAAAATATACCACGGGAACCATACATTGTCCAATTCCATAATCCATCTCTGTGCCAAATTTCATCCGTTCTCTAAATCCGTTCAGCCCTTCTGGAGATATTGAGCAACAAACACCCATCCGTCCATCCATCAAAACTTTCACTCTTATAATATTAGTAGGATTAGTAAGATTTAAATTTATATTAAAAGAGTATGTAAATATTTATCTTTCTATTATTGATCCCTCAGGTACTTGTAGCTTAGTATCTTTAGAATAAGAAATTACTTCGTAATTGTAGTTTGTCCCGCCATCTTCCACGTCCAATTTATACTTCTAAGTATTATTTAAAAAAACTCAAAATTTACAATAGTTAAAGCTCTGTTAAACTTAAAGGAGTTTCATTTCTTTATAAATTCGTTGAGTACCACACAGACGCAATTTTCTCTTAACTCATTTCCTCTAAAAAGATACGAGAACACTGCAACTTAGCCAGTAGCGAACTCCATATCTAAATTATTGCCATATAATTATTTTATTTTTTTTTTTAACAGAGTACTTAGAAAGTGTTGTTAAAAATACCTTGAGGACTAAATGTCAGTAAACTAATATTATAACATTAAGTGAAAATGTGTACCTAATGTGTTAACAAATACTTCGTGTCTCGGGTTTAATCAAACAAAATTACAAATAAAATAAATTGACTTTGTTTAATTACCAAGGCAAAATAATTGTTACAAAAACACCAATGCCAAATGAAATGTGCAAACAATATGTGTCAGTGTTGTGTATTGTATGCCAAAAATGAGCACAAACTTAGGTTTCTAAGATTTTGTATCGCTACATTATTTATAGATTTTTCAACTTATGAAATCCCACTTCTGAACAGTAAACATGAAAAAAAATTATTCAAATTTAATATCAAAGGGCAAATCAAACCATCTAGGTTTTTGAATGCAAGGAATTATAATCACTTCTTCTCCTTTGTATTGCACATTCTTTACAATATAAAAATTATCCCTTGCAATCTAAAGAAAATGATTTTGCTATGAGCAATCATCTTGTCAATTTAACATCTTATACATAATAAGGCCTCATTTAACACTGCATTCCAATCACGATGCGGTGTTTAAATTAAGAAGCACAGAGCCTGAGTTCTGCTTTCAATTTGCGTAGCACAGAATCCAATTTCTGAGAAAGAAGAACACATAACGGGTGATTTTTTTGCTACTTGGTTTTTGACGTTTATATTTTTGACAGATCACACATGACAAATTCCACGAACATTTGACATTTCGATTCAGTATTGTTTGCCATTTCATCATGAATAGACTTACGCCTGAACAACGTTTGCAAATTATTGAAATTTATTATCAAAATTCGTGCTCTGTGAAAAATGTGTTTCGCAAGATACGTCCGTTTCAGCGACGAGGCTCATTTTTGGCTAAATGGATACGTGAATAAGCAGAATTGCCGTATTTGGAGTGAAGAGCAGCCAGAGGCAATTCAGCAGCTACCAATGCATCCCGAAAAATGCACTGTTTGGTGCGGTTTATGGGCAGGCGACATCATTGGGCCGTACTTCTTCAAGGACGATGAAGGCCGCAGGGTTACGGTCAATGGAGAAAGGTACCGTTCGATGATAACAGATTTTTTTTTGCCGAAAATGCAAGAATTGAACTCGGTCGACATGTGGTTCCAACAGGACGGTGCCACATGCCACACTGCACGCGAAACCATGCACCAATTGAGAGGCGAATTTGGTGAGCAGTTGATCTCACGTTTTGGCGCAGTCAATTGGCCACCAAGATCATGTGATTTGACCCCATTAGACTATTTTTTGTGGGGCTATGTTAAGTCTATTGTCTATGGGGACAAGCCAAACACGATTGCTGTCTTGGAAGCCAACATTGAAGGCGTCATTGGTGAGATTCCGGCCGAAATGTGTGAAAAAGTTTGCCAAAATTGGACCTTCAGAATGGACCACCTGAAGCGTAGCCGCGGGCAATATTTAAGTGAAATTATTTTTAAAAAGTAAATGGCAGAAATTGATTTATCGATCCACATAAAAATTTCATTCACTTTTTACAAGTTTCTGTGTTTTTTTGAATTTTCAAAAACCAAGCTCTTAAAAAATCACCGTTTATAATTCACTTGAATCATTAATTCGCACTTCAACCACTCGAATTAATGTATAATCAACTGCATCAATGACCTCGTTAATCACTCACTTAACTCGCTAGTTGCCCATTAATTTAATTTAAAGATATCATCTGATTGCCCTTTCACAAATCCACACATTCGGTTCGGATAGTGCCCTGTTCCTGAGCCTTTCCCTTAGACAGTTTCTTTCTTCGGCCACTGTAACACATGCGGAGTGCTTGTGGTTGGTGCTTAAGCCAACAATCGAAAAAAAACTTTTTCTCTTTGAAAGTTTAATTCGGTGTTGTTGGTCCTTCTTTTCTCTGCGAGGCAACCAGCAGTGCTGTATAGGTACTTTCCTTTTGATGTCGATATGTGTCTTCGACTCAAAAATTGAATTGGAATCGACTGCCAAGCCCAGCCTATTAATTTATTGGCTTCACTGCACAATGAGGTGAAATAAAAACGCATTCGAACAGCTAAACAATCATATACCTAGATTGTTGGTAAGTTAGGTATCAAAGCCAACGCCAAATATGGTTGGTGGTACCCGTGAGCGGCTTGAAGAAGCGTGCCACACCGACACTAAATTCTGTGATAAAGCGCACAGCTTCGAGCAAGCTAATGGAGCGCAACACTTCACTCGTCGAACATCGAACACACTGCAACTGGAATTGTTAATCTGTTTTGTGTATAAGTTTTTTCTTCCTTGCAGCACCTTCCTGGCTGGAATTCAAAGCCAAGCCAACACCATCAGTCAGTTAGATATTTCGCGATAAATTTCACGGCTCGTTAGCGGCCAATTTATGCGGTCGGGTCAGGACTCAGGAACGATGAATGAGCGACAAAAGTAAAAGTAACAAATTCAGAAGTGGAATTGTATCTTTTCTACCTCCACGACCATACTGATACCATAATGCAATGGTAGTTTTTTGAATGTTGGATGGATGGAGGGCGGAAATCAGTGCATAAACAATTTATGCAGATTCTTCGTTTCTCACAATTAAAAAAACATTTTAATTGTCTTCCATGACATGGCCTATGTCTAATAACCTGTAAGAACCACTTAGTTCTGCTGAAGACATGTTCCTACATTGGTGTACAAGTACCTATATCTACATTCCAGACAAGGAGTAATAGATTTTTATGTGGACGTCCCCGCAATTTTCTGCTTGGATTGTAAATATAAAATTCATATGCCAGCCCTGCGGAGCACCGCATGCAGATTAATGCAGACATTTACATAATAACATGTGCCGGCCGAGTTACAAGCTAATAACACTCGTAGAACACATGCCGGGAATTTAATTTCTTCTCTTCTGGTTGGAAAGTTTGATTTATCTTGGAAGGTGTACGGAGGCGGAAAATTATTAGTCGAGGTCGGTGGTGCTGGAGTATGTTATATGAAGGCTCCAAGTTTGGACTTGAAAGGAGTTTCATAAATATTTTTTTTTTTGTGAAAATTGTTAAATTGGACAAAATAAGACGCTCTCCATAGGTCTGGGGATTGAATTGTGTTGAAGGTGACTTTTTACGGATTTTTTAAAAACAATTCTTAATTCTGTCAATCAGAGAAGATTCCTAGGTTTCTGACAGTTCAGGTCTCAGTGTGTCTCAAGACACATAATTAAAAAGCTGATCACACTGCAGATTGGGTTTCATATAGTTGGAATAGTATTGTCAAAACATTGATTAACTATTCTCAGAAATTCTATTTTACAAACAAAATGCAACCAACCTGAATTCCGACAATGCAAGACTTACCTTCAAGTTTTTCTAGCAAATTATGTTGACGTTTCGGAATAGAACCATATTTAAACTATCTCAATGAAGGTATAAGTTTGAATTTAATTTCAAGCTGTTTTCAATTTTGTATTTGTCGTTTTCGAACTTGTGGTTCCAAAGGACAAGTTTTACATTCGAGATTTTAACAATACGACTATACAGAATGGGAACAAAATGGGTCCCACAATTCCACCTGACTGTCTGTCTCATCCCGAACATGCAGCCTAAATGGGTAAATGGATTTTCTTCAAACTTGGTATTTATGGTTTTTTTCTTGGGTAATACTGTACATGCCATACATTTTATTTTAGACTAAAAAGGCAAATTTTATTTTTTTCCTAAAATTGCTTCAACGAATTTAATAAAACAATTACTTTTTTTGTCATAAAATTGTAGTAGGTACTTATCTATAATTTGTAATATTTTGTTTTCGATTTTGATATTCTAGAAAACGGTTAGGTTGTATATGAAGAAGCTTTTAAAAAGTTTGAATACCTAGTATTGTAAGCCAAAATTTTTCGGAAATTAAAATAAAACAATTTTTTTGAAATCTCAATAATATTTCGAGACTTATTTAATAGATTTCTTCGAATCTTTGCATTTGGCTTTTTTAAACATTTTCCAAAATAAGTACTCCAAATTTATTTTATAAAAAAAACAATGGTACCTACCATCTAAATGTTAAAATACGGTTAAGATGTTTTTTTTTTCTCAAAACCTGTCTTAGAATTTTGACACAAAACGTATGTGTTTATAAATTAGCGCTGTACATTTTAAGACAACAAAATAAAGGGTTATCCATTTTGCGGTTTCAAAAGTATAGGGCTGGAATTCAACATCTGTCAAACTAAGTTGTTAAACCATTTTTTTTTTAGCTGAAAGTCTGACATTTACGAAAATGGATCGCTTAACTATCGCACAACGCATAAAAATTGTTAAAACCTACTACAAAAATTGTGATTCTGCCACAGCCACAGCCACATATCGTGCTTTAAGAGGAGATTATGGTTTACATAATCGTCCAACTACGAGAGCAATTGGAAAAATTGCGAAGAAATTTGAAGAGACTGGATTGGTTACAAATATTGTAAGGCCTGTGCATCATCGGTTTGCTCGTAGCACTGAAAATATCGCTATTGTAAGTGAAAGTGTTGCCGAAGACCGGAATGTGTGGATTCCTCGTCGTTCTCAGGAATTAGGACTGTCTTACGGCACATTATGGCGTATTTTGCATTTGCATTTTCTTTGGTTAAAGCTATAGATGTTTGGTTAAAGCTATAGATGTTTCGACCATTATTTTTGTGAGAAAAAAAGCACACCTCAGTCGCACGCACATATTTTATGTACAAGATTCTTAGTAGAAACAGATAGATTAATTTTTAAATTCGTTTTGTACTTATTTTTTTATAATCAAGAATTCTTTAATTTGTTTCCTAAAAAAAATTTGTATGGCAATTTTAAGTACTTAACAATACAAATTTGAAAACATAATTTCCAAAAAAATCGTCCATCCGAAAAATATAGAATTAAGAAAAAATATTTTTCGAAAATTTCAGTTTTACAGTATTATTAAGAATTCGAAGATCGCCTATATACAATTTTTTACCCAAATCCGTCGAAGCTTTTATAAGAAAAAGTCGAAAATAAGCAAGAATGGTTGTACGACAGGTACCGTTAATAACAAAATATATAAAAAGAAGCTTATATCAAAATTTAGAGCGCTTCTTCGAAGTTGGACGAGGTTAAGGTTTTATCCTTCGTACATAGTGACCTTTACTGTCTCTATAAGGTGATACTTGCTTCTACTTCAGTCAATCTTTGGCATGCAAAGCATATTCACCTTATAGCTGCTATCAGCTACACTCATACACTTAGTGAATTTTCCATACTATGAACTTCTCAGTATGGCGGCGTTTTCCCGTGCACATGCTTCAACTGTAGTCGGAAAATCAACCTGCCAGCAAATAAGTCGTGTAGACAATTGTAGCGCGGATACTCTCTGTATATTGCACTGACTATGTATGCGTTATGGGTAATAGAAGAATTTTATACCTAAATCCACTAAAAATTCCGTCTATGAACAAGAACAATTTTTATTACACACATTAAGCACGTACCCTATAAAACTTGTAGCTTTTAGTATACAGTGAATATTGGATCACATCAATGAACTTTCTTCTAAGAAAAACCAAAAAAACAATAAATTTATTATTCCATTGTGACATCTGCCATTTCGCATAGCGTAATATCATTCTCCAAAGTATAAGTACCCTCTTAAGTTGCAAACTTTCAAACACCAACAACAACATATTCTACTACGGAATGTCTATGAAGCTGGTGCGTGGAAAAAAACCCACGAAACATCATCATAGAAACAAGACAATAAACTTGTACTTGCAAAACGATATAAGATAACCGCCAAATTGCTTCTGATGCTGCTGCCCCTTTCCGTCCGTCCTGCCCTGCAATCAGAACAATACTTTACCAAACAAGATAACCGAACAAAGATCCTTGTAAGACCGTGTGTCCTTTCATTTTCCATCGTTTTCTTTTCTTCTCAGATTTTTTTTTTTGTTTGATTTTTTATTTTAAAAACTTTCCTTCCTTTGGTGATGGTGGTGGCTGGAAAAGCAAACACAATTTTCGAAATGATGTTTCCATAACACAATTTTGCTTGCCAAGCAGATACAATCTCCTATATATACCGCACACAGCAGCTTCAGCAGTATAGGAGCAGCAAAGCACTTGACGAGAAGACGAACCAAAACCAGACACAATCTGCTCTCGTATATGCTCGGCTGGTAGACAAACTTTTCCTGGCGCGCATACAACTTTCCTTCAAGGACTAAGCAAACACTATGGCTATATAATGGCGACTTCTCAAAGGATATAGGAAAATACGTTGTATAATGTACCGAGAAATGTGCTCAAATTTTAATGCGGCAACGCAGCAATCGCCAACAACGACGACGACCCGACCCGACGGCAGGGACAAGGATGCAGCATTAACATATTCTCCGCAAATGTCAATCAGATATGGAGTCCATTCGAAGCAAATGTTGCTCAAGTGTGACAGGACAGCGCGCCCCGCGAATGGGAAATACCATACGCAACACATCAGTGTCGCCGGTCGTCGCGGAATAGAACCAAACCATGATATGAATGAGTCGAAAGGATTTTCTATAAGTGTTCCCAAACGGACGACCGAAAGAGAGGACCGACCGAAATGGATGACAGGGATGTCAAACAGTCAGTCTTAACAGGCAATTACGTTTGAGCCCATCATCACATGAAATAAAAGAAAGCAGGTTTCCCTATGTTTAACTGGCAACTACTATGCCTATTGCCACTGCCACGGCCCTATGGCTGCGACTGGCCATCGCGGGAATCTTGAAATCTGACAGAGAGTATAGAGTATAGGTACATCTTCTGGCTTCGGGAGAGCGGAGGGCGGTGTATGTCGACGATATTGCTGTCCAGTTGAATGAGGCTTTTGTTTTCGTAGCCAACTCAGGAGCCTCCAGGCCAACAAACAAACAAAAAAATTGCTTAAGTTGTAAGTTTTAATGGGATCTTCATGTTCGGCCACTTGATCGTTTTTTTTTTGTTTACCATACCTTGTCCGATAGGGATTTTCTTTGTATGTGACTGCGATTATATTCCGTGTCCGGATTAAAGATGGTAGTTGGTCTTGGTAGGTATAACTATCGTTAAGCCTCTACCTAACGAAAAGGAAAATATTTGTTTTTGTATTTCGCGAGAGATGTCTCTCACAGAATTATGGCAGCTCAGATGGTGTAGGATTAGTTTTCTTTACCAAAATGGAAAAACAGGATTGGTTATGGTTATGGTTGGATGTTGGAAGGGATTTAAAGCAAAGTATATGCAGTTGAGTAAAAGTTTTCACTCGATTTGCTAAGGCTTACTTAACAAGCTGGTTGTAGTCTTGTATAGTGCAAGTGGCATTTTGGTAGATTCGAGGTGCGGCTTAGGGGAACAAGTGTGCTTGGATTCGCGGACAATATATTGTCAAACCAGGGAATATTCTTTATACATTCATTCGGTGGGTTAGTACAGGTCCTTGGTTGAGAATATTCGCTTGATACATTTTAAAAATCATTAATTCCATTATGGATTTCATAACCTACTAACTTTCGCTGGCTAAAGTAACTAGAGTATATTTAGAACGCACCGCCTAAAACGTATTATTTCGTCATTCGACCTTACATAGTCTATCTTCAGATTTTTTATTGGGATTTTTGACACTTCCCCTGAAAATATATTACTCCCTGGAATAACGGTTATCGCTTTTGACTGTCGCCTGGATGATGCCTGGTGATCGAATAAAAACCTATCTTACCAAAAAAAAAAAAATAACCAGCTCAACCATTTAAATTCATCAGCTAGTCATCAACTAATAAGCTCTCCAGCCAGATCATATCCTAGATCTATGTTTCCATTTTCATACACCAAGTTTGATGAGGTTTTCTTGGATCACCCGCTGAATCGCAGTCGTCTTCCCGGCGAAAAATTATAAGCATCACTCCCTAGCCGAATATTTTAGGTCTTTCATTATTTAATCGCAATTTATAGAGACAGTCTGCTAATATAATGGAGCATCTTGGCATCAAACTGTTCAAAGTATCAGGGTGATGATTTGGTGATTGTGTATGCATCAACTCGTCTAGAAAGTACGGTCGGGAAAAAGAATGTCTGTCGAATGAAATTGAAATTCCAACATTGTTTTGTTGGATCCTCAAGAAAGGATACCCACTGAACTACAGAGGTATCAGTCTTCTTACCTATAACATCGGTCGCCTATAAAATCTTTTCTGTCAGACTGGGTGTACACCTAAAATACCACGCCAAAAATCTTATTGTTCACGGTGTATCTAGGAAAAAAATGAGGAACGTCAGTTCGAGCAAGAGTTCACTCTGCTCCATCAAGTTCTTGATGTCAGAAAAGTCATATAACGTAACGACCGACGCACGTGAGGTTATATGACTTCTTCTAACAATAAATGCAAAAACAAAAACAATACAAACGCATTTACATACGTAGCTATTGTTTTTGTTATTTGTTTTGTGGACTGTAATTATGATTTTAATTTGAAATTTTTTGAGATCTTTAGTCCAAACCTTTAGTCTAAATTAAACAAGCCAGACCACGGGTATTATTTTCTAGGTGTCTGAATTCGACCGAATTCCCCTAGAAGAATATAATTCACAGTGTTTAAAAGCTGTAAATTTTATTTGTGTCGGTAGCCATCGACCAAAATATTGCGTCTTAGAAAGGTACTACAGCATCTAACTGATGAGCCCAACTGTATTACCTGGTCGAAATGCATATTAATTTGGAATAAAGGTCGCAAAAAATCTCAAATTTATATGACTTCTTCAACAATATGCTTGAAAGAATAGTGCAGGATTCTCGCGCAAGAACAATAAAGGCCACATTTTTCAAAGTCGCGTCCATAGGCATAGGCCGACGTTATTAGCATGGGTTTAACACCCAATATATATGCTGTTATTAATAAAAGACACCCAACATCGAAGTCTTTGACAAAATGTAACCATAGACAGAATTTTGAGGCGGTTAAAACTTAGACAATTATACTATCGCAGAGATTAGATGAATGAAGAATAACTTTTGCCAATCGCTACATCTTTGGGCTAAGAAGAGTAACATAACTCGTTACTTACAAGACACTTATTACCCCAGTCTTGACTTATGGTACAAAGCCATGCAGAGATTGTCGAACACTTTAGGTACCGGGTATGGTCCCATTAGTATACGCGCTGAATAGAGAAGAGAATAAACAGCGCACTATAGCGGTTGAACAAAGCCCGGTCCGGAAAGTCTATTAAGTCCAATTCGAAGGGGAGGTGCAGAGCAGAGGAAGACTGCGACTTAGGTGGCGCACTTAAATGGAGGGAAAGCTCAACTGACTAGGAGTGTAAAATTCTTACCGACGCGACGGGTCTTAAATGAAGTGCGGTGTCGGAGCAGGAATTTTCTCAGAGCCGCTAAAAGACTCTGGAGTTTTCCAACTTCCAGACTTTGTAAGCGTCTTTCAAGCTGAAGAACTAGCTATATTAGAACCATTTAACATTCTTAAATTAAATTCAGCGCAAAAGCTAATCACAATTCCGAAGTGAGCTCTATAACCTGGACATTAACCATAAAATCACCTTAATCTTGGTTCCAGGGCACAGTGTAATTGAGGGTAATGAACGGGCAGATGAGCTGGCCCTTCATAACTCGCTTGTAGAGAGCGTCTCTATTTCACTCGCTGCTATTAAGGGCGAAATTCTTCCAATTTTCCTCACGGAATCCAACAAAAGATGGAACAATCTAACCGACTGTACGATATCGATGATGGTATTGCGCAAAAAGGGCCAATGTGCATTTCATCCAACTGGCCAATCTATTTTCGGTTACCGCGTTACAACAAATCAAAAGGGCCAATCTGCCAGGGCAATCTGTTTATTTCGTAAGATGAGAAGTTATATTTTGTGTTTAAGGGCCAACCTGCTTTGCGAACATTCCACTTATACCAATTATATTAGCTTAACGGTATCAAACATTACATTAATGGTGTTAATCTATAATATTTAAATGAAGTATTTAAAAGCAGAAATCAGAAAGCAGTTTTTCAGAAACCCTCAAGCATTTCAGAATATCTTAGCGTTTTTAACTCTGGCAATGCTTCGAAGTTAAAAGAAGATTGCGCACTGGAAAACTAGAAGTTTTACTTTTGCGGAACAACCAATTAATTCCCCAAAAAAAATATAACAAAATGGCCCACGAGTTTCGCCTACTTAGGACACTTTCAGGGCACTGACATTAACATGCCAAGTTAAGTGTTCGTTGTGAATTATTACAAATAGATTTTTTTATTATTATTTTTTTTTCATTGTTTTTTTTTTTTATATATATTTTTTTAATTAATTTTTATTCAATTAATTTTACAAAGGACTGTTATTGGTCAAGTCTATTTCGTAATTGAGAACATTGAAACTTTTGTATTTGTTAATTTCAAAAACCTTATATTGTCTTATAGTCGAAAGAGCATCCATGACCAGTGCTTTTCAGATGCTAGGAAAGCCCTGAAGAAGGGTCATGATATGCTGAGGTACTGAGATGTTCCATTATTCGTTTTTCCAGTGATCTTGTAGTTTTTCCTATGTAGATTCCAATATATTTAAATAACTTTGTATACTGTCTTAATTTTCCCCAAATTATACTTTGAAACCTTTTCTCAGTTCATTGATAAGGTTAAAGACCTAGTTCTACCATTAGTTTGATGTTAAAAATTTGTTTTTATCAGTTTCAACTTCACAGCTCAAACAATTACTTAAATGCCGAATTATTGAAAATTTAAAAGTTGAATAAAAGGGCCTGCAATTGGTCAAACTTCTCTACTTATGTATCGCCCAAAACTATTTTGAGTTTGATGGGAGGTATTATAATTATAAGTCAGGTTTTGCTGCGGGTTCTTCGGTTTCTCCTTTTCTTCTGAGATTTATATAGATGATTTTGAACAACATTTGTTTTGTTCCAAAAGCCAATTTCTACAAAAAAATTTTTTCTGGGGCAGGTATGTGGATGGTAATTTTTGTGACTCGAAGGGAACACAGCGGAACTTCTTGACTTTTGTTGAAAATGAACTCAATAAATTGGGTTCCAAGTTACAATTTAACTTCGAGTATGGACCCGGACCGTTGACCCTTCTTGATCTAACAGTTTCATTGTCTTCAAGGAAACTAGCCTTCGGCATCTTTAGAAAAAGAATGTTATCCCTTTGTCTTCAGCCCCTCCATTGAATATTAAAATGCCCGCAGTCCACTGAATGCTAAATCGTATTCTAAAAATACCCCTCAGTCGAACTAATTTGAAAAAAAAGAAATCAACTTAATAAAAAATGCCCCAAGTGATAATGGATACAACCCCAAGACTATTCACCAATTGTTACAGCACCATGTACTGCATTTGGATAGGCGAAATGGTGGAACGTGCCGCAAGATCCCTTATTTTTTTGGTGTTTCGGACAAACTCTATAAGCCTCTCTTATAAGCAATAATTAAAGCAGCCTCCTTTAACAATTTTACTTTAAAAATGCTCAATACAATAACAAAATCAAAAACCCAAATCATAAAAGAAAAAAAAGTGGAGTTTACAAAGTTATTTGTATACATACAAAATAACGAAAATACGTAATGCTGTTTGACAGCAAAATTCAGAATATTTTTGAGAAATTCTGTATTTATTTTATTTCTGATGCCTCAAGGATCTGGACAGTCACATTGAGATACATAGGTATGTAGTATGTAGTCATTTCTTTTTCCTTATTCGTGTAACTCTACCTTCATACATACCTCCTGCGAGTACACATTACATTTCGAAAAAAAGGTCATCATGTTAACAGGGCTTGCAAAATGTTTACGTGTTTACTCTGTGAAATTTATTTCTATCAGACCTTTTATTCAATAACACACTTATTTGTTGAATTAAAAAAAAATATTTTCATTTTTACGTTTTAATATTTTTTTAAATACAAAATATAAAATATAATGAAAATAAGAAAAATTAATAAGAAAAAAATGTCTTGTTATATTTTTTATTTCATTTTTTTTTTATTTTTATTTCATTTTTATTTGAATTTTTAATTTAATATTTTGTTTGGTAACAAATACTCTTGCTGTTTGACAATATTCCTTAAAATAGCAAATTGACTTTCTATTTGTTTATCTATTTAGATATAAAGACTAGCAGAGTGGTCCTTTTGTGGTTGTCAGCTAAAGAATTTATTGAAGTAAAAAGGGCCAAACTGTCAGATTGGCCCTTTTTAGTTTTTATTCGAAGAAACTAATTTTTTACAAAAAGGGCCAAACTGCAGCTTTGTTGTTATTTTTATTTTTTTAGTTATTACAGGCAATGTTTAAATTATTTAATTTTATTTTAATATTGCCTAAGATTTATTAAGTCAACAGATTAACCCATATCGGTGCCTTAAACAATTTATCTGATCTATAAGAAATTAACAATCTTAGAAACCTGATTGAAAATATCAGATTTGCCCTTTTTGCGCAGCACCATCGATATCTAGAATGATATGGCCCCCCTATAGTGAGTCCTTTAGAAATGATCTCATTTCCAGACCTAGGCGAGACAAAGCAAGGGTAGTCTTAACTTGAATTGAAAAAGCCAGTCACAAAAGGAAACAGTGATTCACTTCCTCTGCAAGTGTCCCGCTCTGGCCAGACTAATAATACAGTCCATTGGAAAAGGTGACATTTCTCATCTAAGAGAACTATCTGATAAACAAATAAAAAATCTAATCACGAAATGGCTATAGCGACGTTTCGCTTTAGTGGTTTCCCTGTCGATTTTAAGCTTAAAATAGTTTTTTTTATTAAGTGCAGCAGGTACAGTGTCCTAGTACCTGCTGATGTAGCCGAGCTTCGACCTGTAGTGTCGAGTACCACCAGGTTCTAATACCTGCTGATCCGTTCTAGTCTAAACCTTAGTGCCATACCTGACAAGCCAGGGCTTGATAGACTACTACAGTCAAATGTCTTCAGAAACCAGTAATTTCTGAAGTAGTACCCGATCCAGAAGTAACACTTATGACTACCTAAAACCAGAAAATGAATTCATGTAACGAGGAAGTACCTCCACAGACGTGTTATAACTAAAATACCAGTACACGAGACTGAAGACCTGCAGTTACCAGAAATTATTGAACTAGCTAAGCATCGTTTGTTGTGAATTAGAGATATTTTTTTACATAATGATTTTGAATAAGGTTTCTAAAGAAACAAACCAGTATTATCTTAAAACACTGTCAATATTATATACTTTCAGACTCATTATATGATTGTTCAGGAGTACCTCAGGGAAGTCACATTGGACCATTTCTATTTATTATCACATAACAATTAATTATATATATTGTATCATTGTGTACTTTCGCGAGATTCTTGCTTAAACTTAAGGACTCTATAATTGTAGTTTGCAGCTGGATTCATAAATGTGAGGATCATTTTCCATCCAGCTATCTCCACATGTGTCTGCACCAATATTTTCAAATTAAAAATGATCATCATTAATTTGTCTGTGGCATCGATCGATTATTATTTTCATTTATTGGTTTTTACTTTTTTAATATCGCAGCTTTATTAACCGATAATTTACGGCCCGCTGGTGATTAAAATCACATCAGGAGGTGGTGCGGCTGGCCATTATTGCTAAATACACCGCAACAGGTATCCCATAATATCCAGTTTATTCATCCTCCTCTCCTTATTTTTGCTTAAGCCCGTGATTGCAAATTGCAACAAAATTTAAAAAGATAGAACGTATTTGCTGTTTTTTATCCTACCAAAGTGGGATATTAAAGGGATTTTTTATTTTAATTATTATTGCCATGCAAAGCAGGTTGAGTGTGGGTTGAGTGAAAAAAAAAAATTAAATCACTCGGGTTATAGTGGATTTCTTGCAGAAATTGTTACAACCGAATCGTTGTGATACTAGGTAGAGGTATACATATACAAGGGTTTATGTCCGAGAGGTTGATGGTTGGAAATGTAGAAATGAGAATGGTGTCCAATTTTGTTGGAATGGTTGAGTAAACTTACAAACGGACAAACACCCACGCACAGAGCACACGAACTGAACAGCAGATGCAGACAAAAAGGACGAAGAAAATGAGTTTTGAAATTGCTGAGAAAATTCAATTTCATCCTTCGTATATGGCATGGTATTCTACTTATTTTTATTTTGCTTTGTTTCTATATGGACTATGTATGTTAGTAAGCTAGATGCTAGAAGAGTTTTCGTATAAATGTGTCCGAGTCCAACTTATAGCAAACAGAACAACAGTGACAATGACAGTCGTCGATGTTTCTTTGGCTATATATGGGTTCACCCATAGTGTAGTACATAGCTAACGAAAAAGTTTTTTTTGGAGAGTTAATTTTGTTTTCTCCATCGGAAGAATAAACCAGAGGATGAAAGGGTTTTTCGGGTTTCATTTGGCATTGATGAAGTGACCTTATTTTGTGTGGAGCTTTTCTGAAAAAATACCTACTTATTTTTAAGTGGAAGTATACCTTATTTACCTTTATAGAAATAAATATGGAGAGAAGCAATATCAAGGATTAAAATCCTTAGAATTAATTTTCAAAATATTTGGTGAGCAGTTGGGTATTTTTTAAGTTTTAATAGTATAAGTTTGGGTGGCAAATATTGTTAAAAAAAATCATTTGAACTGGGTTATCTGGAAACATGAAGAGTTCGAGTTGGAATGTTTCTGAGTTTAATAGATTGTTTTGATTTAATTTTGCATGGATTTGTGCTACTTCAATCCGATGGACATGATTTGATAATTAGTGTCAATCGCTTAAACGCCGGGATGTCATCTGATACGAAATACGACAACTATTTGATTTATTGAACTAGATCCTTACATTTACACTCAGTGTATGAACTATACAGATCATTAGTCAACGGAAAACATTATAGATCTTACCTGTCACATTTTGTTGTTAAGTTTCTTTTGCTGGATAACTCAGGACATTCTTTTTTATGAATTCTTGATCTTGTGGCCCCGCCTGTCACAAATTCGAACGAACTTGCATTTTAAGTTCAAGTCCCCTTTTTGTTAGTGGAAAAAAAAATATTTTTAAAAACGGCTCCAATAATCTTGATAAGAAAATGTGCGTGTACTTAAATAAGTGCAGTCCACTGTTTAGTCAAAAAATATGATTTTTTTGCGTACTTATTAATGGTACTTCCCATAGAACCACTTTTTAAATTTCCGACTTTCTCACTATTGGACGAAGCGATTAAAAATATTTTTTTTTGCAAATGATTTTTAAGAGTATTAATAAAACTGCATTCTCAAATTTTCCAAAAAATGGTTTTTCGATTTAAAAAAAAACTAAATAAAACAAATATTGATAGCGTACCGACTACAATCATATGCTTCTTCTCATTCAATAACGATTCTTACAAAAACTATCAATCTTATCAAGCCAATTTGATTTTAGTCTTAAGCTACTATTTATTCCTCACATTTGTACGTCTTTGTTTTAATTAATTACCTCTTCAGTCTGTGTGCTTAAGTGAAAGTGTTAACACATTTTAAAAAAATAAAAAATTGGCAAAATTTTGTGTGTTTTTGCTAAGGACATAAGATTTGCTGAACCCCTTTTAGTTATTAATATATGAATATTATATACAAAAAATATATTTTTTAATATCAGATAATAATAAATTATTCGTATTTAACTATTTTTTTTAAGAAATTAATTGCTTTTTTTTTTATTAAAGTGCCAATAACTGGTTCTATGGAACTTTAATAATTGGCAATGTCAATCAATATACTTTCAGGACGGTCAATAACTATACCATTAAACCGTTACTATTTTTAAATTTAAAAAATGCCGAAAAACGTACAATGAAAGAGCTGTTCAAAAAGCTCTATTGGCCATAAAAAATGGACATATCTAAAGAAACAGCTTCTAGATACCACAAAATACTTACTTCTACTCTGCACTTTCGATTGAGACCCGCAACCGTTTTAACTGAACTCAGGAAGAAGAGTTGAGCAGTGTTGAATGGCTAAAAGTTTCCCAAGAAAGAGGAATTCCGAAAAGAAATGAAGATGTTCTTTGCTGTCCAAGAATAGTTTAAGGCAAAATTACAAAAGACGGCACCCATTCGGTAGCTAAGCAATACCAGAAAAAGGATAATTTAAATGGTTTAGAAAAACAGATATTGCTTGAAATGTAAAACGAATTCAGCCAGGAAAATTTTATTTCTTACACGAGCCGAAGAAATCTTAGAAAATACAATTCTTAGTTGACAGATATGTTTTTCATGCATACAAAGTGTACAATGACCAAAACAGTTGGAAAATGTTTGAAAAAAACTAAAATATCACATTCTTTCAAGTTTTATCAGTTTTCTATGAATTACTAAAAATGAACAGATCTTAAGTTTTTATTTCAACTTATATAACACTAGCAGAGCCGGCCGCACGTTGCTGCGACTTTATTGTATAGCGTTCCATTATTAGATATTGTTAAGGATTGGTATTGTTAAGGAAGTGATTGGTAAAGTTTGTATTTAATAGCAATCAGTGGTTTCTATTAATTAAGAACTAAATGATGAACAATATTACTCATTAATCTGTAATTAGTTTAAACAAATAAATTTGATGGTTTTTCATTGCATGAGCATGCAACATACAACTGCATATGGAAGAAACACGGATTCTCCAATTCCAAGCCTTAAATTGTCATTTTTTGCCCTTGCGACTTATTTATTGTCAACGCGAAAGCCAAACGTAGCCTTTTGAAAGGTATTGTTAATTCTGATGGAATCATAGGTATTCGAGGTAACAGGAGGATCTTTCCTTTAAACTTTACAGTTAATATAGTTGCTTCAAGTACGTTTCCGATAATTCTTCGGATGACTAATCGTAAACGGTTGCAAAATTTTGGTGACAAAAGAATGACCGGTGAACCAATTTTCAGATAGAGCTTGTGTGTCGGCATTCCTGGCATATCTAGAGAAATTCAGTCGGAAAACTGAAGACTTCACTTTCATTAATAATAGTGTCAATTGACTTAAAGGCCATAAAATCGCCTGCAATAAAAATGGTAAAAGAATAAATTTAATGTCTCAAATTTACGTTTTAAGCTGATGAGGACGATGCTGTTAAGAACACACAATCAATGTTATGTATATTAATTTGCTAATATTTTTCTTTGATTTCAGGGTGTTGTGTCTCAGTACTGAGGACGAAGCCAGGTATACCTAAAGTATACCTATGTCATTTTTTCAGACACCCTGTAATGAAAATATGTTTTATGTGTACGAAATTGTCTCAAATAGCAATTTTCAAAGTTTCATGTCCACAATCAACAAAACTATTACTATTTTGTAGCAAATAAGAGCACGTACGTACACGTTCAAATTTTAGTAGTTATTTCATTGGCGCAGTCATCTTGGACTTAACTGGAAATAACATAATCAACCTGGCTGCTGATCAGTGTTGCCAATCATTAAATTTTCTTCTGTGAATTATACGATACGAAATTTGTACACAAATTTCCCATTAATGTACCAATAATTGTTTGGTTCTCTGAAAACTGAATTTCCCTTTTAAAATACATTTTTGGTTATTCTTATTCTTAAGCCAAAAGCCAATACTCAAAAAGGTGGTATCATTCTATTTTTATTAAACTATATATCCGCTAAATAAAATTAATGAAGTGTGAGCCCTGATTGACACACAACAGCCAACGCAGAGAATCGTACCTTTTGTTTTCATGTTTCTCTTTTTTTGTATATGGAATATAAAATAAAATGCACAACTGGATCGCATGTAAATGATTTCTATTAAGAATCTAAATAAAAAAATATTTTTTACTTAATTTTTATACACCAAATTTCTTTAATTTTTTTCTAAAGAAAATTGATTTAGCAATTTTAAATATTTAATAATATAAACTTAAAAATGATATTTCAAAAAAATCATTAAGACGTTTTCAAAATATTGAATTTTCAAAATATTTTTCAAAAATTTTGGTATGCAGTATTATTTATAATTCGAAAAAACTACTACGTAAATTTTTTTATCGAAATTCGTCTAGGTGTTTATGACAAAATCGAAATAAAAAAAATTATATGGCAGGTACCGTTAGTAAACTAATATTTAAAAAATATATTTGACCAAAATGTAGACTATACCTAAAATAGAGCACACACTTTTTTTTATCAAAATCGTTAGAGCCGTTTTCGAAATAATCAAAATGGTAGAAGAAATTGTATGGCAAGTACCATTATTATTAAGCATTAAGTACTAAAAACTATCCAATCTTAGGAATACCAGCAAAATAAACATTAAAAAAAACATGAAAATCGGTTAGATAGTTTCGGAGTTCATTCAACACATCAATGTGACACGAGATTTATATAACAGATTATGCGATCGGTATTAACTAATTTATTGTTCTTGTAGACTTTTTATTTATTTTTTCAAATTTCTTTTATTAATTTCTTTTGTAAATGTAAATATTATTTTTTTTTTTACTGAAATTGAATGAACCACAAATTTTATAAATAAAAAATTAAAAACAATATGTGGTTTTCCTTTAATTCATATGTGCCAATAATTGTACATTTTTGGGGTGGGTAGTTTTTGGCAAGCTTTTTTTCAATATCCCATTTTTACCTCTTTTTTAATAAACAAATAATAAGAATTAAATATTAATAAACAAAGAAAATTCTATATTAAAATTAAGTATATTTTTCATATTTTTAACTTTTTGTTAAATCCTTAAGGGTGCAAACAATTGTATCCCTTACGCTATTGTAGGTATTGTGTTGAGCTGATGTCAGATAGATTCCTCTCTGTTTTTTTTCCATTTAACCACGGGCGGATCAATACAAATTGTCACTAAGGCATAACACTAGCGAAAATTTGTTCAAATTAGAATTTAGATGAAATCTCAGTAGATATAGTTAATTATCTGACTTGAGTTTTAGTTCTTTTTAAATGTTAAAAAGATTGATGTATTCAGGGTCGACTACACCAATATTCGCGGGCTTAGAAGAAAATTTGTTCCAGGTATGCCCATACTGTACAAAACTGGCTAGCTGTTTGGCATGAGCGAAATCAAAATAAGTGAAAATTCTGATCAATCGGAATTTTATCTGTTTGGGTATAATTTTGCCATTATTTTTTCCAGCCATGGTCTCGCCGTATTATGCGACATGATGTACCAACTTCAACCCCAATATGGTTTGTGCCGAAACACAAATTTAAGTTTTATTTGGGTGAAATTCACGGTAAACAAGCACATCATACACACAATGTTTCATTTATCGGAGCGGAGACCAAATGGACAGAAATTAAAGTGCTCTGTCCGACTCCATTCAAGGAATTGTTTCCCATTATCCCCGTACTCGACTCGTCATTACGTGTAATTTTAATGTACATAATTCTAGCTGGCTCCGTATTTCGAACCAGACAACACCAAGAAGAAGGAATGTTGAGATGTTTGCTGAAAGGAATCCCTGACCTTGCGGCCAAACCGCAAAAACAACACTTGTTTGTTTCTTATTACCTGTTAGCTCTGACTCTTATAAATATGCAGTAGGTATTTGTCCAACGAAACCATTTTCGCTTCTGTAGAGATGATCGATCCTGTAGTGCTTTTGTCACTGCCGGTCGAAATGTAATCTTATGCAAATTCTGAGAATCTTCCGAGTTTAAGAACCAGACTGAGAAGAATTAGCTGTTGCTGATCACTAGCCACAGGAGAGGCTTGTAAATTAATTTCTTCGTCTCTTTGCTTAATTCTGATCTTGTTCGCGTCAATAGGTGTAGACGCTCGAATTCCCAGATGACTTTCTCGAGCATGCTTCTTGACTACAAGTTAAATTTTCTTGATGTTTTGCTTTGAATCTATAATTGTGGGTCCGTCAAATATCCAGATTTCTTCAATCGGCGACTGCCTTTTTCGAGTAGAAGGTCTCATGAAGTAGACAACTTCCGATTTTGACGCCTTGATTCGGATTTTCCGCTTCTATAGTAGAATTGGAAGAGTCTATGGATGGGGTCTGAGCATAGATGAGTCATCTGCATAGAGAAGGATCTTGCATACAATTAGAAGGTGTTTATCTAAATGTCATCAGTATATAGAAGAAGGGCCCAGGCTTTGTTATTAGAGCAACTCCGTCTTTGATGTACTTGACAATAAAAGTGCATTTCCACATTTGGACTAGAAAGTTCTTGGAAGAATGAAAAGAAAAGAAAAGAAAAGAAAAGAAAAGAAAAGAAAAGAAAAGAAAAGAAAAAAATCGTATTAGTTGCAAGGGAAGTTCTGTATCTATATCTAGACGTTATCGAATGCATTATCGACATCCAGAAAATTTCGGATTATGACACGATGATTGTTGAGGGCTATTGTGGTGTCATGCTGGTAGTTTAGGAGTGGGCTAAGTGTTGAGTGGTTCTCCCAAAAGTGGAAAAAAAGCAAGGTTCTTGTTTCTAAAGTGATGGGATATCGGTCAGTAGTTGAAGATCACTTTTCTGGATTGCCACGATCTTCGCTGTTTTTCATTTGTGAGGAAAGTTGTCGTTATTAACATAGTTCTTCAGGATAAAAGAAGGTTCATAGTGTATATTTGCTTCAAATGAATTTGGATATTATATCTAGTCCGGTTGACTTCTTTGGCCTGCAACTAGCTGATTATTTCAGCTATTTCTTTTGTGGTGTTCGGGTTTGGGCTCTCAACTGAGTCACTCGTTGGACAAATGTGGCTAAGTACACCTAGGTTAGGTAACTGAAACTCTTCACTATATAAAGAAAGAGTGGATCGGCTGATGGTTTTGGTATAAGGGTTCATTTAAAAATATTTACGAATACTTTAGCTTTGTCCTTGTAACTTCACCAATATTGGTAATTGACACTTCATCCTCATTTCTTACATCCTCTCATAAATGGTTTGTTTTAACGCAGTGTGAACTGTAAACACGTTAACTAGAAACTGAATACTCGCAGTGTTAACGTTGTATTATTCCGTGTTCCGTTCTGCTGTGCCTCGGTGACGGGCATCCTAGTGGTCGTGTTCGTGCAGTGTTTCCGGTATTCAGTGCTTGATTGCTGTTGCCGGTGAATTCATGCAGGTGATTTATATGGCACATGGTCCTTAAGCATAAAAAATAAAGGAAGAAAACTGAGGCAACACAACCAATAACCTCTCAACGCTTAAAATTGCACGATAGGAGCCTTTGTCGTGACTGTTTCTTTCTATTTACTTTTAAGAAGGCGATTTCATATTCCATTGCTATATGGAATGACCAGTCTCAAATGGCAATTAATGAATTCGAATAAAACCAATTATTTTCTATAAACAACTGCATAGTAGGCGAATAAACTCTAAGTCGCCATTTTCCAATTAATAAATTCATACTTGTAGCAGACCAATTTAAATGGAATAAATTCCTTTTCAAATGCCCGCCGCACTATTGAACAAGTTGTTGTTAACACGAAAATCTTGGAAAAATATTCTTCATATTTATGACTTCTAAACACCCACTTGCAATCAAGTGAACTACTTAAACTATTGCACAATTCCAAGCCGGACTTGGCTTAATTGAGCTGCAAGTTCGAAGCGCAATTTAGGAAAAATTCTATTCGGACCATAAAAATCATAATCTTTCTGTACACACCTCTGCCCATAAAATCGATGCAGAATTTTGAAAAAAAAAAAAACAACAACAACTGGCTTAAATACACTGCTGCGCTTTAATGCAATGGTACTCGTATATATATATTTATGGACAGGTATGTACAATTGGCAAAAAGTAATTATGATTAAAATTGGAATTTATTGAATGACTGAACAAACGCGTATTAAAACATCCTTCGGGGTCCGCCCCCTTCGAACAATTTCGATTTGTAATAAAATAATTTCCCGTCATCATCGGTTGAAGCGATCTTTGAAAAGGCGGACAGAACGGACAAAGCTGGCATTTGCATCAGGTGAGAAGCGAGAACGGCCAAGGGAACACACCACAATATTCCTTGACTACTTGCACGAGGTGAGTCCTTTGAAACTCCTCCAAGCCACATCGAGAAATGAAGTCACGACCAAAGTCAAGCAATCGATTTTTTTTTGTAAAATTGAGAATGGAAATGCAATGAACACACCATCCCGATTCAGCTATAGCCTCTATGCTGCCTGATATGACTGACCCTTTTTTTATCTTGACGGGTAATTAAAGGCGGACTTGGAGCTCGCCTCGCAGTTCATTTGACTCGCACTTGGGAGATCCGGTGCTGATTGCTGCTGATTCAGGTGTTTTTAAGGCTCGGTTATTTTTTTGTTTTGTTTCCATGCAGATGCGTGATAAAGTTCCGTATATGCAAGAAAATTAACACCCCAAAAGTTGGAAATTGAGGCGCGAAATGAGGGTATTAGGAAGGCCATTTTTATGATGGAGCGCCTTTAATATGTACACATATCGTATATATATCAAAAGAAACGTTCCTTGATGTGGATTTTCTTAACGCGACGGTAATTTCTTTAATCTTGATAAGAAATCCCAAACGAAGCAATTATTCCAGAATCAGAATGAAAGAATAAACGAAATCCTTTATTTTTCTTATGACCAACGAGTGGAAGGATAATGATTTCATTTGTGATTATTTGCATTCTTACTACGGATAAACACGGATATATGTTGGATTATGTTTGGCAGCGGGGCTCGTCCGGCCAGTGTGCTGATATAAGAAAAGAAGGTAAGTTAGGTATTACCTAATTTTTTTTTTGTTTTAAATAAAAGAAGCCGCCAAAAGGTTCTTAAATTTAATTAGATTGTCGGCTTCGATTGGGGAAATATGTTCAACGTTGCATTGCAATGGAATGCAATTAATCGAGAAGATTGAATAAAAACAATCGCGGATTAAATTTGCGGGAGTACAAGTGTAACTGTTGTTGCGGCAATTTTCGTTTTTGATCTCCTCAACAACAAACAAAATAAATATAATCCTTATATTGCCTTGGGCTAATTTTGAGTTATGCTTACACATTTTTATTAATCGTACTACAACCTATTCTTCTGACCATATACAAACATACACTGAAGAAATATGACAATGCGTATATATTTATAACCCAGATTTACGGCCTTTATGAAAGCCCTGTGTGATGGTAGAACTGGGTTAAAAATGAATTATCATCTTCAAGATAATGAAAATAAAGTAGAAGAATTTTGACGTCGCGTCGCGTCTAAAATTTAAGATATCAGTTTAAACATTTAAAATTCCATTTTAATGACCTGTACGAAACAATCTTATGAATTCTGATTTAAGCGCAGTAAATCTAATTAAAGTTATTGGGTAGCAAGGCTATTTTTCCAATATCCAATGCATCATGGGAGACTGCTGAATCAAACAACTAATTTCAGGAAGTCGAATACCTTTTTAACCCTAAAAGCTGCATCAAACCTACTTTCCTGACACATTGTTTGCATGTCCAGAGTCACGTCCAAATAAATAATCCTTAGAATTTATAGAGAAAGATCCTAGGCCCGGACAATATACGTCATTTTATCATAGCTGAATTTTTTTCTGTGAATAGATACCAACGAATGGACATTCTGAATTTTCAAAGCTGGGCCGTTAGGGAGATATGCAGTGTTAAAAGTCCATGCCCAATTACGTTATTTTATCAAAGCTGATTTTTACTTCCGATATAGGTACTATAGGGCAAGTCTTGCATTTGGAAAAAAAAAATCGAACTCGAGATTTTAATCAAAGCTGACATTACGATGATGGGGAACACCAACAAAGTGGGTCTCGCAATTCCGTCTGTCCGTCTGTGTTGTCTGTCTGTAGAACGATCTACAGCCTAAGCGGCTGAACCGATTTTATTCAAACTTGGTTTTAGGTGATTGTCCAAAATCGATTTTTGAATCGTTGTTTTAGCCCCAAAAATAACGGTACTTGCCATACAAATTTTTCTACCATCTTAATTATCTCGAAAACGGCTCTAACGATTTTGATAAAAATTGGTATGTGTACTAAGTTGAGTATAGTCTACATTTTGGCTGAAAAAAAATTTAAAATATTTAGTTATTATAACAGTACCTGCCATACAACCATTTTATTGATTTTCGACTTTCTCATAAACGTCTCAACGGATTTCAATCAAAATTTGTATACAGGATCTCATTTAAATTCTAAATAATACTGCAATTCAAAATTTTCGAAAAATTGTTTTATTTGGATTTTTGAAAATTTAATATTTCGAAAACGGGTGGGCGATTTTTTCTGAAATTTTGTTTTTAAATTTATATTATTAAATATTTAAAATGGTCATACCAATTTTTTTAGAAAATAAATTAAGAAATTTATATATAAAAAAATACGTGAAAAACGACCTTAAAAATACTGTTAGCCGTTTCCATTAAGAATCTTTTGCATATAATGTGACCGAACATAGGAGCACTTACGTGCGATCCAGTCGTGCATTTTTTTTTTTTTTTTGAGAGCGTGTCGTGTCTGGTCGTCGTTGTAAATTTTTACCTCCAACGCCACAAAAGAAGATTCACTTTTAAAAATAGATGACGGTAGGGGAACTGGAGTGCCAACGGCAAGGTAAGTTTTTTAAAATAAAGTAAGTAAACTATTCACAAAATAGGTGAAATGTGAAAATATGTTGACACAAACAAAGCATAAAGAGAATGATGGGTGAAAATCAAAAACTAATTGGACAATTCTAAGTTCTTATTCCTTCGCTAAACCACCTTGTTCGATGTCTTATCTTAGTTAACATCACTTAGAAGAATTCTTGTTAATAACATTTGGCACTTAGTCCACGGAAGAAGCTCTAAACTTTCACTATTCTACTTCTACGTTTATTAATTTGGGTGATAGAGAATGAATTGCGACCGAGCTAAAAAACGCGGGATTATTTCCACTGTCAATTGCGGTCTTTTGTCCTTATGATTCATACCATTTTTCCGTCATTTTACTTGTTGACAATGACATATGTACTTATGTATAGAAACTTTTAGGAGATTGACTGCGCGTCTCGTACAAGATGGATGCCGTACTGCCGAGTTGCCAAAAGATAATAAAGAAGAAGTGGAATGGAAGTAAAAAATGATTGGTTCTTGGAATCCCGCAGAAATCAAACAAGACTCGCTTTCGAAAAGGCAAGAATTCCGCACAATAATATTTATTTATAGTAATAGAGTATGAACGGCTTATGTAATTTTACAGTTTCATTTAATTCTCTTATAAGCTTAGTTAAATGGAATTACAGGAGTTACCCACGATTTTCACTTAGAAGAAGAGGACCAGGGACAAAATTGTAGAATTAAATGGGCACAAATTTGCATCAATTTAGGATTTTGTATATTCAAATAAACGTCGACAAATTAATTCAATGTTTTGCCCCACCTTGTATGATGAAACTTCACTCTTAAATAACTTAGGAATAGCCAGATAAGATACTTAAACAATATAATAGAACTGAAAAGATAAAGTAAGTAGGTACCTAGGCTATAAGTTGTAAATTGCTATTTCAAATCCTTCCCAGAGTTCGTTATGTCGATAGAGACATTAAATAACATAATTTACTGAGGAATTTTGTCTTTTCTCTTGGAGAAGCATTTCTTAAGTGTTGTCTAAATATTTTCCAAAATTTTCCTTCTCTATCATTATTATCATTACTTCTTCGGAAATGTGGTCAAAGGAATTGATTCTGCATGCAGTCATCTCAGAAATTTTAATCACCCTAATTGAAAGTAATTATTTTGAATAACTCATTTCGGCGTACTGGCTGGAACCAACAACAAGAAGGCTGCAACTACTGATGGCTTACTCCACTTTCACCTTCGTCTTCATTCACCAACCATTGTGAATCCTTGAAAATATTTGGCATAAGGTTTTGTTTTTGCGTCTTTGTTTTGGCCGAGATTTTGATAAATGTGTTGAAACAAGATGTTATGTTGAACATTTGCAGGACTTGAGTAAGACGAACATTTTTGGCCACAATGCGCTCATGATTGATGGGCTTAAAGGTGGGCTCCTCCATTTAACCGCCTCCACACACCGCCACTGCTCCAAGCATTTCTTCACAGATGCATTGCACATATACACATACCCAACACATGAATCAATTTAAAAAGTAACTGGTTTGGATGAGTCAGTCGAATCAGTTGGTTCGGCGGACGTGGTGGCGCGGTGTTGAGCCGCGCTACACAATGTAGAAGTAGAATATGCGTGTTCTCCAAAATGAGATGTTGTGTTTTACACGTCTCTCTCAATTACTTTTGACAAGGATAATTCGGGAGGCCCGACCTCCATCGACTATGTCTGTATAGTCTGGAGTGTAATCAGGCATGTTTTTGTTTGTTGATTTTGCAGAAATAATTTTGTAGAAATGTTTACTTAACGGCAAATTAATAAAATCCGATAAAGCCAACGGTACTCATGCATGTAATGTTTGCTAGATTTATTGCCAGCTTTCGTTGATTTAATTGCTATAGTATAGTCGATGATGATTAAAGAGAAGTTATTTCTGCTTCATCCCATAAATATGGTTAAAGTAGTAGTGAATTGGATGCAGTCATAAATTCTTAATTCCATTTATCCCGAGAGAGTGGTAGAGTGCATTCCAATGTGACATACCAGAGTGCTAGTCGTAATTAAAATTTACGTTTTGTTAGTGTCCGTGTAGAAATGTAAGTATATCTATTTTTATTCGATGCTATGCCATCGCGAATCGTCCTTATTATGCAAGCTCTTCTTATGTCAAGGACTTAAGAAATTGCCAACACTTATTGCATTAAATTTAATGACCAAAGCAGATTAATATTTTGCGGGCACGGGTGCTTAGCATTATTTCTTTTGAACTATTCTACAACAGTGCTTGTCGTACTGGTGGGTGGTGGTAATGGTCGTGTAGGTACTTTTGTCAAAATTTGTATTTGGCAAGAAAATTAAATGAATATTTGTTGGTTTAATAATAGTTTTACGGAGTTTTTGTGTACACAAAACTTATGCCGGTAAATTTTTCTTGGAGCTATCTGCGACATGTTAAATCAACACATTTGTGTCAAAAACAGAATTTTTTGCGATAGATTTTGCTTCAACTCTCTAAAAAAATAAAATGCACGACTGGATCGTACGAAATTGCTCTTGTAGCTACCAACTTTAAAGTAGCTAACCATTGAGGTTTGATTAGTTAGGTGTAGTTATCCTATGCAGGTTGAACGCCTATGTAGGTAAGATTACCTTGATTCTTAGTGTAATGATATATATCATATATAAATGTATGAGGGCCTACATTGTATTTAGTATTCAGTGACGTACGCAAAAATTCGGTAAAAGGGAATAATAATAAAGGTGGATATTAATGGATAATACACATAATTAAATGTTTTTATATTGCTTAGTCGTTATAGTTTGAGGGAAAACAAAGTTGCCATTTGAATTCATGGATAAATAAGAATATACCAACAAAAAATTCAAAAATCGTTGGAGCGGTATTTTAATAAATTAATTTTTTATGTATAAAATTTTGAAAACATTTTTAGAAAAAAAAAAAAAAACATGTGTGTTTCGGAACGCCTGACAGAAGTGATAACCTAGCTAATTCTAAGTTGAAATATTTATAACTGAAATTGTTTAAGTTGAGAAAAGCTTCGAAAGCTCTCCGTTTATTTGATTACTTTCAAAAGTTTTTTATGTGTGAGAGAAACGGAAGCCAGACAGACTGGCGCCATAACGCGTTACTTTACAAATCGGTTTATCCCATAAGAAGTTATCAGCTCAAAAAATATTTTTTTTTCCAAAAAATTTTTTTTTTCAAATATTTTGGAATGCAGTTTTATTAAGAATTTGAAGGACCTCCCATATAAAAATGTTGATCGAAATGCGTTGAGCCGTTTATGAGAAAGTTGGAAATAAGAAAAAATGTAAATGGTTGTATGGCAAGTATAATTAGTAAAAAAAATTTAAAAAAATATATAAAAAGATAGAAGAAACAATTGTATGGCAATTACCGTTATTTTTTAGGTTAAAAACCAAGTTCTAAGAAAATCTTTTAAGAGGTTTAGACTGTAGAGCGATGGAATTGCGGGGTCCACTTTGTTGGTGTTCTCCATCAACAAAATATCAAGTTTGATTTAGATCTTAAGTTCGATTTTTTGTCAGAAAAAAATTAATGGTATAAATAGATATATGGGACCTATAACACAATACATAAAGTACTTGTTGAACAAGTGAATTTCAACAATTTTTTAAAAATTGTGTAACACAGAACAACAAGTCTAAACGAACTAACAATTGTTTTGGCTTCATTCATCAAGTCTGAAATTTCACTAGTTCACCGTTTCTGTAACTGGAAACAACAAGAATAAAAAAAAGAGACTAAACTTTTTGAATAGTTGATAAATTTCAACCTACGGTGCCGGACTAGTTCAAAGTCAACAAGTTAGAAATAAACACTTGCAGTCGTGTTAATTAAGTTATTACATCGGGCGGATTTTGAGAATTTATTTAGTGGCCTAGAGTTTTGTGATTTTTTTTATTCCTAGCGGACAGTAATAGAGAGAGCGGAGGACAGGCAAAAGTGTTTAAGGAAAGAATAAACTTTGAAAAAGAACCCCAAAAATTTCGTGTGTCATAGAAGTTGTTGACTATCTTACTGAAGGTCTCTCCCACAAACTACGTTCCCCCACTAGTAAAAGTAAACCACTAAGTATAGGGCAGAAAATATTGATCGCCTTACATTGGTTTGGAACTAAATTTCAACACCATGTTACAGGAGATGTTCATAGAGCATGGTGTTCACAAAAATACAGTTTGTCGATGTATCAAAAAGTCACATTTGCAAAAAATACTTATTTTTTTTCCTCGGAAATTTTAATATTTGTCTTGATAGATTTACTTGTTCAACTGATTCAACAAGTGAAGGGAAATTTTTTCTTTTGACAATTGTTACGGTTTTTATTGTGTTACAGGAATGAGTTTCACTTGTTAAACAAACATATTTGAACCAGTGGCGGATTAACCTCCTCGGCGCCTTGAATCACGCTCAGTGGTTACCGCCCCCAAGATATCTACATACATATTCGTACAAAAAATGTTTTCTAACAGTCAAACATGACATTACGATCATAGATAATACCAAAAAAGTGGGTCCCCAATTCCATCTGTCTGTCTGTCCTCAAGTCTGCAGCCTAACAGTTCGGTGATTTTGCTTCCAACTTGGTACTCATTGTTTTTTCGGTAATATGCCCACACGTTTTTTTAAATTTTTGTTAAGACGACAAATAACAGTAGCGCCCATACATTTTATTTGGCTAAAAAAAATCATATTTTTCTTAAAAACGGCTACAACTATTTAAAAAAAAAATCAGTTCATTAATGACAGGAAAGCGTATTTTTTGATAATTTTTTTTTTTGGAAAAACATTGTTATTTTTGGAACCTCTAGTATGACCATTTCCTTGGTTTTCGATTTTCTGGGAAACGGTTAATTTGATTTTTTTGAAATCTTTTACACAGAAGCTCCTAGAAAGCGTAAATTTTTGAAAAAAAAAAATTTGTTTGAAATTAATTTTTGTTTGAAAAATCAAAATTTCGAAAATGACTCAATAGATTTTTTCGAAACTTCGTATTTAGTGGTTTTTTGACATTATCTTGAATAGTTAAAAAAAAATATTTTTCTTAAATAAAAACAACGGTACCTCCCATACAAAAGTTAAAAAACCGTTAAGAAAAAAAATTATTTCTCGAAAACGGCTTCAAGAATTTTTATAAAAAAATGTGTGTGTTCTTAAATTAGTACAGTCCACTTTCAGGTATAAAAAATATTTTTTTTGCGTAATTTACGGTACTTCCCATAGAACCACTTTTCATATTTTCGACTAATTTTTTTTATACAAATGCTCCCTAAAATTTTTAATAAAACTGCATACGAAAATTTTCAAAAAGAGTTTTTCGATTTTTAAAAAATAAATAAAATTTTTTTTTTGAAAAATAGATTTGTCAAAAACCAGTCAATTAAATTTTTTTGAAATTTGAATTTTAGACGTATATTAATAATATCTTCAAAATCGCGTTCATACCTAGGTTCCGCATCCATGGTGTATGTAGGTACATATTTCTGTCCGATCTTACATAATTAAAATCCAAAACCTAGATTTAAATTTATATTTGTAGGTACCTATATAACTATTCCTCGAATCATCCCTTCGACAATTCATTATACCTACTAAGAATCAAGGTAATCTTACCTACATATGCTTTAAACCTGTATATGATAACTACACGAAACTAACTAAACCTGAATGGCTATAGCTACATTAAAGTCGTTAGCTACAAGAATTTTCGGATTTTTTTTAATACTATGCAATGATTGTAATTTAAATAGGCTAACATCGAACTAACAGCGAACAGCACGGTAAGAATAAATTCATGTTACTTGCGGTCGCGCAAATAGACGTTTCAAGAATAGGCGGAAAATCAGGCCAGGGATTTAAATTTCGTATTTTCAGATACCAAAAATGATGAGTACACCATTTGAAAGTTATTTCAATCTTTTTCTTCTTTTGTGCTTTATTTTTTTTAGAACATTCAAAATTTGCCGCCCCCTACAAATTTTCGCCCTAGGCCCTCACGATCGTAGTGGTTAATATGCCACTGAATTGAACAACTAATTGTTGACTAGTAGGCTATAGGCCCATGGTATTAACCTATCGAAAAAAAATTAAATTATTTTTTTACCACAAATAAGTAACTGAATCATATGTATTTATTGGTATAAATTGTGCATGTTTGCTCTTATTATTGGTATAAAATGTACTAACATATATTCTGAGCATCAAAATAAATTTCGGTGACATTATTTGTATACCTACGTTTTTCCTACAATTTTCCTTGACAATGTGAAATTGTAAATACTAGTACAGGCCTAATACCTGACTGGTATAATTATAAAAACTTATTCCCTAAGGTCTGCATCGATTGAAAATACATTTTGCACGTTTACTTTGATTTGTTTGATGGCTAGTGGTAAGCAAAATCCATTAAAAAAAACAAATTGTTAATTTATGTAATTCGTATAAGGTATGTGTATTGGTATAAACTTGTTAAATGTATGGAGTCTTATATATAGAGAATAATCAAAATTATGTTTGTGGGCTATCTCTTTTTTATTCTGATAGATCAATTTGAATGAAATTTTCAAGAGATCTTAGGACATGTTTGGAGAGTGCATATAAGAAATCTATTTGCCGTCCGATGTCTAGAACCGGAGTTTTGACCGAAAACGTCACTCACATGTTTGTTATTGGTTTATTAGTATAAAAAATGTGTTTTGTTTTGTATACACACACTTCATTTACAGCATTTGATTCCCATTAAATGGATTTTGATATTTTATTTTGTCGAAATGTCGAGACTGTTCCATGCATTTTTTTGACGACTTAAAGTTGGAAAATTCTTTGTGAAGCTTGGAAAATTTCCGTTAATTGTGAAATCCATTGTGATAGAGACGTTTTGCGTGCATATTGGGTGCAGAAGTTTATAAGATATATATTAGATGACGCAGTGCTGCGACCAATGCCACAACCCAATAGATTGCGTTAATTATACATTGACTTCGGCTGTGCGCGATTTGACAGATGTCAGCAAATGTGCTATTTTTCTTGCTGCAATAATTAATCAGAGTCTTAGGTGATAATCAAACGCAAGAGGTATACGTGCAGAAGAAATAAATGGAAACGTGCCCATATTGCACAGCTTCAAACTGCACGTCACCACCACAAATTCGACAAAAAGTTATTAGAAGAAGAAAAGTGGTAAATGTAGACTTCAATCGCGCTGCTTTGGAATACGATTCCGCGATCGTATTTACTTTCTCGATGCTCCCGGTGGGACATGCAAGACATTCGTCATTTAGTTGATTCTAGCAACAATTCGGCCAAGATATCTTTCGTTGCATCCTATGGCATTGCTGCCACATTTTTTGAAGGCGGTCGAACTGCACATTCCGCTTTGAAGCTCGCGATGAATTTTTTTACGGTTGACAAAGGGCACATTGACCAAGAATTCGGTGACAGCGAAATTGATGCGAGAATGCAAAATCATAATTCGGGATTAATTCACGATGGCGCATAAACGAGCCTTGGAGGCAGTTGACCGAACAATGAAGGACTTACAAGGTGGTTGGAGATAATTTGGCAGGGATATAATTTTGCTCAGTGGAGGTTTTCGTGGAAGGCTTTTCGTCATCCTGCAATCTACTGCTGCCAATGAATGCAATGCATGCTTTAAATCGTCGTCTTTGTGCCGACATGTTATGATGTTGAAATTGACCACAAATATGAGAGAGACTGTGCAGAACGACCCATCGGCTGCTGAATTCTCAAGACAACTGCTGGCGCTTGGCAATGGCCAAATGTCTGTTGATGTCTTTGATTAATATCAATTCCGGCAAATTTTTGCAAGTTAACAACGTCGAAGAAGATTGCACAAGATTATAAAAATCTCGATTGGATTCGTGAACATGCAATACTAGCTGCAAAGAAAATGGACGTCGTTGATAGCTTAGTAAACGGTCTTTGTCGAACAACATTGTTTATCATATCACTCTCTTTTTATTTTATTCCATTCAAATAAATCAAATTGAAATTTGAACTATCTGCGTTTTATTATAGCTCTGCAGTTCATTTAACGGCGGGTAGTTGTAAGGTGATGCATAACAATCTCCTCGGGGATGATTGCTATTATTTGACAGAATTGGAATATCATAACTCTTATATGAAGGCGAATGCACTTTGGGGCTATATGTATATAGAAACAAATTTCAGTATTGTTTTGAAAGTAGTTGTTGACTAAATTTCAGTTTTGTCTGACAATGTACCTTGTTTATATGCTTGATTATATCTATGTATAATGAAAAAAACTTTGAATTTTGTACTTTGATTTTTTGGTATGCATCAATATAATTTTTGTATGATAATTATTTTATTAGAGACGACGATAATCCAAAAATATTTTGTAATGTACACACATATTAATTGGTATAAGGGAATTGACAATTTCGTCACTAGGCAACTGATGAGACCGGATAAGACGTTAAAAAAACTGAAAATCTTCAAGTATCTGCCTCTTATATTATGATAATTGGTATAAAAATCGGTGCACAATATACATACAATCAATAAAGGACGACGATGATATAACACTGTGCTCGATTCACCCTAAATGTGCTTGGTTCCCCAACAGGATCAACGTTAAATCACTCTATTCAAGAACTTAAAATATACCTTAAAAGGTACCAACTAAACTAAGTCGTCAACATTTGTCCATTTACCTACTTATACGCATACCTTGCCAGCGATAACAATACACCAGGCACACTCATTATTTTAACGGTTTGTTATATGCTTACAAAAGCCATTCAATTCGATTAAGTCCTTGATATCTCATTTTGTTTCCATTGAAATTATTATGAAGTCCTTGCGAACACTTCTTCCTGTCACCAGCCACCATCCATATCGCATCGTATATAATCCCACCGCAACCTGATTACCACAAAAACGCACACAAATCGGCCGCTTAACCCGCTGAGTCCTTTGTCAATGTTTCCCCTTTTTCAGTTAAACAGCTACCTATTTTAATTTCAAGGTCAAACTAATTATTCCTAACCCTCATTTGCAAAAATTAACTTGAATCCTTTGTTTTCATCCAAAAGTCCCAATACCAAATGCCTGAGCACAGTACCTATACATATAGGTAGGTACCCTTCTATAGCGGCAGCGTCGTCCTGCGACGCGATGACGGTGTGGTATAGCTACTTGAGCTAATTAAAAAAAAAAAAAGTTCAAATGCTACCGACAACAATGGCGACATCGTAATTCGATACCAACCAACAAGCACACAATCGAGGACAACTGAGTAGGTAGTAGGCAAGGTATGCGCTACGCATTTTATAAATGCGGCAGTTTGAAGTCCTTGTGCGTAGTGGTGGCGCTGAATGAAAGCAAGGCAAAGGCCATGAATTCATAAGCATAAGCATAAACATAACGAACCCTTTGTAGGAATGAGCAGTGCGCGGTTTTTCGCTTTTGACATATCGTCCGAATTACATTCATTTAACAATATTCAAGGACCTCTTGATTTGAATTCCTTTCTCTTATGAATAGAGAATCCTTTTACATTGTACTTTGTTATGTAAATTCAATATTGTGCCCGTCAAGGGTCCCGCAGCTTTGTTTAAATTTTAAAACACATACAAGTATGAATATACAAATAAAGGACATTCGATTGTGTGTGCGGCGACAGCGGCGGCTGTTTCTAAGATTATCGGATTTGTTGAAAACTATTTTTTTTTTGGCAAACTCAATTCATAATACGAATGTCCTCATATCCATGACGAATCCACAATTTGCGAAGAAACAATCATCATTTGGACATTAAAAAATTTTGAAAACAAAAGCCTCATCAGCAAAAGAATTTAATCAAATGAAAATGATATCCTTTTGTTTGGCCTGGCCATGTCCGTGCCGGCAACGTCGCAAAGCTTCTAGATTCTAATCCGAGCAGTATATTCGTTGTCTACCACCATTTTTGTATCCTTGTGCTTGATATCCTTACAGATACTATACCATTCGGCATAGAAGCATTACAATGGGTAATTGAAGTTAGTCTATACAATAGAACATAGAGAAAATTGGAAGATGTTATCATCGTATTCTTTTCTCTGGATTTCTGGTGCGTCTGTGCTTCTGCTTGTGCGGGAATGAGGGACCATTTTCATTTCGATTGTCATCCTTTTAATCTGTGAGGATAAAAAATGTGACTGTCTGTGGATTTTGGAGAAGCGAAATTGCCTTGTCAGCCAGGTTAACTTTGATTTGAACACAAAATACGAACGGTGATATTAAATTCTTTTTTATAATTGAGTATAAGGTATTACAGAATTGGCTTTCTATAAAAAAAAACAGTTGGATAGATCTCAGGACTTATGCTGCTTTTAGAAAAAAAGAAGATAAATCACAATGTTCATTATTGTCGTCCTTGACAGGGTGACATTACACGAGCGCTTAAAAATTTAAACTTGGTTTAAAAGTCATAACCTTGTTTCAAAGCAAACAAAATGAGCCTCATTAGTGCCAGATATCTGTATAAAGCAGTTAAAGTTTCTGAAATCTTAGATATCTCGTTTAATATTTTCGACTAAGCAGAAGAGGAAACCATAACAATAATTCTTCGCCGAATCACAAAAACACCTTCTAACTACTTTTTTTTGAAAAATAATGAACTGGTACAAAAATAATTTTTCAAACAAATCCAACAAACAAATAGAGCTGGATATGTGTCGATGGTTGACTTGTGCGGTATTATATAATTTATGTTCATTAAGTTAATGTTGAATACGCCTGCCAATTGTGGTTCCCATATCAACAAATTCATATCTCTAGAATCGGGAGCATTCAATGCCTCTGCATTCAATTCTTTAGATTCGTTCTTCGCGGCCTGTCTTGGAATAATCGTTCGATCATGCACCCTATCAAAATCGCCTTCAACTTATTAACCTTAATACCCTGGAAGAGCGAAGAAAAATGACCGAAATCCTCTTTATTCATCGACCCCTTTAAGGCTACGTTGACTGTGAAGCCCTCTAAAATCTATATATATCAGCAGTTACCCCCGTAGCCTAAGAAACCCTCGCCTCTTCTGCTTGCCTACTCATCGTTCCTTATGTCTTCAATGAACCTATTACCCGTATGCTGGGTATAGGGTGGACTTAAACGAAAACTGTTTCGACTTCAACATCAGAACCCACAGCATAAAACTCCTCCAATTCAATCCAACCTTAGCCCTAAGTTTCATATTTTTAAGTTAGGTTAAGTTATGAAGCTTGTATTAAGCCAAATAAATAAGGGTATTGCCCCCAATAAAATTAAAATAAATTAATAAAAAATTTAATGCATTAAAATTAAAACATCTTTAAGAAAATGTTGTACTAGATCAGGGAATGTTTGTGTTGTTTATTTAGTTTTAAATGAATTAAATTATTTTGTTTTAATATACTTTTAATTATTTAAAACGAATAACAAAATTTAAATGTTTAAGTGTCTATTGATATTTAAGAATTAGGAAGTTTACATTTTTCAATTTTAAGACCTTTCTCAATTCAAACGAAATATGGAATATATTAATATGAAAATGGCACCATAACAAAGATGGAGTAAACTATTCAAATTTTCTTTCTCTTTCATAATTCGAATGATTACTCGAATACTAATATCTCGATTGTTGGAATCATTCGGTTAGGCCCATCGCTACGTTTCTTCTCAATTCGGGGAGAGCAAGATGTCCACTACGATCCACTAAGCAAGCCTGACAAAATAAATTTCCTTCGGGAGACGAGTTTTAAACCCATTTACTCGTATATTACCTTAATGGGAGTCCGATGATAAATTACTCTAGAAAACCGCTGCTATAAGTTGCCGAAATAACTTATAGCAGCGGTTTTCTAGAGTAATTTTTCATCGGACTCCTATTAAGGTAATATTTGTGGATTTTTTTTTTAATAGTGATATCTTGGACTAGGTGATGGGCTTCTTTGTTTGTTGATCACTGGTATTGAGCCAATATCCTCTGCATACCGATGTAGTTGGAGAAAATTGTTAAAGATAGAGCTTTTTGCTCTATGGGCTATGCGTTCCAGAACATACAGGATCCCAAATTTGTTCATCGTCATATTGAGTTCTCGACAAAGAATGCAGCTTTTAAGTCAATAAAAGATGAAGAATCTCGAATTGAAATTCGTTGGTCTTTTCCAGGATCTGTCTTACTGTAAAGTTTTGATCTTTAATATGATGGTGAGTATGGGTAATGTCTGAATAGTTCCTGAAAGTTATTGGATAGCATTTTGTGTAGACGGGGCATGTATAGCGCATATGACTTGTTTCCTGCACAAATTTAACCTTAAATAAAAACAAAATGCACGACTAGATCGCACGTACTTGCTCTTATGTTCAATTACATCGTATGCAAAAGATTCTAATAAAAATGGCTAAGTCGTTTTCTACTTAATTTTTTACAAAATTTCTTAATTTTTTTTCTAAAAAGAAAAATTGGTTTGACATTTTTAAACATTTCATAATATAAACTTAAGAGCGAAATTTCAAAAAAAAAAAAACATGAACACGTTTTCGAAATATTGGATTTCCACTAAACATTTTTTTTTGTTTTTTTTTTTTTCAAAATTCCAAAGTAATATTTTTCGAAAGCTTTGGTATAGGGTACTATTTATAAAAATTGTGATCGAAATCTGTAGAGCCGTTTATGAGAAAATCGAAAATGAAAAACATTTTAGCATGTGAAGTACCATTAATAACAAAATATGTAAAAAAAAAAAACGATTACCAAAATGTAGACTATACCTAAATTAGTGCACAAACTTTTTTGTTTATCAAAATCTTTAGAACCGTTTTCGAGATAATTAAAATAGTTAAACAAATTGTATGGCATGTGGCAAAATACCGTTATTTTTGTTGCTAAAAAACGATTCAAAAATCTATTTGAGACAATCACCTAAAACGCCAAGTACTAACTTTGTAGAAAATCACTTCAGCTTTTATTCTGTAGTTCGGTGTACAGACAGACGGACGGAACTGCGGGACCCACTTTTTTGGTGTTCTCTATTATTGTAATGTCAAGTTTTATTAAAACCTTGAGTTCCATTTTCCAAGTTAGAAGAGTATTCTCCTAAGAAATATTATGGATTACGTTTTGCACCTTGAAGAAAGCGATGGAAGAAAATAGCAAATTTACAGTATGTTTGCTTCGATAAATTCACCGCAAATCTGTCAAATAATCAAAAAGATGTATAAGCTTGTGGTAAACTTATTTTCTATAGTGGTATGTAATATACTACCTAAACTGTCGAAGCGTACTGACATTTGACAACATTTGTAAAAAATATGGCACATTCACAGTATGACATTGCCATTTGAGCTTCAGAAAATTAATTTTAAAGTCCAGGTGGTTTCTTAATAAGATTTTAGATTTATTTTCCAATTAATATGCAATTGATTTCCATCCAAAACTTTGCTTAATTTCTTAATCGGATCCCTTTCTTCCTCTTATGCTGTTAATGCTACGTACTATCTTCCGCTCAGATAACCCCAAATATCCAATTAAATTCGATGGACTTCCTTATAATACTTTAAGTATTTACCACGCCCCATTTTGTAGTAACTACTTACAAATATTTAATTTCACAAAACCATGATTAAGTCCATTAAAGCAAACATTCAACCATTATTTAAAATTAAACGCTCATCTTCAAAGATCTTATTTTCTCATAAAAAAAAATATCATGCATCACGAACCTAAAATTAAGATATCAACAGAGCCTTAAATCTGTCCAGGGCTTAAGCCTGATACATCCAATTACGGCATCATGAAATGCTTCCAAATTGATTTTAAGACCTGGACCACACAGTACACGCATGCAATTAAATTATTTCTCTTAACCATCATGTACTAAGTCGAACAGTGGTTGAAATAAGTTTTGGTGTATCTTTTGGTTTGAAATTCTCTTCCTTGTTGAAAGTTTAACAATAAAAAAGTGAGCAAAATAATTATGTGTTTTTTTCTTCAAATTGAAAACTCACTTAATCTTTTTTTCCTGTACTTATTTTTTTTATAATGAATCCTCAAAGCTCGTTTTTAAGCGGTTCTTCACGTGTTTGACATGCTAATTGGAATAGAAATTTAATGCACTTAAATTCTTTCAAGTATTACTTTTCAATTTCGAGAAACGCCCCATAGCCATACCATCGAACAATACCACTTGGATTACTAAAAATAGCTTGTCTGTATGTAGATTTACATACAATTCTCATAGTTTGGGGAGTAATGTTGCCTTTTGCGTTTGTATTTTTGAAGTTTTTTTTGTATATGGTTGAATTATTTTATTTTAACGTTCAAAAAAGAATTGAGTCGAAGATGAAATAACGAAACTTATTGACTCCGTCGGGGACAGTGTCGGAAGTTAAGTATTCCACAAAAGGTTACTATCCCTTTACTAACCAAAACCAACCAAACGTTTTACTATCCAAAACCAACAACTAGATTATCACTCCCAAGTAACAATTTTCATATCAAAAGACTCTCCAAGAACTTAACTATATTCTATAGGGGGCTGAAAGTAATCTTGAAAAATTCTACTAGATTGTTATTACTTTGCTAACAACGTTGAATTACTAATGAGAGGCAGAGATTTTTAATACTCTTTAACCAAGTATTATTCTTTGTATGGGATGAAAGATATATAATTAGAATATGCGACTAGGTTCCTGTATTGGCAGGTGAAGAGTTGTCTCCCGAATCCATATGCCAGTTTAGAAAAATGTAACTCCTATTAGAATCAGGTAATTAAATGTTGTTCACATTAAGTTCTGTAATGTTGATTGTGAAATTGTAAAATAGTTTAAGACCTGATGGCCTTATCAGTTGGGGGATTTAAAATATAAAGGTGTTCACATTTCACAACAAGATTGCTTATAAGACTCTAAGTTATGTATACGATTTAAATAATTTGAGCATTTCAGAGAGCTACGTTATAATAAGATAAAATGCACGACTGGCTCGCACGAACTTGCTTTTATGTTCGATCACATCGTGTGCTAAAGGCTTCTATTAAGAATCTGAATGTATATATTAAATTGGCTTTAAATCCACACAGTCGACTAAAACAAAAACAAAAATAATATAAACATATTATTTGCGTTTTCTTCAATTAATCTGAATATATTTTCAAAGTCGTTTTTAACCTAATTTTTGATAAACAATTTGTAAACAATTTTTTTAATATTTTTCTAAAAAAAAAAATGGTATTGAAATTTTAAATATTTAATAATGTACACTTAAAAAAAATTTCAAAAAAAAGCATCCACCCGTTTTCGAAAAATTGAATTTTCAAAAAAAAAATTTTTTTTTCAAAAATCTAAAAAAATATTTTTTGAAAATTTTAATATGCAGTATCTTTATCTTTACTATTATATAAAGACGAAAGCATTATTACTTATGTCACGTGTAATCTCAGAAAGTATTCAACCGGTTTACTTGAAACAAATTTTATATTTTTCCTTATTCTCTTAAGCATGTCTTAGGATATTTTTCATTTGTTAAATATATGTGTTGAATTAGATTATTAACTTTAAAAAAATCGTACTCTTTTTTTCTCGAAGTTGATCAACATATTCGCTTACGCTCTTAAGGCTGCTTGATATTTTACAAAACTGAGATTTCTTGTAAGAAGTCAATAGTTTTATGCAAATTTTAAGACCTAAGTCATTTCCTAACTGCACTTGTCAGCTGAGAAATAAATGTATTTACAAATTATATATTTATTAAATTTTTGTATTTTTGTATCTATGAATTCGATTCAATCGCTATTACTGGATAGCTGCATTGTTGCATTTCATTATCGTTCCGTATTTGTTTACATTTTCTTTTGTTTATTTGCTTCTACGTAGGAAGAGAAAATATTTATACACATATTCAAATAAAAATTAAACATATATGTTTCAATTTTGAATATGTGTGTAGTAAAGAGCATAATTATTTATTTATTTTATTTTATTATTTTCTTTTTTCTCTCTGTGTCTTGAGTAATAACGCACATATAGAAGCCGTAAAAAGAGTTGAAAGATTTATGGTCTTCTTCATCGAAGCTTATGGGTGGAGAAACAATGTTTTTGTTTGGAGAGTTTCGTCAAACCATGCCAATTATTCCCAAGGGGACTCGGGCTGATATCATAAAACCTTGCCCTAAATCATCTTTTATTTGGAAGTGTCCAAATACTTCAACTTCAAACCAATATAAAAACACTGACATTTCTAAGTTCGCATCCCTTCTGCTAAAACTTGGTGATGGAAAATATACTATCGCAGGCTCAGATAATATAATTCAATTAAATGAACTTTTCGGAAAAATCGTTCACAACACACAACAACTTATTCAGTGCGTCTATGGAGACTTGAACTCTTTCCAATCGATACCGTTTTCTAGGTTTTTCGAAAGAGATATTATGTCACCAAAAAATAGTTCAGTGGTTGAAATAAATCACATTGTGCTCCTAAGTTTAAAAACGGTGTCATATCAATACAAAGCAATTGACAGTGCTATCGATGACAATGACATAGTAAGCTACCGTCAAGAATTTCTCAATTCTCTCAAGGCTGCAGGTCTTCTATCGTACCAATTGAATTTAAAAGTTGGCAAACCGATTATGCTAATAAAATAAGAAATCTCAGTCCCCCAAACCTATGCAATGGCACACGCCTCCATGTCAAAAAGCTTTGCAAAAATGCAATACAAGTTCAAATTCTTACCGGACCTGCAGTAGGAACTCATGCATTATTTCGCAGGATACAAATGATACCAAGAGATCTTCCCTTTCCATTCAGACGTCTACAGTTTCCCGTAAAACCATGCTTTTGCATGACAATCGACAAAGCTCAGGGTCAATCATTTCAATTCATTGGGGTAGATCTCATAAAAAATGTTTTTTTCCATGGTCAACTATATGTTGCACTTTCAAGAGTAGGCTCAAAAAATAAACAGTTTTTACTTTTTGATGAAAATGCTAAAACGGCTAACATTGTATACCCAGAAGCCTTGAAATAAAACAAATTTAATATGTGCTAATATATGTTTTGCTTAAGAATTTATGGGACAACATCAACTCTTTTATTAGGCTACGATAAGATTAACCATATTATTAACTTTTTTACTAAAAATATGACATAGGTCACAGAAAAGGCCTTGGTTGATTTTCTATATAAGATTTATAGTAAACTAATTATTCTTAGCCTTTGCGAAGCAACGTGAGCACGGGTCTGCTAGTTATCTATAATTTTAGGGACCTCCTACATAAGAATTTTGATCGAAATCCGTCGAGCCGTTTATGAGAAAATTCAAAATAAAAAAAAAATAAAATGGCAGGTACCTACACTTAATAAAAAAATATTTTAAAAAAATGTTTGACCAAAATGAAGAGTAGTTTTCGAGATAATTAAAATGGTAGACGAAAATGTATGGTAGGTGAGTTTTGGACCTAAAAAAAAATAACGATTCAAAAATCTATTTTAGACAATCACCGAACCGGATTTGCGGGACCTACTTCTTTGGTATTTTCTTTCATCGTAATGTCAAGTTTGATTAAAATGTCGAGTTTGATTTTTTTCCCAATGCAAGACTTGTCATATTGTACCTTTATCGCTGGAAAAAATCGATATGAGAAGAATTAAAGTTTCATACCAAGAAATTAACATTAAGGAGCTTCACTAAAACTTTCACAAGTGCAAGATATTTTCTGTTCAATTACAGCACTTTGGAGCGTCTAAGATGCATTGTTGGCCAGATCCGCCTAGTATTTAGGCAAGTAGTATGGGATTTCACCATTTCGTGTTTCTTTGTTTTATGGGGCCTGGCTTTAGCATGAGCTTAAATTTAGCGAAAGGCATACCAACGCCTTCCATTTAAGTTCGAATTGGTACGAAGGTTTCATTTCTGACAAGTTCATCGGCTTTGCAGTTTTCAGACACACCCCTAATGTCCCGCCAACCCAAAACAGGCCTTAATAAAAAACATTGAACATTTTAGCAACATTACGTCCCAAACTATTATATTCTCTCACCTTCACTACACATGTTGTGTCTCTATTGTGGGTGGCTAAGTGGCAAAAAGGGGCGGCTTGTGAGTTTTCCGACTTAAATTATTTAAATCAATCCAACAGTGCCCTTTTTTTAGAACCGACAAAACAAAAAAACAAAACAAAACAACACCTTATCCTATCGTTGTTATTTTGAGGATAAGAGAGCACACATCGTCATATCGTACGTACGATGTGTACCCTATCCTTTCAAAAGCACAGGAATATTTTCATAGGAAAATCGATTTAATGGGAAAAATCACACATGTCTTTGTCTATTCAGGTGGTATATACTTTACCCCAGAACCGGCTGTTCTGCAATGGGATTTGCAAAAGGTTAGCTTTTGTTTTTAGCGTAAAACGTGTTTGAATAAGTTTTGATGTTTTTATTTTATTATAATGTAATGCCTGGTTTGCTTTTGGATAATCAAAAAAAAAGGCATAGACACTGTGTATGTATTGTATATATGGAAGACAGATATTCAAGTCAGGGGTTAATATGGGAGGACAAAGCAGAAGATCGAGTTGATAGTTTCGTTGGTTAGCCATCAATGGAAATAAGTTAAAAATGTTTAACAATGAAAAGTAGGATGTAGTCTTAGGAATTATGGTATGGATACCGACCGAAAAGTTTTATATACAAAAAAACTATAGTTTTGACATGTTTTTAAATTTGAACCCTGGAAAACTGCTTTCGAAACTCATTATCCATCCCTGCTGCTGCTAAGCAAAGCTCAAAAGATAAAGCTATCCTATAAGTTCGCATTTTTAATAAATTTAACTGCAGTTGTCAAGGGTAAAATTTCGAAAATACACCCCCTCCCCACATCATCGATAACAAAACTATAAACGAATCTCCCACTCAATAATATTCAAAAATATACCACATCATGATTCATCATCCTCCAATGGTCCTGAAGCTCAATTCTTGGCGCTGGCATGCTTTATAAATACCTGAAAAGGTATTCTATTCTCGTCCATCGTCGTCCTTGAATTGACTTGAATGGATATAAAATCCAGGCGACGAAATGTCGATCCATTGGTTGGTGTCATTAAATTTGACAGAAACTCAATACACACATTTCTATACAGAAAACGAATGGGAGGACTTTAAATATCGGTCAGTCACTGTGCCACCTCTACAGCTTTGTCCTCATCCCAACAATTTGATAAATGGCGAAACATAAAAAAAAATGATTTTTTTTTGGTTGTTGCAACACGATTCATCGTCTCGAATTGAAGTCGTCGTTGGTCGTATTGAAGCAGCGTCCCGCCGGAAATCGATAACGCATTCCACGCTCCACAACATCTATTCTGATCCAAAATTCCTCGAAAATAAAAACGGCAACCCTTTCTGTATCTATGTACCATACCTTTCTTGCACATATGCATCGATGTATATATGAGTATGTACATAAATAAAGGGTTGGAAAGGGGTTTTGTTTTTTTGGGGCGCGCAGTCGAGGATGCCTGCAAGGCCTTGCAATTGGGATGCCTTATTTTCTTTCCAAACTGCAACGAGGACGAATATTGTGTAAAAGCAGAGAAAGAGCGTTATAAAGTTTAACGATTTATTGCAGCTCCCCTTATACTCTATACCTTATTTTTTTTTCTTTGTTGCTTAACATTTTTTTAATTTTATTTTATTTCAACCTCAACCCCTTTTCAAATATAATATAGTATTGTTGGTAACGCCACTTCCACACTGGCAGGGGCAGCAGACACAGTGGAGGCATTGGAGCAGCTAAGACGCTTTCTATACATTGAATTCATTCTCGCTGCTGCCACTTCTGCTGGTGCATTGCATACCCTCATACATTGCACTCATGAAGAAGTTGACGTCTCAGAAAATAAATTACATTTTTTTGTGTGTTGCAGTTTCATTCGCTTACCTAACGCTTTGTATTCCTCGGCGAGGTGGTTGTAGTTGGGGGTGGAAACAAGAACGTACCTACTCGTATATATTCTGGGTTCTGGAAGCGAAAACTTTGCATAATTCATTCGGCTGCACACCGGAGGTAAAATAAGGGCGCTATAGTGGGTTTCACGGTTTTGCTCCGAATTAAAAACAAAAAAACAATTCGGAGGCATTTGATGCAGTAAGGAAGGGTTTTTGTAAGTACAGCGCCCCTCAGATGTTAAGATTAATTTTATTCGATTTCACGTCCTAAACTTAGAATTGTGCTTTTACTGGTCTCTGGGCTACTGAGGGCCCCACAATAAATATAAAGCTATTGGGATCGCAAGGGACCCGCTCTATGAGGTTGGGCCCTTAATTTCAAAATCCTAGGGCCCGTTGTTATCTAGTCCATTCCTGGTTAAGTTGAATACCTTGCGACAAAAATCATATACATGGTGCTCCAAAAATATTAACTCGATGATATGTTTGATATTTAGATCTTTTAGTTTTATCCTGAGATTTTTAAACACATAATGTTAGTCACTTTATTTTCAATCGTTGTGGTAGAAAGTTCAAGCGATAAATTCTCGTAGTCTATAGTTGTATGTGACCTACTTTACGTATTAAGTGCTTAAATTGAGCGTTCTTGGCAGGCTTAAACTACAAATTTTGAAATTCTTGAACGAATTCTTCAAAATTTTCTTTATAGTGCCTCGTTGGATTTTGGGAATTATGATTTTGGAACTCTGATCTCCTTTCGAAATTTGTAAATCTACAGCAGTAAAAAGTCATGGAGCAGCTCTCTCCTGTCACACTGTGATTCCCAATATCAGTCACAGTTCTAGGGACCATCGACCAGTTTCTCACCGAAATACTTTTAGTTACTCACCAGTTGACGTATAATGGCCAGAATTCTGGATGTCAAGAATATTCGGTCAGGCATCTTGATTATATATAGCTTTCCATTCTTTTTCGTTATGTTTTGGGCAGTTGTTGACTTCACAAATATCAAAACAAAACCGATTGTACCCGCCATTTGCAAAAGTTATATATCATCTTTGCTTAAGGTGATGTATTTTGGGGCACCCTGTATTTTTGGGAACGATTCACAGCTGCAAAAAAAGTTAGGCATATTTACAATAACAAAAAGTTTTCAGATAATTATTAATTTAAAAAGGACAGACAAAATATTTAAATCATTATTCCAAATCCAATAACATGCCCTTATGGAAATAAATTAAGAGTTGTCGATAGCTTATCTTGTAGGAAAGTTATGGGGTTGTGCTTCACACAACTATGCTGACAACTGGAGGATGTGTGAAGGTTAATCAAAGCTTAACAATGGTATTTTTATTTATCTTTATTTTATTTTTATTACACACAACAAAAAATAAACTAAGGTAGCTTTCAATCGGAAATAAAACATAGGAAATATTATGACGTCTTCAAATACTCAAATCCATACAATAAAAAAAATAATTAAATACTTGAAGATTACTAGGGTGCAGTTTGATAATCTTAAACTAAAAAAAGAGGAATAAAACTTCGTAGATTTTGCAATACGACCCGGTAACAAAATAAAATATCAGGTTGTTGTTGGAATTTTCAGTCAACCCGTAATACAAAAAACTGTTTTCCAAATTGATGGCAAAATAAAACACGCACAGCAAATCCCATCTTGCCTTAGCCAAAAAAAGTCCGATTCCGTAGAAGAAGGAGATGTCATATGTAGGATCGCCTAGATGTCGCACACAAGCATTTCAATGGATGATCACTCCGTGAGATCGGATCGCACGGGCGCCGGAAAAAAAACAGAATTCCTAGTTTGGAATATTCAACATCCGGAGCGTCTACGAACATCCGCCAGAAGGAAATCAATCTTTCTTCAACCCAAATTAATAATATCTATTACAATCACAATCACAATCGATAGGTCAGCGGACTATTTTGGCGTGAAGAATATTTGCACCTACCTAACGCCCTACAGCAGATATAGACATATCTAACGGTTTCCCTGTTACCGAATAACTGCACATTTCGCTATTCTATCTGGAAACTTTTTCACAAAACTGGCTCTAAGGGCTGTCACATACATTAAAAGATTCCTTGGAGAAATAGGCATCTACAATAATGGGGCTCAGAAAATAAATTAGTGTAATTTAGGGCCCTTATATCAAAGTGCCAGGGCCCTTTTAATCCCTAGTCTGCTCATAGTCTAATAATATCAAATCTTTCACATTCTTATAAATAGATAATTTTTTTTTTTAATTTGGCTTTTTATATCTAATACAAAATTTTCTCGGAAGCGTTAGAATTCCGCTTTAAAAGCGTTTTTCAAAAAAAACTCGTCTTTCAAAATTCAGTTTTTTAAATTCTCTTTCCTTACATATCAAGCTTAACTATAAATCCAATTAAATGGAGACATGTAATGAGCGTTTTCAGATTCAGGTATGGTTATTGGTTATATCTGTCAAACCAACTGTCAGATTTGAAACTCTCAGTATCATTTTTATTCAAAAGCGGTTTCAAAATGATTGATCTATGCGCTCAAATTACAAATAGCTTTTGTCATATTTTTACCGACATATAATCGACCGTCTAATTTGAAACCGTTATTCGGTGAATGATTGTTTGACTACTTTCGTACCGAAACAAATAAGAAGAGAATTTTCGAACCCTTCTGGAGATGATGTTAAAAAAGATTCAAATTTATCAATTCGTTCAGACTAAACAGTTCTATTCCGTCAGCTTTATCAACAATTTTAAAAACCTGGTTAAAAGCTTACGATACGGGATACAGCTCGTTAAAGAATTGAGGTGAAATTAACATAGTTTGCGTCTCATATGAAAATATCTAATGCAATTCATATCGTGTTATTACTTTTAGCTCAATGGTAATGCCAAAAAGAATACTTGTCGTATTTGAAGGGAAAATCACAAGAGACTATTAAAACGCCTTTCGGTTAATCAACGAGCACCAACTTTCGCTAAAGTATCTTGATTCATGACTTTTTCGTTCCCCGATTATGAATTTCATGAAAGTTTAAGTGATGTCACCTATGTATAATGGTATTTGTCGAACTTACAAATTAAATACAGCGAGAGGGGAAGCTTTGAAGCTAAGAGGCGCGTTTTATTATGCTAAGTGAACCATATAAGCCGTGTTTTATTGTCGCCAATAACCCATATGGTTCACCCCGTAAAAATTAAACGACCTGGGGTATGTACTCATATGTACCCTCTGTTCCCCGAATTTAATACTAATATTTGTAAATCCAGATAGAAACCCCGATAGAAACCTCGTGTTGTTTTTGTAATACGTGCTAAAAAATAACCTAGACCCACACCCGTAGATAATAAAGCGCAGCTATAGTTGAAAATAAAACGGTCTGGGTTATGAACATTTTTAACTTTGCATGGTTGGCAGCTTGATTACCTTTTGACATTTCATTTTTTTTGTTTACATTAAATAAATTGTTTACTGCGGTGCTCGGAAGATGTCCTTCCTTGTTTTATTTTAGTTAAATAAATATACTCGTAAAGTAATAAACTATAATAAATAAATAAAGTTCACTAACATCTGGATATTGTACAGCAACCCATCGATTTCGGAACAATACTAAATCGTATTGTTGCGTTTTGAAAATAAAAATTGTCTTCAAATAATTAGAACATGATTTTTTTTGGATTTCTGTCAAAGCGGAGTTGCCAGTTGTGTATAAAAGAAATCAATAACGGCTCCCCCATACTATAGCGAAACTTTCGGCTCCAAACACACTAACCCAGTTGGAAATTCACTCCTCAATGAAAACATGCCTTGATGAAATCCTATATGCCATTAAGATTCGTTTGACATTAAGATTTGTTCGATTCTTGAGCATTTCTAATTTATCAATTTTGGTCTAAGGCTAACCTCACACTTTTATTTTAAGTTAGATTAAAAAATATATTCTCAAAGTGGCTGATCACTATGAGGATTTTTTACGATCTTACCTTCGTAGAAAAGAGAAGGGCAGATTGCCTGTTTTTCTTTTTCGCCCATGTAAAATCGTAAAAAATCGACATAGTTAAACTCTAGTGTGCATAGGTACAAAGAGATTAAAACTGATAAATTTTGGAAGTGCCTAGTCGATGTTTGATGATTCGAACATAAAACAACCACCTGACAAACGTGGTGTTTGATTTTCATAACTTTTTGAGCTTTGAGGCTTTTCAAGACACACAACCTATGTGAACAGATATTGGCCACGTCCTTTTTATTTTTCATATCTTGTGCAGTAAATTGTATAGCTTTTTGCAATACTACCAAGTTTTTAAATTATATTATTAAAAATATGAATTAAATAATGAAAAGTAATTTCACCATCAACAATCCGCCCTTTCCGTGAGACAATTGCCGTATTTCACTACCGCTAATGATCCATATAGATCATGAGCCTGATTACACAATTCCTTCGTTTCGTTATTCGTCATTTTGACAAGCACATACGTTCGTGATTACACAGTTCGTGGAAATATGAATGTTATTTCGTTCGTCATTTTGACGTTTATAAAATTTGTTGTTGTTTTGTGTCAAAATAAACTGTAGTAATCATTAAAAATGTATTTGAATTGATTATTTCACAAGTATATACCATTTAATTGTGAAAAAAAATTTACCAACTCAATAATTTGAATTTACATCGAGGAGCATTGCGGTTGTCAAATCAGAAACATCAAAGTTCAGCCATCGAGTGGACGCAAAAAATATTATTCAATTTAATATAATAGAAAAATACATTACTTGAAGTTGGTAAATTGAAAGAAAAAATAATAAAAATAAGATTTGTGTAGCGCGGCCAATTCAAAGTCGGCAAATAGATATATCTAAAGTTAAGTCAAAAAAAAATGTAAAAAGGTCTCTGTAAATGAAAGAAAATCTCAATAAAAATATACATGAATTCAAGTTCAACCATAAATTGAAATTTCAATTCGTGCTTTCATTTCTCCCTCATTATAACGAAACAACCGAAAAAACGAATCGTGTATTAGGGCTCCATCTCATGAAAATAAAACAATACATGAGTGACAACAGCGCTTTACTTAAATCTCTTTTTCCTTGTGTGTTTATTTTTCATGTACATTTTGTTTCTTTTCTTTGCACTACACTACCTTCCCCAGAACTACATTTTTGGATCATGAAACGTGATCTCGATAGAGTGCAAGATCTTTTGTAATGCATGGTTATTGGTAATCCATAATAGGGCTCAATTCTGATAATACAAGACGACTTATGTTGTACAAAATGATATTACATGTGAATCCCTCAATGGAAAATGATTTAACTCTAAATAACTATTTTAAAAACTCCGCCTTAGTTGTTTGGTTATTTGGCAACACCGTGGTTGAAAATTCAAAATTGAAGTACCAACTTGTACAAGTTAAAATCTAACCCTGGTGGTGAGATATGTAATTAAATTCTGGGTCAGGAATATTGAACTGGATAAATATCAAGATCTTCTAGTGTTGTTGTAATGCATGCAAAGCTCTGTTCAATATAAGTCTTCGTGCATAATAAAACGCGGCTAAAGTTAAATAGTCACCTAGTCGCCAAATGCCTCCCTTACAACTTCGAGCGTTACGTCGCTTGTGTGGCATGTAGCTAGCGCCGTCTTGTTTGAACCCCAACTCAGATTATATCCTTTACATAAGTCCATTGACGATAAGGGTGTCTCCTTCCTCAGTTCGAAAGTTGATGTCGCCATGCCATTACGAATGTCGGTAATTCAAAATTAACTGGTTTTCGGTTTTCCGGTTACTTTTCCTTCAGGTTTAACCTGACGGTTTTAACTGGACAAAAAAGCGGTTTTATTAATAACCGGTTTTCGGTTTTATATATACAAAATTGTTAGTTTTTTATTTGTTTTAAAATACGTTCATGTCAAGTAAAATATATCTACATATGTAGATAAACTTTTTTTCGAAGAAGAAAATACTATTATTTTCGAAAAAAAACTACACTTCGTGAATTACTTCCATACAACCGCGAATAATGGCAAATGCGACGGCATATTTCAATTAATAATTTTATTTTAAATAATAAATTGTGTTCAAGTTTAAAATTAATTCACAAACGTTAACCGGTCAACAAAATCGAAAACAACAACCGTATCACAATGAGATGAAATCAGCTGACAGATAGGAAAGTAAACGTACCCGTTTATATGTCGCATTGATGGAAAGCCAAGATGATAGCATGGAAATTTTATCAAAAGTTACCTACTTTAAAGTAGTGTTCTAAATAATTTTCCTTCCTACAACTACAATTAATTACTCTCGAAAAGTTTGCAGTATTGAATAACCTTGCAGGTTGCACAAAAACAAATGAAGGTCTTATGAAACAAAGAAACTTTTACTAACATTTTATATGACTGTTGTGATAAAAGTGTCAATGTAAATAACCGGCTTATTTCACCCGGTTATTGGATTTCATAAAAACCACCGGTTTTAACCCGGTTAACCGAAACAAAATAACCGTTTTCGATTTTAACCGGCCACTTTTTTCCATCCGTATAAAAAGCCATTAGCAGCACCAAGGAGTCAACCTTTGTGGATGCATTTATGCTCGGTCAAACACTTGTGGATTGTGTTCAGCTCGAATAACTGCAATTTTGTTTGTTGAAATAGTAGCGGATAAAAAATGAGCCCCGTGGAATAATAATTTTTTTGCAAAAATCTGAATCTCCGTATTTTGAACTGAGGCGTAATTTCGATGTCCATACTTTAGAAAATGCGTGAAAAGTCGCATGGTGAAATGTTAAGGTTAATGAATATTTTAACAGCTGTATGCCATTTGCAATTTTGACAGCTTCTGAAACTAAATAATTCGACAAAATCTATCATATCTGGTCAACCAGTATTTGTAGTCCATAAGTTTCAAAACAAGGCTTAGCAAAAAAAAAAACAAACTGCTCATGAAAACCTGACAAATTTTACAATCAAATATGAACTTTTATAAACTCTTTCTTTGTCCACCAATCAAACCATATAGCCAATCCTTTGAAATTGAAACTCTACACTTCTTATATACCTCTCACTCACAGTCTCGCTAGCTCTATGTATATTTTTCCTAGAATTAACGGACCATTTATTTTTTCCTCTTATAGTCGTAATTAATATCTTTGGTCTATGAACATTGAATACAATAGTTGGCTTTTCTCCATTCAATTCTGTAACAATTCAATATAAGGCCACAAAAAGATGCAATTTCTATTCATCGGCATCGGCAATCGAAGCGGATTCGTTTAAGTAAAAAAAAAACAAGGCGTGTCAAAGAGAATTGAACGAACAACAAAAAAAAAAAACAAAAATTAATAATAATGGGTAATAATATTTAATGCTCCAAAGTAGAACTTATTGAACAAAACACTAAGAGTGTCCACACCTGAAAAAACGTCAAAGATACTACAAGCCCCATTCACGTTCTGTCATCCGATTCGATTTCGAATCGAAGGGAGTGCGCCACGATCTTTTCTTATTGCAAAAGCAAAAGAAAGCACCACTCATGAAATTGTTTAGAACCAAAAGCTAACCAAGTCTTCGATACCATTTACATTGTATTTAGGTTTCTCGTTTCTCCCAAGATGAACACCCTGGCGGATTTGTGGATCGTCAAGCGGGTGAGTGAGGTGATTGTAATTACAAAGCCCCAAATCAAATTAACTTGTGCCCTTTAATGGAATCACGAACATGATGGGATCGGATGAAGGCGCGGGTGCGGTGCGGTCCAGCATATCTGTAAGGCGCGCAAGAGGTGCGGCTGCGGCATGCCACATCGGGTGATGATGATTGTCAACAACAATGCATGACATACGCGATCACAATGTTATGATTGTCGCAATTATGTTCCACAACTAATCTCAGAGTTCAGAGAAGAACCTATGCGCTTGCTATAATATGCCTTGCTGGATGTGGTGGGTGCGCAAGCGTATACACGTCAATTTGGGCGGCCGAGTGTTATGTGAGGCTTGGCTCGGAACTCTTCAAGCCTTGCAAAGAAGACTACATACAATGTAGGTCTACGCGGCACGTATATTTACATTGGATCGTGTCGTCGTCGTCTTCAGATTTCGGTATGAAACGAACAACAATAACACCACAAACACTCCCTCAACAAAGTAATAGGACAAAATTATCGTGAATCGAGATTTTGCCCTCTGATGCCACGCAGACGAATTAGCGCTACAATTAATCGAGGAGAAATTAATAATTGCGGCTGGCTGGGACATGCTGCTCTTCGATGGCTGACGATGACGAGTAATTTGTCATGTTGAAGCGTTGCGGTTGATATGTCATTTGTGACAGGCCAAGATCAATTTACATTTTGCTTTATCGTTGTGGGTGTCACGTATCTTTTGTTATAAAAACCGGATGTGTGTTTTCCTCATAAATATGAGATTAGGAATAAAATTATTAATAAATGCAAATCGAGATGATTGATTGAAGATGTCGAAAGTTTATGATTTGTTTTCCGTTTATTTTTTTTTCGTTTTTCTTTTAAAAAATGATTAAATTATTTTTGACCCTCTTCAGCCAGAAATAGTTTACATGAGAGAAGGGTAATTGCGATTTAAGGTCAGACCAGCAACGGGAAATCCCTTAAATTTTGTCAGTACACATTTTGAACAAAGTAGAAAAGGAAACTGTTGTAGACGGTGACAATAAATTTCCAATTAATTGACCAAAATTGTAGGACAAAAACTAACTGCGGAACTTTCATGGTGCATATCGACAGTTTGTGAAGGAAGTTGTCTGGAATCTATAAAAACCTTCTGTTGGAATATTCAGGAAAGTTCGCTTATAATAACGCTCCAGTAGGGCTGAAATATTCTTCTCAGGGCCGAATTAAGTAGAGAAATAAGAAAGCTTAATTATAAGAAAGCTCCGGGATATGACCTAATTACGGCCGATGTTCTCAAAATGCTTCCTGGCAAAGGGTTAATTAATCTTCTTTATATAATAAATGACAATCTAAGGATATACTCTGTTCAATTTATTTTTTCAGTACAGGGAAGATAGGATATTCGCCTTTCAACCTTACTATTATTGATCCAATAAGCTATCACTATTTCTATAAAGCTTTTCCATTTTCCATGGTTGCCGTGGTGAGGATTATAAATTGGCATATTTCTCTCACAAATCTCGGTAGGGTAACCAATTGTTAATGTAGATTTCATGAACAGAAACATGTACTTACCTCGTAAACTAAACCCAAATAAAAATAAATCTATCTTTCTCCACACCACCGAGAAGTAAGATATTAGGCGTTGTTAAGAATTCCCCAGAAGGCTTATCTATTTTAACGTGAAAATAATATTAACTTGTGTCAGCACAAAAATAAAAATATCACCTCAAATTGCACTGCACTATTTTAAATATTATATTTATATACACGAAACCTTATTCATTTTATTTCTATTTTAATGAACAAAAACTATTTAGTAATTTAAAGTTGCAATTAATTAATGAACCGAACTCCATCAAAAACTTGCTCAAATAGTAATTGTTATTTATAAAAATACCCAACAAATAAAATATAGCTGCATTTTAACCGTTTTCAAAAAACAAAACACAAAATGTAAGCAGAAAATCACGCACCGACAACACCTTTCTCCTTAAACTGAAAATATATGCTGTCAAAAGCTCTAAGAAAGCTTCGATTCTGAAAGCTCCATAGTGAAAACCAAAGCAAAAGGTATTAGAATTTCCATCAACGGGCCAATGGTAACTCTTAATCAATGTGTTTAATTTTTTAATAAACACTATAGCGAGAGTCAATTTGGCGATCAGTCTCCTTGTCCTTTCAGCCGGGTAGCAGACAGGTCATGGTGGTATGTACTTATGGAATATTTTGGTAGCAATTTCTTAAGTTGTGTGCCATGCAAACACCAGCCGGCACCAGTGTCTTTGAAAAAGGCTCTCCCATAATGCATGTGCTAAAAATATAAATTGAACAGAGTGTAGAGTACGTTGCGAGCCAATGGAAGGTTATAATGGTTCGCAAACCAGGAAAATCATCAGAGGATAAGAAATCTTATAGACCCATTTCACTTCTGCCCGTAATATATTTGAAAGAATATTACTTCTGCACCTTCAGCCAATAATAGATAAGAAAAGCGCCTAATACCTGAACATCAGTTCGGATTTAGAAGCAAGCACTCGACAATTGACCAAGTGCATAGGATCACCGACGTCATTGAGAAAACTCTTGAAGAAAAGAAAATTTGTACGTCGGTCTTCCTAGACGGGTCGCAAGCTCTTAAGGTGTGGCAGGAAGGCCTAAATTTACATTAATGCTAATTCTGCCTGAAGCACTTTATGAGATTCTAAAAGCATATCTAGATAATAGACTATTTAGAGTAAGACATGGAAGCGATTACACGGATCTCAAAGAAATAGTGTCTGGGGTACTACAAGGAAGTGTTCTAGGTCCAATATTTTACCTATTATTTACACGTGATATACCTCAAACAGAAGACACTATCGTAGCCACGTTTGCTGACGACACTGCAATACTAGCAGTGAGCCAAACGATAAAATTACAAAAAGCTCTTAATAATGTCAATGATTGGACAAAAACATGGCGGATATCGCTCAACGAAATAAAATCAGTCCATGTAGATTTCACGTATAAGAAAATTAATAGATTACCGGTATTTGTTAATATGGTTCAAGTTCCGTGTGCTAATGAAGCAAAATATCTCGGAATAACTCTAGACGCGAAATAAAAGTGGAAACCACATGTTAACCAAAATATGAAGTCTGAAATAATAAACTCAACGATATGTACTGGTTGCTTGGGATACACTCTAAGCTCAGTATCAAAAACAAACTAATTTTGTACAAGCAGGTGCTTAAGCCTGTCTGAAATTACGATATACAACTCTGGGGTTGTATGCGAGATTCTAATTGAAATATCTTACAAACATTTGGAAATAAACTGCTAGGATCGTTTGTAAACGATTTCCATTAAAAACCAATTCTAAAATAAATGGCATACGAGTTGCTGGCTTACTCATTACATGCTGTTAAGGCATAGAACTAACAACATGCGATTGAGTAAGACTAGCGTACCGATAAATATGACAATGAATAAAAAAATAATGCGAATTATAAGGGACATAGATAAATAAGAGACGGTAATTTCTCTGCATTAGTACAGCCGCCATCCCTAGAGATAAAATCTGAGACAATCAACCACCTTCAGTCTCAGAACATCGCGCCACACATATTTCCTATTCTTCTTTCTCTTCCTAACCTAACGCCCGCGCTGTGTTGAAACATTGAAAGGGTAGTCCCTTTTGCGCGTGTAGATTATAAAAAAAAAAACCTTGGTACATTAGAAACGAAGATCTCCATAGAGATCTCGGGATTCCCACGGTTCGCGAAGAAATAAAAAAAATTGCGCGAACTCATAGAAAACGGCTATTACAACACTGTAATAGTATTATAATCGAAATTATCGATGAGACGAATTTAGTACGCCGCCTGCGAAGGACTAAGCCTTCCGATCTGGTGCACTAAACGAGAATCCGCTTTAAGATAGCGGTATAAGCAGGAACTATCACCGGATAGTTACCTGCAACAAGTTAATTAAATTCGTTAAAAATAAATTGATAGATAAGTTCCAACTCAGTTGCAGTCGGGAGGAAGAGGTGTTTTTAGTGCAGTAAGTATCTCACACTCCTATGGGCACGGGTATTTCGGTCCTCAAAGAGCCTTTTGAAGGTTTCACACTTACCCACGGTAACAAAAAAAATGTGTTTCTATAAAAGATTCATATATCTCGTTTGACATACTTTCGGGCTTTAGCAAGTTGGACGAAAAAGGATTTATGAATCCATGAATTCATTTTCATTTTTGTATTCTGTTCTTCGGGGAAATACATCTCGAAAGATGCGCAAATCGCAGTGAGATATTGAACCAATTCTTGAAATACGTCATCTTGAAACATTTCTGAGTCGTTATCGCTAATAAACTCACTAAATGATGTAAAGTTTCAATTTTTTTTAATCTAATTTCCTTTTGAAGGCAGTTATTTTGTTCATGGCCTCGAACACTGTTGTCTCTTTACTTTGCAAGGAAACATTTAATTCTTTTAGTTTTGGAAAGATATCGGCCATAATAAGCCAGTCGGAACCGCTAAGTTTTATCATACAAACGGTCTTTCAGATCAAAAGGAATATCTGAAAAAAAACATTTGTAACTCCGCTCTAAGTTCAAATAGCAAAGTTTTACCCCGAGATAACTTCTTTATGGAATAATGAGAACAATCGGCATTGTAGTGGTCCTGATTTGATCAAATTAACTATTTTTACCGCTTCATCCATAACTTATTTTAGATTTGACGGCATTTGCCTCGTCGCAAGTGCTTGTCTATGCAGGAAATATTCTTTTGACCAGAGAGAGAGAGGTATTTTTAATATTTTTCTGCGGATCCCTCGCAGGGGTTTCAGCAGCATTTTGTCAACCTTGAATATGTGATAATTTTACGAAAGGCCTGTGAAACATACTCGCATCATGAGAACTAAAAGCTGGAAACCGAGAAAGTACCACTCATGGAAAGCGTCATATTTAGAGCGGGTATTTTCTACTTTAACGATAGAGAACAGTGTTGATTACAGTACAAGAAAGAGAGGCGGAGAGAGAGTACAAGCTTGCGGCACACCATTTTTTTTTTATGAATATCTGACTTCAAAGCTTAAAAGATTATTTCTAATCCACCGAAGAAGCACTTGATATAATCTCACTTTTTGCAAAAAAAATTTCGATGAGATATACCATACTCCATTAGGTCACAAGTAGATCTATTGCTACGAGTTCCATACTGCTGGTCATCAAATACTTTTATTCTTTAATATATTTTTTAAGCTGGACAGTTATTAGCGTTTTTATGCACTTAAAAATTTAAGCATTTTTTTAGTAAAAGAATTGATTAACACTACTGTTTTCCAAACAGCCGGAGATACCAGTAGAGGAGGAGGGAGTGATACTATCCGGGGCGCAGAGAATTTGTGTTTGGCAAAGTCTTTAAGGATTAAATTAATATTTTTGTCAGTGTTTTAGTTTTCTGTAAGATATGAACAAGAATCGCAAGCAAATGAAACATTTTGTGAAAGAGACATTTTTCTACACACACTGGATGATGAATTGTGTCAAGAACGTCACGCCAAAATTATCTAATACCTATTCAACGGAGAGTTAAAAAAGGCATTTTTGCAGTTGTTGTTTTCTCTTCTTTTCCGACAAAAAATCCAAAAGCAAAACCTAATCGACCACAAAAATAGCATTTTATGATGCACAATAGAAAACCAAACCACATCCGTCCCAGTGTCCACTCGTATGTAAAATTTAAACCATATTCATATATAGGAAGGGTCATAAACTAATGTTGCGATGTCAAAACTCCTTCAAACGCTCACAAATCAAATCAGAAAAAATTCCGACCCAAAGAGCATCCGTCCCGTCCGGAATGTACGTCGGACTCTCCGAATGTCCAGTCCAATATCCAGTTATTATTGGTGCAGGGTTGACCGACAGTCATAATCGAATAAAAATAACCATAAAACAAAACGGCTTGGTCCGTTGGAATCATATTGTCATATTGGCCATCGGTCGTCGTGAGCGTCGTGCAAGTCCTGACCACAACAACCCGACAATGCAGCCGTTTCTTCTTCGAATTTGAACTGAGCGCGACTATGACAGCCGAACCGACTAACAACTGGGCTGAGGGTGGCTACTTAGAGACAAGACGATGGCCAAATTCATTGTCATTGGATTGAACGGTTCTCAATACTCACTGGATGCGACAACAACAACAACAACAACAAAATGGCAACCAGGGCGGCATCGGTACATGCTAAAAGTGAAATATTACATTCGGCTTGGACGACACAAGTTCGGGTCGATCTGGAGATACATACATACGTCCAACATAGGTATAGAGCGTCTTGAAAGCCAATCGTTCCGCTATTCTGGCTGAAGCTGATGCACTTTATGACTCCTTGCGGCTTGAGTCATAATTTTAGAACTCATCGAATAGATGTTAGTGGTTTATTGTCGAAGCGACTTTAATCGCACATTAATTTGCCGTCTTCCTCTCTGGTCGCTGGTTTTGATACGTTGGTAATGCAAGGAGGCAGCGCATGCAAGCAGGCCACGAGGCCAAGACCAAAAAAAAAAAAAAAAAAAAAAGAAACGAAACGAAACGTGCAGGCAAAACTGCAATGTGTGTCTCTATGTCGTCAGCATCATCAGAACACTCGCATGGAACCATCATCATCATCATAGAACCATGTCGTCCAGCCACCGGGAAGAAATTTATTGAGCGCTTAATTATGAATGCCAACTATATCGGATGGACTCCGCGCGCCCATTCCAGAGCGAATGAGCTTTGTGCGCTCATATAGTCCTCAGCCCAAAGTCGTGATTTCCACGAAAGCAATAATCGGCGAAATAAATTTCAATTCCACATCCATTATTGCTGTGGAGGGGTTTGAAATTCTATAGAACAAGGACAACGGCATAAATCCTAAGCAGCCAACAGCAAGCAGCAGCAGCAGCCAGCGCACTCGCTTAAGCCTTGAAAGTGGACAGATATTTGCCGCTGTGATTAATTATACTCGAATTGTATAGGTACCTATATATCTGTGGAGACTGGA